>OW679195.1:84481492-84599052 GCA_940337035.1 Agriotes lineatus | reverse complement strand
TTTATTTACTATTCGATATTTACCATACATTATATCAGTAAGAACTACAATAATTTGAAAAGAACCTAGAAATACTTTAAAGCACCACCATATGTCTTTTAGAAAAAATGACGATGGAAATTGTTAGCTATTTTGTAAATTGTATATAAAAATATTTATAATTGCATTATTAACGTTGTTTTCCTTTTCAGGTAAGTTATCCAGAAATCTATTAGCAGTGGAAGACTGGTAAGACAAGATTCTAGAAAGCTCTTCATAATTTAACCTTTTATTTGTATCTTTTATAGCCTTGATGCTTGAAATATACTGACTTTGAATTTTAAATCAAGTATGAGAAATTTGTAAAAGCGTATTTCAAGTAAATTAAATCATTAATTGAATCAGAAAAGTATATTTATGCCCGTTTATAACTACCATCATTTGCATTTTTTAACAATTTTTGCATTTATGTTAAGCACCAATCAAACACTATCTTACCAGTTGCGTGACAAAAACTAATCTAAAATCCGTGCCGAACGGACTTTTTCCATTAAAATTTAGTAGCTATCGAGCTTATCGAGAAATAGGTAGGCGATAATAAAGTTGAGGGAGATGTAGCTCCGTCAAGTTAGGTAATTATTGATACCGACGCATTCACACCAACGTTAACAGCGATTTATCTTAATTTACGCGCTCCCGCCGCTACACACTTAAAGCGGTCCGTTGCGGTTATAAGATTTAGTTCGAATCTCTCCCTTGACATATTATCCAGTCGCCGACTTAGAACCCACGAAGGCGAAAACCGATAGATAGAGACATACAAAATTGCTGAGATACGAACGATACCATCTCAGAAATTGTCGGACGTTTTCAGTTTTTAAATCCAAGTGAAATATGTCTCTTTGTTCAGTCAACTTTCTTAGGAACAGGTGCACATCTAAGGTTGAGGCAGATGAGGCACTTTTTTTATTAAAAGGTTTTAAATCTTAAACGCAACAAAATTATCCTTCAATCAATCACTTGGTTTATCCGAACGACGGGAGCAGCGAGAATATTTGGAAAATTAGTCAGTCTGCTCGAAAAGTTAGCTTCAGCAATATAAAACGTTGGAGCTTTGGAAATGTTCCACTGCAGAATTTGCCGATGTTAAAGTTTTGTACAGCGCCCTTGTTGATTTTGTTGTTCCGCCAAAGAATTAGGTACTTACTGGTTAGTTTCCACGAAAGTTTTGTAGCAAAATACACTTTTATGTAATAATTCTAAACTTGTTTAACAATGTTCATTCAGAAACGGCTTCTTATTTCAAAACTTTGATTTATTTGCCGAACTTTTCCCTAATGTTATGGTAATAAATAAAATTATTGTCTCCTTTTAATCAAGCCAAGCAACTTTAAAATTCTGTATTGAATGTCAAGTATACCAATACGGTGTTGTTTAGTTTTTAGCTATCCATGACAAAATTATAACTCATAAATTTGAAAAATTAAACAGATTTAATTAAGCCATCTTTGTTCATGAATATTGTCGACTTATTGGTGCTTACCAATAGGTTCCAGCCTAAGAAATTATAAAAAAATTAAAATATCCAGATAAGCCTCCACGACGTTCATTATCATCATCTGCGTTCAACGATTCGACTGTTCAGCCTGTTCAGGCTTTAGGCTCCATATTTTGCGTGGTCGATTTAAGTTTCTTCTACCTTTAATGCATATTAATGTAGTAGCTTAGGTTGTCTGTTTGGGCTCATTCAATCCTATATTTGTGTATAATTGCATAATTTTTCAAGTTCGTTTCTAATTTCCACGTTTCTAAATCGATCTGTTCTTCTGCAAACCTTTGGTTGATTCGAAAAACTTTATGCAGTGTAAATGGTGGCCTATTCTTTCGTATGCAAAGTACAATTTTTACTTCCGCAGCGCAGTGCTAGCACTATCATTACTTTATAAAACTTGCATTTCACATCAGGTTTTATAGTCTAGTATGTGTCTCATTGTGTCGCACATTCTTTGAAATGAATTCAACTTATTAGAAACGTCTTTATCATTGTCCTATGATATACGCATGTAAAACATTTGAAACTCACTCTATTATTATTGAGGTGTATGTTCAGCTTGTGATTGCACCATAATTCTTTGTGGTGCTTCGTCTATCCTTCTTTGCTAATAATACTTATTTCCGAAGAAACCGCGTAGCGCAGTTGGGTAGGCGCTAGGCTTGCATTAAGCAAGTCCTCGGTTCGAATCTCGCGGGGGCCAGAATTTTTCCGCAGCCTTGGCGATTGGAATCGGGCTCGGTAAGACCATTCACAGCTTGGCACCAAATTAACTGTGCTCTACTCAGAATCACAGACTTACGAGATAGAGTAACAAGGTCAACACATCACCACGGCATACACCTCACACAATGGTTGCTGCGCAAGCACAAAAAAGGAGCGCTCCAACGTATCTCTTATACGGGGCAAGTTGAGCATTGTACCGCCAGATGCATGCACATAAAACACAAACCTCTACACCACAAGGTAAAATGAGTTTATCGATAATACATACATACTTATTTCCGTATCTTCCTCTGCTTATATGTTTTTTGGCATACCTGTACGTCGTTTTCAATGTCCCTTACGCATTTCTTCTAGCTTATTCCATGGACATTCGCGTATTATCTGCTATTTGGAAGTATGCATTTTGTTTTCGACTATTGCCAATTTTAGGTTATACTTTATATTCATAATCTCTTGGTTCGATACATTTTATGACGTTTCTGTAATACTTGCTGGTTTTTTAAGAACAATCTTGATGTTCTTCCATTCCATCTGTATGTTTCCATTTGTGCTAGTGTTCGTTAATTATCAATAGTAATATAATAAGGGCGAGACATACTTACCGATAATTTTGCACACGCCAAGGGTCCAGAGCTGGTTGCTATGAAAACCATCCCGAGGGCTTGCCCGAGGGCAGTTTTCTAAGGGCAACCAGCACGATGACCCTTGGCACGGGCAAAATTATATGTAAGTGTGTTGCCCGCGTTCATATTTTGAAGATTATTACACAAAAGCCGTATACGAATTATGATTTAAAATTGATCTAATAATGGCAAAAAATTGAAATTGCTTGTTTCTTGCATTTTTATTTCTAATTATGGCACCATCCACGGGGTCGATAATCATCCCTAGGGAGCTTATCGCTTGGGAAGCAGCCCACGGGCGCTTATCAGAGAATCAGTTCGGGATTGGTCGATTTACAAAAATTGCATGATTCTCATTGGATGATATCAGTCATGTGACAGTTGTGTGTAATAATCTACTTAATCGTTACTGATCGAAGTCTCTTACGCTTTCTCCTTCAAGTATATCTTAAAGAGTTCTGGATGTTTGTTATTTATTGGTTTAAAATTTACTAATTCTAGAGAATGTTTTTTTATAACACCAAATATTGATCTAGCTCCATTTCATATATGACATAAATTATGAGTATCAGTTGTAAATATCTACAGATTCTATGAACGACCTGGTGCCTCTCGCACTCCAGGTATATTTGTAAATATATCGATTTCTTTGAAAGATATTTGTTGATTTTGTGGATTTTCGTCTTTTTTGTGTCCTTATTTGTCTGTAGCTTAATGGTTAGAATTCTGTCACTTATGTACTTGTAATGTTTGATGAAAGTGTCTTCTATTTTAGATCTATTAATAGACATCACTGGAAGACGTTTTTTGTCTTTTGTAACACATTATCTCTTATGGAACCAAATATATCAATTATACTAGGTATAAGGGAACCATTCTTTTTTTTTTCGCCTCTATTAGGACAATACTTACAGTTGAATTTTCCGTTACCTACTTTCTAAAATTCTGTATAATTCATAATCTTTAATTTTCTTACAGGTGTATATACTCGTATATATATTTCAGCGTTACAAGCACTATTGGTTCATGGCTTTCTTCTTAATTTTGTTTTCCATTTTGCTCTGTCCATAGTCATTGTTCTCCAATCTTCAACCCCCAAACTTTTTATGTCTTTGACTACTGATTCCTGCCATTTTCCTAGGTCTGCCCCTTTTTCTCTTACCTTCTTCTCCTCTTAAGAATATCCTTCGTGCATTTCTAGTTTCTGGCATATTCTTCACATGGCCTAACCATTCTGCTCTTTGTATTCTAATTACATTTGTTATTTTTGGGTACCCATACAGTTCCTCCGTCACTTGATTTGTCCTCCTCCATCGTCCTGCTTCTTTAGTTCCACCTAGTATTTTCCTTAAAAAAATTTCACATACCTCTAGCTTTCTTACATTGGTTTAGTTCATTACCCATAACTCACAACCATAAAGAACTGAAGCACGAATCACTGTTCTGTACAGTCTGATTTTTGCTTTCTTAGACACTGATTTGGATTTTAACATTAATGCTAAGGAACCCGCTGTTATGCTTCCTTTTGCTAGCCGTTTATCTATCTCTGCATCTTCACTGTTGTTGCTCGTTATAGTTACTCCGAGGTACTCAAAATTGTCTACTTTTTCAAAACAATATTCCTTCTCATTTCCTGCTCTCAACTTGATATCCTTTTCTTCCGCTCCCATTTTCATCTTCATATTCATATACTTTAATTTACCTTTATTTATTACCAGTCCATATTCTTTCGATTTTGCTTCCACTTTCTTGAAAATTTTCTCCATTCCTACTTTTGATCTTGTCATCAACACTACGTTATCCGCATAAGCAATTACTTGATGTTTACTGTTATAAATTGAACTTCTGGTTTGTATTTTGCTTTCTCTAATTATTATTTCAAGAACCAAGTTAAATAGTAGTGTAAACAGCGGGTCCCCTTTTCTCAGCCCTTTTTTACGTTGAAAGCTCTCGAAGCCAATCCATCCACTCTTACTTCCCTACCGTCCCTTCCAAGGTAATTTTTATAGGAATTATTATTTTCATTGGAATATGTAACTTTTGCATTATCTGATATCTTATTTCTGCTTATCGAATCGTATGCTTTTTGTAATGTAGGAATAACATGTGCAGCTCAAGGTTCTGAGCCAAGCTCTTTTCTTGTATTTGTTTAACTGTAAAAATCTGGTCTTCGTTGATCTTCCTATTACAAAGCCCTCTTGGTATTACCCTACTTCTTTGTCAACGTAAGTACTTGTCTGTTTCTAATCAGTAATGCCATCACTTTATAGGTCACATCCAGCAGCGCAATTCTTCTGTAATTGTTACATATATTTTTCTCGCCTTTCGTATGGATGGGGCATATCATTGCAGATTTCCATTCGTCTGGAGCCTTTTCCTGATCCCATACTTTAGAATTAGATTACAAATTCTATTTTGTAGCTCCAAACCTCCTTGTTTTAGAATTTCTGCTATAGTTCCGTTCTCTCCTCCACTCTTGTATGCTCAGGTATATTTGTTACTATATCGATTTCTTTTAAAGATATTTGTTGATTTTGTGGGTTTGGTCTTTTTCGTGCCCCTATTTGTCTTTAGCTTAATCGTTAGAATTATGTCACTTATGTATTTGTAATTTTGGATAAAAATGTCTTTCATTTTAGATCTATTAATATACATAACTGTTAGACGTTTTTTATCTTTTGCAATACATTATCTCTTATCGAACCAAATATATCAATAATACTAGGTGTAAGAGAATCATTATTTTTAACGTCTCTATTAGGACAATACTTACAGTTCTTGTAGCCGAATTTTCCAAATTTTAAGCCACATTGCCCAGAAGTCACATGTAGGTAGGATTTGTACCCAGAGCTGCTTTGATGGTGACTCGCAAAAGACGCTGCTCAGTACTATTAAGATATGCATTCTCGACTTTTGCATACCTTCTGAAATTCTATACCAAAGTTGACCTTGAAAGATAGTAGATGTGATAGTACGGAATGAAAACCCCTCTCTCCACACCTTAATACTGTCATAGAGAACGTGGGAAAATGTGTTTTTAATAAAAATATCTAATAACCCAATTATATTTTTCTCGTACTAATTGATCACTTGACACCATATGGTATATCAAGGTTTTAGATTAATAAATAAACAAACTAATTGACCAACTATGATAAAAAAACCAAATACATCCTATCCTAGGCTTATGACATACAGCTATTGAAATATATATTTAAAATTACTATATCGATATAAAACTTCCTAATAGTTTTCTAACGCTAAAATTTATAAATAATCAACTATTAGAACTGACTACGGCAATTACATTAATGGTTGTACTTCTACTACGACCTTTCCTTTAACATAATTATCTTGTAATTTTCAACAAACTAGAAGTGGAACGCTACCACAGTTGCCAGAGAGATATCGATTTTTAAACGTTCCTCGTTACAAAAATAAAAGTTTGAACCGTGTTTGTGTCTCCACATATTTAATTTTGATGGTATTAAAATTATAGAGAATGCTCAGTATTTGGAGTAAACGTAAAAGATCAATGAAACTCAAGTATCGAGTAATTAATTCTCCCTCTTGTTTTGTAAACAGATTTTCAATTAAGCGTGACCCGTAACATCCTTACTGCTTCAACAGGTTGAAACACTAATTTAAGTAGACGGGATAAAAAACGTAAATTCTTCAGTGCTCTCTACTTCTTTGTTCCTAACTTGTAATTGAAAGTTTTGATTCTCTTTGAATCTATTGGGAAAAACTTTCGTAACAATTCCATTAGATTCGCATATTTTATGGAATTTAAAGCATTTGGTTAGTTCTAGATAAGAGGCGAGTGTGGGAGTACATAATAGCTGCCACATGAAGCTCTGGTAACTGATATTCACACTCATGTTCATTTTTGTGTAGTACAAAGCGCTTAATCATTCGAAAATTAATGTAGTTATGGAAATTGTGTGTTACATTATTGCACAGGCAGCTCTCGTGAATAGCAGTAATTAATTTAATCGTTGTATGTCCATGCAGCAAACAGAGTATTAATTATCTGGAGTAAAAAGGGGAACGCATACCTAATATATTTGAAATTATTAGTGACAAGGGTGATATACACCTCTTTTTCAGTACCCATTCATTTATTTTCCTTTAATAGCTTCACGTGAAAAAATTCGAAAAAATAAATACCCATCTAACTGCTCGGGTTCTAAATTGCGATATGTATGTATGTATAATCTGTAACCTCCTTTACCTTACGGTGTAGAGGTTAAATTGCGATATATTGCTTAAAAATAAAAGATCTACTGCGAATCTAGACAACATATACAATACTACTTAACACATATATTTTATTTTTATGTTAAACGTTAATTAAATTAAATAGTTCAATAAAAACCAGTGCATTAAAAACAGATTATATTAATACAAGGGTTATTTAAACTTACTAACGAGAAGGAATAATATGACTGACATTACAATACTCTATTTTTCAATGTAATTTTGCAACACGGCTTTACTTTATGCCCTGTTTGTTTTCCTGGTTATCTTAGTCTGCAATAAGGCACCTCTTACCTCTACCCTAGTCGTGGTTAGAGGGAATTCAATTAAATAGTACTCCGGAGATAGACCCAATGTCATTACGACATGAATTTTACATATAAAATGCTCAACCGTCAGTTACCCGATAAAATGACACAAATCGGAAATTTCTCGGATCCGTTGGTCCAACTATATTACGATGGCCTGTAACAAAAGTTGCCGACTAACACTCACAAGGAGAGGGGTAGGTTCATTACGACCATACCTAGGGTAATGACCCGGTAAACGAAATAAAGATATTCATTGCCACCACTTTACTAAATCGAAACAAACACAGGTGAGCTCACCGAGAAAGTAGAAGCGTTGAACCAACCTTTCCGATCCCACCTTGGCAGCACTCGGGCAACGATCTACGTACAGCTGCATTGGACATACCTTGCTTGCATTTTTATACAATTACCTGAATCAATTTACAGAGGAAAACATCACAAAACACACGCAAACATGATAAATCTACTAAAGAAAAGCAAAACTAATTGAAAATAAACTATATTAACGTAGAAATATGCACGTGAACAATGAACATTAAGTGAAATACTCGATAAAGGTTAATGTTGTTAATTGCGCAACATATAATCTAAATACAGGCGGTAAACTTGACAACAAACAATCTAACTGGCTCGAAAACGGCTACAACCTTAATTACGCAACGATTAAACTAATTACAGACAATAAAACTTGACGGAAAATAATCAAGACTGACTTAATGGCGGTAGTTACTATTCAAAATCTTAATTTTAAATAACAACAACTATGTTACATAAAAATGGCGACACTTCGTCGTATAAATGACCACTCACTGCACACTGTGCACTTTAAAATTACTACAAAGGACAGAGCACTTTTGTGGGATTTAAGTTGCTCTGGCGATGATGTTCAACGATGCTGCACGCCGTGCCCAAGCGACTGCGCCAAAATGCTTGAAGAACTATGAGATCGGTCTAGGGTGCTATCTGCCGAGCGGATCTAGACGATATTAAATCTCCAGAGGGTAGAAACGAAAAACGTAGTAGACAGTCAAGGCGGTACGGTACACCTAACTTCATTATGAACAATTAGCACGAAAGATGTTGTTATTAATAACACGCCTCAACGGCGTCAATTGGAGCTTGCCGACTCCACGATAGGAGAATTCCTTGGCTTATCACTTCACCAAGCGTCTCTCAAAGAACCAAAAAACTTGACCGGTAACAGCCTCACACAGTTTAACTTAATTTCGCCGATGCCCGGCGAAGGCCTTGGCACAAGACGTTCGCCGTCGCGGAACAAATGATCACACTTGTTGCCTCCTCGCATGAAAGCGTCATTATTGCACCTTATGAAGTAACCACATTTTGTGCCAAAAGTGACAAACAAACCCCTGCCTGTACGAAAAGGATGATGAAGAGAGTGAAGAGTGCAAGAGTGAAACGTCATTCATGCGGCGAGCAAGCATGTCTAAATTTAAATCGTTCATCATGAAATGAGTCGGAAGACACTAGTATTTAAAATGCAGATGGGGAAAAGCACTAGATTCAAAAATTGTCCTTACAAATTACACAAACTCCCGGACATTGGTGGCAGGCTAAAACTAAAATAAATCTACTTAAACTAACTATTACAGTATGCAAACGTATAGTTGTGTTCAAAAATGTGTTGTACAGAGGCAGTTTTAAGTTTATTGGTAGTTGTGTTTTTACTCACCAAAGGCTCACCATGTGTCACTAACTAAGTAGACGTCAACATATTTATATATGCAACACTTTTTTTAACTTTGTGTAATGAATTCATATTCACAAAGCACAAATGCTGTACAACATGAACACAACTGTACAAATTGGTTGCATATCGAAATATGGTTAATTATTGCCACTCAGCTCAAGTGGAACGAGGTCAATTTCCGTTTCAGCAGGCACCCTCTAACTAGTTTTTGTTATTTTATCAAAGTAACCATATAATTTTTTGACTGCTAACCAATCCTATACTGCACTTGTCAGTCCACGGTCGATTTAAAACCTTCTTATGCGCTTTGCTTTACCACGCTTTACAGAATAGTACGTTATTTTAGTACGAAGAACAAACGTCTCAGTTAAGTTTTCACGCAGCTTTACGTTCATAACTGTACCAAGTTTCTTCAAAGGATGAGATATGCCTTCTTTCTGATATAAATTCAAGTAGAAGTAGGCTCTCACCGTCCTGAAACATAGTGTACACAATATTATACAGAATGCGGCAGGCTACTAGGACCATTGCAAAATCAAGGTGAATATGCATGTGCCCGTCGTGGTGTTTAACAAACGAATAATCAATGTACGATAGCGGTAGGTAGCTAGTATCATTATAAATACAAGGTATATATTCGAATTTCAAATTTTTAAAATATAATTACGGCCACTTGTAAGGTCCCCTTGCTTTTGTTATGGTCCTAGTGGCCTGCCGCAATCTGTATACAAAAAATGTTAGGAAATTATCTAACCTACAAAAAATTATAGCTACTTTGAAACAACTCTGCTTAGAAAGCAACAGCCTTATTTGCGAACTGCCTTCACTTGTCGATGCAATTTTCATACTTAGCTTTTGGGAATAGTTTTTAGTTGCTTCATGGCGTTGTTCATGATCGACACCACTTCGTCGAATCTCTTTCGGTTCAATTGCAATTTCGAAGTAGCCAGAAATTACAAGAAGCCATGTCAGGACTGTACAGAAACTGGCGGACTTGAGTAATCAGTTTTTTAGCCAAACATTCTACATGATTGTCCACTCCCATCCCGCAACTCCCTTTACGTCATCATACCATCTTGTAATTGGTCTTAGCTATCTTTTCTGTCATCCCATGGCCTCGATTTGATGATTTTTACTTTTCTTCTACAGTCTTTTAACCTTGGTACATGTCCTGCTAAGTCCCATTTTAACTGGGTAACTCTGTCAATTATGGCAGTGACTTATATTCTCCGTCCGATCCATTCATTTCTTGTCCTGTGTCTTAATGAAACGCCTATCATTATCCTTTCCATAGATTTTGGGGGACTTGTAATTTGTGTATTATTTGCTTTGTGAGTGTCCATGTCTGAGCTCCGTAGGTCAAAACTGGAAGCACACATTCGTCAAAGACCTTGGAAACAATATGTTGGGGAACCCGTTTATTTATAAGTTTTTTTGATAGTTTCCCGAATGCCGCCCATCCTAGTCGTCTTCTTCTTTCAGTTTCTGCTCTTTATTTTCTTTGCCTATTTGTATTGTTTGTCCTAAGTATGTATATCTTTAACGTTTTCTATTTGGACCCCATTTAGTGCTACTTGTATATTTTGTGGACTCATTATTTTCGTTTTATTTAGGTTAATTTTTAGCCCTATTTTTCGTGATTCTGTCTGTAGGTCGGTCATCAATGTCTGTAAGTGATCTTGATTATCAGCGATTAACACGATATCATCGACAAATCTAAGGAGGTTAAGTGTTTCACCAATGATTTTGACTCCCATGTTGCTCCAGTCCAGTATTTTTTAAGCTAATGGTAAATTGAATAGTTTCGGTGATATCGTGTCACTTTGTCGAATACATCTTTTCACTGCTATTTCTGTGGTGTTTTTGTTCATTTTAACTACTGATTTGGTTTCTTTGTAAATATTTTTAATTGTGTTTTTGTATCTAAAATCTATGCGCGAATTATCTAGTTTTGCCATAAGTGCCCAGTGTTCGATTGAATCGAAGGCCTTTTCATAATCTACCAAGGCCATGTGGAACGGAAGATTGTTCTCTATTGCTTTCTCAATTAGTATTTTTACTGTTAATAGGTGGTCACATGTGCTGAATCCTTACGGAAGGTAGCCTGTTCAACAGTTCCTCGAATTTCTGAATTTCGTCAGGTGTTTATATGTATAATTGTGATAGTAGACTTATAGGTCGATAGTTCTGTAACAGCTATCGGTCTCCTTTTTTAAATAGTAATAACAGAAGAGGGATAACTGAAAAAAGAAGAGGGAGGCCTATGCTCAATTCTGGACGCAATAAAGAGCAGAAGAAGAAGTATTCCTTGCACACCGTTTGACTTTATGGAACGTACTCATTTGCAGTCAAAGAAAACTTTGGAATTTGCCTTGACATATCTCTGACTTTGATTACTCTTCTTCTGGTGTCTTCCAATAAGAACAGTGGGCTTTTGTATGGCTCAGCTTCATAGTCACATGATCCATTGCATTCACACAAATGTTGAAGTTTCAGGAAATGTTTGATGCAAATTCGCTGCTCAACTCGTTCGGACAACCTCAACATGAACGGATCTAAGGCATACGTAATTGGTGATTTTCAGAAGTGTCTAATATATGCGTCAGAAATTTTAATCCCGCGATCTTATACACACAATCATGTTCTCCGGATTTTTACAGATCAAATCACTAAATTACACATCCTGATAGCCTTGAATTGTGGTCTATCGGTTCTAATCCCATAATTTAAGGATGTAGTAGGAAGGAACAAGACTATATTTAGTGCATATTGCACATAGTTTTTATAAAATCCATAGCCGATACTTTACTCGTAAAGGAAGAAAAAAAACAAGTTCTTCGGTATTATACGACGGTTAAAAAATGATTAATAAACATGCAAAATATTCAATTACTATTGTAGGCTCACATTTATTATTACAGACAAAACTAGTACGGATATATTGCGAAGGCTCCACGTTATGGCGCCCATATAATTGCGATGAGCTGCCTGTTTGTTTATTTTTAGACAAAATTTAATAAGTTAAAATAGGGTAAAAACTCTACAATACTCAGGTTAATTTATATTGTGCTAACTTTGCCTGTCAGTAATTCAGGCTAAACAAAACGAACTCTTGGATATGCGATAGATCTCTTTAGCAAGGTTCATTCTTGTAGTTAAATAGCTTTTCTAGGTTCTGACACTCGAATTACAGATAGAATCTATTTGTAAAAATTCTTGTCGATCTTGTTTTCATCTAATCGCAGATGACGCTGCCGGTTTTCTGCTTCTGGCTCCGCTTCCCTGGCCGCAAATGTTGATTGGGATGCTCTTGCAGACCCCTCCGATGTGCTGGAATGCTAACCTCTGGGTTCCGCTACTTAAATTGGTCGTAGTCGAACTTCGGAAACTCCAGGTGTCCGGTGCCGACGTCCATTCGGAGGCGTATTGGAAATATGTAAATTTTTCGTCGTGGAACTTTAGACAAACGTTCCTACAGGTGCACGGTCACTTGGACATTAAAACTGGATACTTTTTATTGGGTAAAAATACTTTTTAATTATTCAAAACATTAATTTAAGGAAGCACAAATTTTGGGGCAACACGCTTCTAATTTATTTAAATTGTTCTCCTCTTTTATTCAACAAAAAAGCATCACGTTGCTATGATACCGTGATCTGCTCATGTTAAATGGAAATTAATTTTGATAACAAATACACATAAACGGAGTAAAGTTTGATTACATGATTCTTAATATTAACATTTTCTTAAATCTAAAAATTGTCTTTATTGCTTATAGCTAACATTGTTCTTCCTCGTTACACACACATGTTTTAAAATCACAGCTCTGCTTTTGCACTTTGTTTTTTTATTAATGCACTGGTATTCGAGTTCACAATTTTTACACGTCACTTGGTTTTCTTCTCTTACGTTGCCTAATTCTGGACTGCTCTTTGCAATTTCTATTTTATCCTTATCTTGCTTTCATCATCCATTTTTTAGATTGCTTGCCTTTTCACTGGTCTGTGCTTTTATTAATAACTATACTCATGTAGTATGCTCACAACAAACCTTTTGTGTCAATTAATTTCGTTTGGTCTGGCTTTCAATATGCACAAACCTATCATTTTAATTATATTACTTCACTCAAACTTCAAATTCAAATCCTCTGAAATCTGCTTTGCTTATGCGTGCCCTTATCCGTCTAATTACTGCTTCTTGCATCTTATTACAATGCATTTAATACTGTTATTACTGTTTAAATTGCAATTACATAAAATATCTTAACTCTGCGCTTTATTGACTTGGTCAAATATTTAGTACTGCAAACAGAGCCAAATTGTGAGCTTAAAACCATCTCAATATATTATAAGGTATTTTTAGTATATCTGGTGCAGAACTTTAAAACCATAGAAAATAATGTCTTAGTAGAAACCACACGTGACTTTGTGTCTTATTTATAGATATTAAAATTTTGAATATTTTGAAAAAACTAAACGCGTTACATATTATTTATGATAGCCATGTATCAATTTTGTTTACATGTGTAGATTGAATTAACACCTTCCAATACTGAATATATTCATGCTATAGCTTGTACAACAAAATACCGTGTAAGGTAATTAATACTTTGATATGTCATCTAAAATCAAAAATAAAAGAACCAAGAACCATTATCTTTCATTCTAAGGTATTAGCCAGTTACATTTAATTTTGATTTGAAGAATCGTAAGATTTTTCGACCGACTATTTCTTTGAACTCGTCCTTCATCAACGTCGTCCACTACAAATAACATCAAAATTGCTGATGTGTTTGTGGTCGGTTACACTCAGTTCAAAGCGTTGTTGACCTGTTTCCGATTTATACATCTCGTCCAGCATCGTCTCACGCGTTTCCGGGTTCACACTATATTTTGTAGACTTTTTATTTAAGCAATTGCTAGTTTGAAAGTTTTCACTAAATTCACATAATATAATTATGCTACATGAACAATTCTTACCTTTTCAAATTCAAACATAAGAAAATATTGTAGCTCAAGTTGCAAAATGGTGATAATTTAGTAATTTAGATTCTTTGTAAAGTAAAAAATGGAAATTATTAATATCAACCAAAAATAGTAGCTGCCTGAACATATAAATTACCTGAGAAACGACCTATTTTTAAACTTATGAAAACCCCTATTTGGGCAGCGGTAACAGATGGTGAGCTGCAGGGGTATCTAAGCGTCTCAAAAGAATCTATGAAATATTATTTCTCATGCTTTAACCCTACCACAACGTTGACGGAAATTCCATTCCGCGTTGTAATAAAACTACCCAAGAAGGAATTATGAAAGAAAACGAATTTGAAGCATATGTAGCAAATTTTCAATATCGTAATATGAGCCCCATTCAAAATAATAGCATGTTTGTGGTGCAGATCCGACATAATACTGTTGATTGACAACTTTTAAAAAGATTTGTTTTTTACTTAAAAAGATTCTTCCATAATTTTAATAAAGCAAACTACAGGAAGCAAAATATTTTACTTTTAATTATAATAGTAGGACTTAACTAATCAAAAGAAAATTTTCTAAAACCCACGACAAACTTAAAATGCGTTATTCTTCTAGAAGGTAACATACAGAGAAATCCAGAGCATCATTAAATCTTTTAACTAGTGAGCCTCGTTTAACAACTTTCTAAATGCATAATTCAAGAAGTGTTAGTTAAAAGGTTGGTAAATTATATTATGTGAATGTTAATTTTATTACACATATGTAAGTTAGTTCGTGGTTCTGTAATGCGTGATATCTGAAAAGAATGAAAAAAATTCAATTATTATCTGCAGAATTAATTAAAATCAATAGAATATATAGAAATTACTACTCGTATATCTATTTATAGTCAAAAGATTTGAACTTAAAGATTCTTCAGCTAAAAATTATGTTATATAGATACTCATGTTAAAATGTTTAAAACAAACTTCAGTCAAAACTATTGTATACTAAGGTAGTAAAGTACATATAAAATGCTTTGTAAATATAATTTAACTTTTATAATGATCTTTTACGCATTTGGCACGTTGTTTGTTTGTAGTGGACAAGATCTAGGCATGCGGAGTACCAAGTATCTTAGACATCAACTGCTATGGTCATATGGTCAAAGTCCTACTAATTTTGACGAGACTAAGTACTTCCAACCCTGTCAAGGGATTGTTCACGTGCTACACTTCGTAGTAACATGAAGCCCACTGCTTTATATCACTTCCAAATGATGGCATTCTGTAAAGACTTTTATCCACATTTAATGGATATGACTATGTTTTAAACCAAACAGTTCTTTTTTTTTATTTATTAGGAATTCTTAGTTGTCTGCTTTATATCTTTCTTAGAATTTCAACGTCCAGCTCTCTATCCATCTTTTATGGAATCCACCTAGAGATCTTCTCCAATAGAATAGCTCTGCTTTGTTTTAAAGGCACTATTTTAAATTTTCCATAACTCGAACAATAGATAATTTAACTTATATTATATAAACCTCAAACTGCATTGCTACGAATTAATTTTGCTTGTTGCACACGATCTTTAACTTTTTCAAATTATAACAGTAACAACTATTATATCCTAAGTAGAAATGTTTTAATATGTGTACTTTCTCCTACTGTAATTTACTAAATAACAATTATTGACAACCTATATATTAGCTTCTTTCTCTTCCCTATTTTATACATACTATTTTTTCTCAATATAAACGGAACTTTTCTAATAATAACCTGTGCATTTACATTAAATGTCACATGTTTCGCTGTCATCGAACGTCGTTATTTGAAAATTGCCAATAGGCTAATGAGAGGAGTGCCAATAAAAGCGACTGTCACTCAGTTTAATATAAGGAAAAATACAACTTATTTCCTTAATACAGTGTGTCCCCGGATAGACCTAACTATACTTGTAAACTTCCTTATTTTGCATTTTAGGAAGAACAGTCATTCTTCATAAAAAGTTTTGCTTCATCTAGCAAGTCCGCAGCCACTACCAAAATTTTGAAATAACATACAGGGTGGTTATAAAACGAGACAACCTGAAATTTGATTAATAACAAAGTACCTTTTATTTGAAAGGAAAGCATAAGTATTACTGGGAAAAGATGTTTGAAATTTCAACAGAAGCTCACATATCTAATCTGAACGTTGTATCTCAAAGTTGATTTTTTAATTTTTTTATTGAAAGAAGTATGTAATAGCAAAGTAGTATAACTTCGAATTTGACATTGACGTACAGTCACCAACATATTATTCATACCTAGAATTTCCACATCCCGCTGAGGAACAGTTTTTTTTTTTTGGATCTCTCGATATAAATTTTGATAATGCAACGTTCAGATTAGATATGTGAGCTTCTATTGAAATTTCAAACATCTTTTTCCAGTGATACTTATGCTTTCCTTTCAAATAAAAGGTACTTTATTCTTAACCAAATTTCACGTTGTTTCGTTTTCTAACCACCCTGTATGCTATTTCCAAATTTTGGTAGTGGCTGCGGACTTGCTAGATGAAGCAAAACTTTTTATGAAGAATGACTGTTCTTTCTAAAATGCAAAATAAGGAAGTTTACAAGTATAGTTAGGTCCATCCGGGGATACACTGTATATCAGAAATTTGCTAAATTCGATGGCAGATAGATTGGAAGCTGTAATTGTAAACTGTGGATACATTGCAAGGTATTAATAACATTTTTGTTGGTATGCGTTCTCAGTTTGTGAATTTAATTGTTTATATTATAATCATATCGTTTTTTTACTATAGTAGTAGAACTACAGGTAACTGTAATTTAAGAGTATAGAAACGTTATAACCAATTGTACCTGCAATACAGATAACTACGAGGGAAGTGGAAAAAATTCTGCGTTCTCAAAAACTACTAATGCTTTAATTGTGCAATTTTAAATACATGTTAGGACTTCTCTATGTAGTCGCCTGACAAATCAACGCACTTGGCCCATCGATGTTTCAGATTCATAATGCCCTCCTTACAGACGTCTGAAGTTTGACCCTCTAACCACAAAGTCACTGCAGTTTTTAAGCTGTCGTCATCTCGGAAATGCGTTCCACGAAGGTGAGCTTTCAATTTTCCGAACAAGAAGAAATCAGAGGGTGCCAGGTCCGGAGAATACGCTGGGTGTGGAAGTACTTCGAAGCCCATTTCCTTCACTTTTGATGTCGCTACAGCGCATTTGTGGGAGGCCGCATTATCGTGCAGCAAGAGAACTCCTTTTCGCAGTAGTCTGCGGCGTTTGATTTTGATTTAATCCCGTAATTTAGTCAAAAGGTTGCAGTAATATGCCCCATTGATAGTACGACCACTGTCGAGAAAGTCTATAAGCAAGACGCCACGAAAATCCCAGAAAACTGAGAGCATCACTTTGCCTGCTGAAGGTTTCACCCTGAACTTCTTTGGAGCAGGAGAGTTGGAATGCCGCCACTCCATACTGGCTTGTTTGGTGACAGGGTCATAGTGATCGACCCAACTTTCATCCATAGTGGCAATTCGGTCAAAAAAAATTGTCAGAATCTGCGCTGACACGTTCCAAAATCTTGTTACGGTCTTAAACTGACTTTACGACACCGCACCGGCTCATACAATAACGAAACGGCCGGCGCGGGCCGTAACTGACGAAATCGGGACGAAATATCTCCTAGGCCGCTACCCACGCCGCAACAAGTTAGGCCGAGCTAGACTTTCAGTGGAGATGGGCGGGTCCTTTAACGAGATTATCTGAGGGTAACGGCCAGAAGGTCGGTAACTAACGGTAAAATAATGAGGGCGCCACCAAGCCTGTCTTAACCCGACTAACCGGGCCTGGGCGGTTAGACGGGGCGAAGTATTCAAGACACTCCGTCGATAGGATTACTCAACAGTTGCAAGTTCAAATAACAATTTTGGGATTGCCTTATGCAAAGATTGTAATTAGGTGCCAGTCCGGCCGCGACTACGCAGCTGTCTCACCCACCTGTACGCTCAAGGCTCCCTCGTCCCGTCGCACAATAATCATTACACTGAAGGGGGCGCTTATCTAAAACAGAACATGCACAGGTCGAAACAAAACAATAGTTCCCTTAATTAACAAGTCATATATTGGATCACGGGTTACAATGGGGCAGCGGAGTGCGTCGCCCTATATATGTATGTATTATATCTAAGAGAACACCAGCTGGCGCACGCTCTAAACCTAGCGACAGATGTACAGAATAAACAAGGTAGCACTAGGCGCAAGCTCGTGCAAAGATACAACCTAAAATTCGAAATGAATGCGCAGCATGTGGGCGCGAAGCCTTATGCAACGTACAGTAATGAACAAAGTAGCACTTGTAACATAGACAGTATGTAAATTGGAATGAACGCACAGCATGCGGGCGCGAAGCCTTATGCAACATACAGTAATGCAAGCCCTTGTAAAATAGACAGTCTATAGTTTGGAAATGCGGACAAATATGACGACAGTGCCTGTAGGCACAAGAGACGTGACGGGCTCGTTCGCGGCGTTCCAAAACAACTCACACGCGGGACTTAATGCTCCCCGCGGGACAGGAACACTCGCGTTCACAACGGTAATCAGTTCAAAGACACATACCTTAATACGTAGGCGGTCGGGAAGCCTGGTACAGTTGAGTTGCGACAGGCTGCAGTCTTAGGTGGCAGGTACATTCGATATTCGACGGTTATAGTGATGAGTGGGCATCCGCCATACTGGCGACGGGCGACGCGTCAGGACGCGTACAACTTGACGACGAAAAATGAGCCACTTACGTTCTGCGGGACAGATCCTCGAATGTCGAGATGAAGGGGACGACCCCTTACTTACGGGAGCAGGAACTGGGCTCAAGATGCACCCACGCTACGCCGAAATAATTCGGAGCACGCACAAACACAACACCTCTCGAAGGTGAAACCATTCTCGCAGCGCTCGCTGCCACAGCTCGAGACGGGCAACGGAAAAGAGGGCCTCCACGGCAACAATACTAAAAGGACAGCGGCAGGCGTCCTCGGGCACCTAAGGGGCCGAAGGACGCCGCCTGGGTAACACAACCACCAAACGTACGCTTTCTGCAACGGGCTGCGATCAACTGCCGAGAGGGAAGCGCTGCAACATGACACATCGGTCGCGTCCCCACGTGACTATATCTCGGCAGCCAATCGTGAGGCGATAAGATAAAACAAATAAGTGCCGTTGACGAAGACAGCACGCCTCAACGGCGTGATTTCTAGAAGGTTCGGAATTCTTGCGAGCGATAACACCCGGCTGCCAAAGTACCAGCAAAGGGGTGCTCCAACTGACGAGAAATACTGCGTTTGGGGCCAAATATGTGCAAAATCATTATTATGGAATTAGGCGATGGAGCCAAATAAGTAACTAAAAGGGTTTAGCATACGGGCACGCTGCCCTAAAGCCTAGGTGGCTAATTAAAATACCCAAAATGACCTGACAAGCTCGCAACAAATGTTCACTCGATCTTGTTTGTGCAAAGGTGTCAACATTCGCGGCACCCATCTAGCTGAAACCTTATTCATATGCAAAATGTTATGCAATATCGATCTAACCGATTTCTCGTCAATCCTCACAGTCTTAGCTATCGTTTTAACGGTAATTCGCCTATCTTACAAAACTAACTTCTCGACTTTGGCAACCATTTTAGAGTTCTGTGCCGTTGCAGGTCTTCCACTTCTTACATCATCTTCTAGGCTCTCTCTGACACGCTTAAATTCATTTGCCCATCGACGGGCAGTGGATTCTGACCGTGAAGCATCCTTGTAAACTGTTTTTAAACTTTGAGTGATTTCAGTAAAATGAACACCCTCCCTTGTCAAAAATTTAATCACTGCCCGGTGTTCAATTTTCTCCATTTCTAATAACTACTTCAACACACTTTATTGAATCTACTATAAAATCCGAAGTTTTGTGTGAATCTGGATGAAACCTTCAACACTGACAGACAACATACAAAATCACAGATATCAAAATTTTGTTTCTCAAGGTACATCAACACAACGAACAGCAAAATGTTTTCCCCTTCCCTCGTATAATTTACGTTTTAAACTATTTAGGAGTACCCAATTGTATCGGGGACAACTATATCTATGATCAAAAATTATTTTTTGACTACCATATCACAAAGGAGGCTATTAGTTGAAACTTTTCATATGTCAAAAGCATGTTGTTATTGCATACTATACTATAAAACTTTTCCACTACTAGCATTAAACTATATCATTATTTACTTTGTTTTCGAGCCAAGAAGATGAATTTCTTTCCTAGTGGTTAATAATATTTCATTATTAACTACTGGTTAATAATGTAAAACTGGTTATTATAGTTCAGGCATTGTCAATTTAAAACAATGAAAGCATTATTGATTTATTTATATCTTCTCACGGCGTTAATATTATGACGTACTGTACCCTAAAGGCAATTAACCATAAACCTGCTCCATTTATACAATCATATCGTTGTTTCAGAAATTTTGACTTTAACGCCTTTAACAATGATCTACTATCTATGAGTTGGGATGATATATACATGTACCCAGATGCAGATTCCAAAGTTAAATTTCTAACTGAAAAATTACTAGAACTTTTCGACATACATGCACCTTTTCGACAAACCAGAATATCTAAACCACCTGCCCCATGGCTAAACAATAATATTAAGTTAATCATGAAAATGCGCGATCACGCCTACAAAATTTATAAGCGTAATAAAACCATCGCCAATCGTCAGCAATACAACCAACTTAAAAATCAAGTAACCAGAGCGTGTCGTAAAACTAAAAAAGAACATCTCTCTTAGTTCTGAGGCCTCATTGCCAAATTTGGTTTGAAAGCAGCGGTCTGCCAAATAGGAACGTAGTAGGAGATAATACTGATGTGGTAAGAGCATCTTTATTTTATAAAGTAGACATCTTTGCCACACCTTGTCAAAGGCATTTCTCACTTCCAAAAACACTCCATTGCAATAGATTTTAGCTTCCAGTGCTGCATGTATTATATTTGTTAAGCGATGACATTGCTGTATCGTCGAGTGTTCATTTTGGAAGCCGAACTGGTGATTCGGTAAGCATTCTACTTGAAGCGAAGTTTTGTTTATGCGTTTCAGGATTAGTTTCTCCAGTTTTTATTTTGAAATGACGTTGATGTTTTGTAATCTATTTTTGCATAAATATGTGGTAGTTAAAAAATATGTATACAATTCGTCTCTAAAGATTATTTTTTGCACTTGTGAGATTTAAAGAATGAGCCGAACTTTCTCACACGGGCAAAAAAGTGGCACTTTAACTACTCGATGTCTAAATAGCTATTCTCCTAGTATGGATATGCAATACGTCCTGATTTTTAAATGCAATTACGTTCATAAAATCTCAAACTTGGCATTTGATTTTTAAGTGAGTTATAGTCGCATTCATAAATTAGGAACTATTTCATAGCCATACTGGATGAACATAATTTTCGATCATACTATATAATATAAAGGCAGCTTGAAAATGTGTGATGCGATAATGGATCGATTATGATGGTCCTAAAAACAGCAAGAATGCTTTCTCTCTCTGATCTAAATGTAAGTAAAATCAATAGTAATCAACCTACTGCTGATATTTGTGACTTGGGTTGCATATCAGCTTTATCTTTGAATCTGAATGAACGAGAGTGTTTTATATTTCAAAGGCACTATCACTGTCACCCGTTAAACACAACGCACCTATTCGTTGTCCCTTTTTATTCCTCACAACATTTATTCTGCATCTGCTGGGTTCAATTTTCGTCAAGGATAAAGCCTGAGCTATGTGCAAATTATTATTTTTATCTACTTCTCAGTTAAAGCAAAAATTAGAAAAACTGTAATTTTAATAAGGTTAAAGGTAAAAACCTGAGCTATATTTAAAATATTTTTTTCCTGTAAATAATAATTCTTGGGTTAAAGTAAAAACAGGCAGGCTTTTATTTAAGTGCTTACCCTGTATATATTTTACCGATTTTTTTCGGTTTAATGCTAGGAAGGCATATAAGGCGCATGGAAAATATCGCCTTCCTCCAATAAACAGTTTGTGAGTTATACCGGCAACAGGCAGACAGACAGACAGATAAATAGATAGAACTGAGAAAGGCTGACCTTCGTCATCTAGGAACCCTGAAACGTAAAGATTTGAAAAAAATTCTGTTCGCGATTACAAAACTTCCTTCGTATTTTAGACAGGAGAAGTAAAAAAAGTAAATACTTTAACTTCGGTCTCATGTCTGGACTTTTCTTGAGTGTTTCAGATGCTTAAAACGACGGACATACCAGTTGACTAAAATTCTACGGAATATGACAAAGTAACCATTGCATTTTCTATTTCGGTTACTCTTAGGGAAAATAGTATTTGATCCATTTTCAACTCATGAAATTGCCCTATTCCGTACAATTTTAGGCAACCGGCATAATTAAAACTAGTATGGTAAAAGTGAACTACAGCATCAGAGTAAAGAGGTTTTCGATAATAGTTGTTTACTATACAAGTGGGATAAGTGTGTATCATTAATATACGTGTGTGTAAGGTACAAACTATTGTGCACCACGAGTTATGTAAGCACACAAGTATATTAATGATGCATTAACACACACGTATTGTACAAAATTTTATCTAGAACTGCCCAAATTGAGAAAAATACATTACGAAAAATGTCAGAACTGTCATGTTCAAAAATATTTTAGTAGGCAAATGTGATTACGTCATTCATTTGACACTATTTCCGCTAGGTAATGAAGCAATTACACCACTAGTGGTGTAATGGAAGTTCACTACACCACTGCGATGTAATTAGCTTCAAACGAATGACGTAATAAGTCCTTATCAAAGCAGTTATGGATAAATATAATTAATGAATTTTACAGTATCACGGTTATCCTTTTGTTGCTTAAATTGGCGATTTAGGCTGGCCAAACCCCGACACGTATGAGCGCTAGTAAAGAGGAATATTATTTGTTGCCGCAACTCAAAATACACCTCTGATATCACAATTGTGGCTTGATTATATTAATCTCATGAATGGGAGTTCACAAAGAATGTGCTTTATTGAAAAAAAAAATGAGCGAGTGAGGCGAACTGATATTTTGAACATTTATTTTACGGCTGTAGCTGGAAAATGGGAAAATATCTTTTATTCCCATTTTCTTTGCCGTGTTGCACTCGGAAAAACTCCCACAATAGACAACCATTACTTAAAGCTCTAATAATAACTGGGATTTTCACATAATCCCACAAGAATGTGCTATCCTGTACTCTCCAAACATAGCGTTTTCTAAAACAAATTCAATTTTACTCGGAAACAAGCAACCCAAAGTACATGTCTGGGAGTTCCTAGGTATCAATTTTGTGCATTGAAGCGCTGACACATTCGACGAAGTTGCGCAAACGCGGTGGAGCGTGAAGTTCGGCACAAACAATTAGTGTTCCGAATGCTGCGCTCCGATGAGCAAAAAGCGTTTATGGAATGATAGCTTCCAGGTTAGAGGCCGCCTTTGAACATGTATGCTGCCGCCATACAAAGCTCTTTTTGTGGCATATATGAATGTCGCGCTAGTGATATTAATTTCAAAGAGTGAATTACTTTCCAGAAATTACTTGTCCAGGGCTACATAATACGCGAAGCTGTCATTCTCGCGTGTTTGTTTGTTTATGGGACTTGCAGCTACCTTTATACCAACAAACCATTAAATTTAGATATCAAAGTGTAGACTAAAAGTGAAGTTGGCTAGCAGATCGTACTAAAGCATTTACATTCTACGTCGTATATTTCCACAACAGACTAGCCAACAGGTGGGAAATGAGATTTACAATTCAATGTAGTGTGTGATTCCAAAATTAGGTACATCACAGAGGGCCAAGGAAGAGAAAGATAGTCATAAGCAGTATATGTAGTAGTTGTTTAAAAGAATACAAGTTTCTCAACAATCTCAACTGATAGAAGCAGAGCTTTCGCCACTATTTTTGTTTGAAGGTGATAGCAAATTAGTTTTTTGCGAATATCGTCAGAGAGTAAAGTGTATAGTATCGAAAAAACTTACTTAGTTCTAAACTTAAACCAATACTTAGAAAATGGGTGTGAAATACGTATAATAAAAGGAGTAGATTTCGTTGATCTGACAGCGCTTTACGACACCGTTTTCTACCAAGCACTTGTGAACAAAATATATCACCTTGCCAAACCATGCGCATCTGTTGAACGCCGTTCTACTCCAGAACCGACGCTTCTTTGTTAAATTCCGAGAAAAATGAGGTCAATTGAGAACTCAAAAGAATAGTCTCCCATAGGGCAGCGTTTGGCACCGAACCTGTTCAATATCTACACACACCTCTGCTTTATGAAACCTCACTCACTTCTACAAAAATTACCAGTTAAAGCAAAATCTTACAAAGACGCAAGTTTGTGCTTTTCATGTAGAGACAAGAATGCTCAAAAGGGTATCGTAGTATCACCTTGAATAAAACCGTATCGTACAAAGAGCCCTCAATTAAAATAAAAAATCTGTAAAGGTCTGTAAAGAACTGTGAGTCTAACTATTTTGAAGAATCAAAGGCATCTGAGAGTAAAAATTCGAGATAACGCTATTGCAATAGCGCGCTCCTATCAAAGACAGTTTGACCTTGAATACCTGCATTTGTCATTTACTTCACTATCATGTTAGTGTGCTCTAGAAGTTGCTATCTTTGGTTTTTTAACATGTTGCACTTGATCGAACAGTTTGAGATTGTTTAATCGCCTATGTTGCCAGAAGTTGCATATAGACGTTTTCATGTTGAACTTTAATTCGTATTTCCTTTTTGGATTTATCACGAGATCCTTGTGTATATCTTTATTCCTACGGTACTACGGGACACTAACATTACTTCTTAGCACTTTGGCATGAAATTTTCGTATCATCAATGTATTACTTCTTCTTGTGCATTCCAACAATCACACTTCAAAAGTTCAGACTGCTTTTAGTAGATGCTTTGTAGAGATACATATGTCAGGCCCTTCGTTGAAACGTTAAATTTAAAGGAGACATCTCGTACGCCTTAGTGTCTTCATAAATTATTTGGCCCGTTCATTTGTCTAGCTAGCTTAGCATACACGAAAATATTTTAAAACGATGATTAATTGCCAACACCAGAAAGCGGCCCTCATCTGTAGTGTTCTCGGGCTAAAATCGACTTAAAATACACAAATATATTGACCTTTAAAATGCACATATAACATCATTTAAAAAAAAACAAAGAAAAAAGATTAAACCTTAAAATTAACTTCTATTCCTAAACAAAAATGTCAACTAAGAATTGACAACCTGCGTGTATAGTGCGGAACTACTTCCGTTTATATTTACGTAATATTGCAACAATTGACCTTAAAAGCGGGAACATTAAACTGCATGAAAGCACGCTGTCAGAGTGCGTGCGCATCAAAACCTGGATTTTTTAATCCACCTACACATTTAATTTGTCTATCACGCGCATTCCTTATCTCGCACAAAATCATCACACAGCTGGAGCGACCGCTTATCGCTTAAGCTCTAATAATAATAAGGTCTATTTTATGTTGGTATCCTACAGCATAATGTACACAAAATATACTGGAAAACCGCTTCAGTATGATAAAATGTCATCAAGCTGCTCTGTCACTTAGCATGTTACATATAAAAACAATAATACCCTTATACCTTTGGATCCTATTCCGGCATGACTTAGTCATGCGCTTACTATAAACGTAGATAAATTAAACAAAGGTAATTGCAAAAATAAAGGGAAAACGTGATAAGCACCTAATTTATACGGTACGCTCTTCAAACAAAAACTTATATCAATTTCTTTTAACTGTTGTACTACAGGCTGACGAAATGATTTTCTTATATATTTTATTAAAACATTTCACTATGCAATAAGAAAACGACCTTTCAAACAGTGGCATGCGATGAATAGGCACCGACAGCAGACACTTATGGCGAATATTTAGATTATAGATGTTGGATTCCGGTATTAAGTTATTTTGGAACCCTCGACGCCTGTCAACTGCTGTATCGAATATTGGGCTCACCCTGGATTACGTCGTCCCTCGAATTACTCGTATGGGTGAAAATCCGTACGAGGGTAACGGGGGAGTCCGTCGCTGCTGGATTTGGTGCCGCTCTAGCGGCTGACGTCACGAAGCCCAAATGGACGCCCCGAAACTCTCAATCCCTTTAATTTATTTCACCACAAACACAATTCACTGAAAGCCGCTGAAATACAGGTGACTCCGGGCTAAGCCCGCAAGCAACTGTCTCCAAAGTTAAAATTCCCCGCGAACACGGCTTCACAGGGTTACATTAGCTCTTTTCGTTATGATAGATAACGGTAGTTAAGCCCAATTAACAATAAAAAACCATGCAAATACAAATTAGCCATATGTCTTAATATGACAATAACCAGGGAACCAGATTTCCGATTTAGCTTGTTCACCGTCTTCTCCTTCTCCATTTTGATTGCATTTTCTGTATTTCAAGATGTTCTTCTCTCTTCTTTTTTGACATGCTCTTTCTTCGTACTTTTGCATCTAGTGCCATGCTTATATACTTTGAATTATTATATCTTGCGGTATCATTTGATAGTGGATCGCCACTAGCAAATGATAAATGCTTCGGTTTGTAAAAATAACATACGTTGGTTTTGTTTCATTAAGTTTAATGTTGCACTTCTTCATCCAAGTGCAAGTAATTTGTTGCCTCTTCTCCAGTGTTTATTTTTTGTTGTGTTTGCAGTGTGCTCAGCAAAGGTCGCAACAGTAACTTGTTCTATACTCGTTATGTCATTCCTGTAAAGAAGGTACTATAACACGACTATTGTAAATGCAGGATTTTAAAAGTTAACTATGTTGTTTTGGCAAATTTCTCTCTAACTTATATTCAAGTTCTACATGCCAAACTTTATCAGACGCTTTGAATAATGTAAAATAAATATAATTTTTCGCTTATATTTATGGTCCTATGTAACTGATCTATTACCGAATGCTTGTCTCTGAATCCCAATTATTAGGTTGGGATCAAATTCTCATTTTCAATTATGGGTTTGAGTCTCTTCAAGAGTAGTTTCTCAAACAACTTGTAGGTTATTAGCAGTAAACTTTCTGTTTAACAGACACTGTAAATAAATAACAAGGGTACAAGGTTTTTATGGGGTTACGTTCTATCTACCTGTTCAGCAACTTGTAGAAATAATTTAGTTTGGCCCTAAATCTTTTATATTTTTATGTTGCGTATAGTCATCCTAACAGTAGGGAAAGTTTCAGGCGATGTGTCTAATAATATATATTTCTAGATATACTAGTAAATTTTCTAATTACATTTAACTGACAACATGCAAATTGCTTCAGTAATGATTTCGGAAACATAAATTGATGGTTTATGCTTGGCAAATCTCTGACTGACAAGATAATTGCTACTTTGACCTCATGTTGAGCAAAGTAGCTAGTTTAAAATAATATATGCAAAGAAGAGTTGCTCATGTTAATGATAGCAGGTGATTCAAAAAAAAGATTCATCAAATAAGGCTAAGAAAGAAAAAGATAGACATAAGCTGCATGTGAAGTATTAATTCGGGAAGTAGGTAATTTTAATGAAGTCCGAAACAGTCTTGAAGATAAGCCATTTAATGTTGTATATTTTATGGTATGGTTTTCATTGATCATCAAATACGGCGCATGCTAGAAATGCAATTTAGGAACGTGAAATGCTCAAGAAAATCAATTGTAAATAAGTTTGCTCTGACAGAGTAGATGCAACATTAAGTAGTTCAAATGTTCCAAATACAAGCGGCGACATACGTGATTTTTGTCCAAGGTCACTTTGATGAATATTTTTTGAATTACGTGTTATTTTGTATTGGTGGAAAGTAACATTTATTTTATTTGAAAATTGTTAAGGAACAATATAAAACTTTTCTAGGAACACTATGGGGTAATTAATTTTAGTTTACTTTATAACGGGCGTCCCAACAATTTGGGAATCAAGTTTTGTCATGAATTTAGAGTGGCATGTCATTACATTTGGTCATTGGTTGTAAATTAAGAAATGGCATGTCCCTGCAAATTCATTCCAAGACATTGAGGCACTCGTTTCAAAATAAGTTAAAATTATAGTTACGTTATACTGTTTAGCAATCGAAACAAAGTAACGATTTTATTAGACTCAGTTTAAGATTATTCCATATTGGGTCAAATATTAAACAACTTTAGGGGTGTATTTACAAGCACTTCTGCATTTAATATTAATAACAAACCAAGACTTTTACAGCATATTATATTTTACTATTCCTTTAATAAATATATGCCTTAATTTAACCAGAAAACCTCTGTCACGCTAGTAGATAGTTATTTAACTCGACAATAATTTTCTTTATACACTAAATTTCAAAAAGTTATGGGTTTAAATAATATCTGAACTGGTTGTCACCGATGTTATTTACCTACAAGGAGTTGTTAATTTCAGGTTCATTACGGAGTTTTCCGGCAATACAAAATTTTAAATGCTAGTTGCTATAATAAGCTGTTAAAGTTATTAGAACTTCATTAAAAGCTAGATGCACTATAAGCACACTTAGTACGAATTTCGGCTTAAAATTAATTTGGAATTTCATTGCTTGGCCAAAAATAGCGCCGTTAATTGTCAAAGTTGAACATTTACGGAAATGTTAAAAGTTTCGAGAACGTTGCTCGTAAATTAGAGAAGGCTTTAAACTTTCGACTATTGTTTATCTGGCCTGAAAACATTTCGCCTTGAACGCAAACAACAACGCGAGAATAAAATAATAAATTTATAGTCGTGCGCTATACTATACTGCAAAATAATAATTGCTCGACATTTTAATTGAACGCTGAGTAAGCTTGCAGGAATTTCAATTTTGTGTTTTTCTCTTAACACGTTCATGAGTTTACAATGAGCCAGAAAATAATTAATCAGTATTTCAGGCCCATTGGAAACTGTACCAAACGAAAATTACTTGTTGAATGTGAAAGATTGTTTAATGTTATCACATATTCTTTATTTTATTATAGTTACTCTTACATCTACCGTTATGTAACACTGTCATAGTAGCCCAGTTGGTAGAGAACTAAAAAGTATGGTTTGCTTACATAAATTGTGAATAAGCTGAATTTTTGCATATAAAGGGTGTTTTTTTAAGAGTGAGAGAACTTTAAATTGAAATAAAACACAGAAAAATGTTTTTAATATCCATGAAATTGGCTTTATTTGAAAGATAATTTTATGGCATTTATGTTTGAATATGATTTCGGGCATGTGACCGTCGCGGCTGGCGTGTACATGACGTAATCTGGAGGTCCAATTTTCACACACTCTTCGCAGTAAATCAGGCTGTATTTCGGCAATAACGCGTCGAATTAAATTTTGTTTAACAGCTGTTTTTGCAATATTAAATTTCATGTGAGTTGAAATGTAATCACTGGTTTTATAAAATCACCAGTAACACTTCCTCAATTCACACGATTAGAGAACATTTTCAGCTAAAATATTTAGTTTAACTATGTGTTTCTAAGAAAACATTTTTGTCAAGACACATTAAAATTTTATTGTTAAAACTTCATGGATAAAATGTAACGTTTCGCTAAATCGAGTTAGCTTCATCAGACATATATGTTTTAAAAATGGGACAATTGTTAATCAGAATGACATGTAATCTGTTTTAATCTCATCTTGAAATTTATTTATTTATTTTTTTTCCAAATATTTGATAATGGATCTGTGTTGAATATCAGTTTAAACTTCTCTCATTAAGACATTTTTCATGTACGTTTTTTAATCTTAGTATCCAAAGTGTTTCATAATATTGAGTCCTTGTGTTTGAAAAGCGAAGGAATATGAATGATAAATCGTTTTAGATTTTTAATCATTAGTTTTTTACGTTTGCTATGAGGATGGATTCAAATTTTTATTTTTGGTTAATTTGGAAAAAATTTTCTCTAATCGTGTGAATTGAGGAAGTGTTACTGGTGATTTTATAAAACCAGTGATTACATTTCAACTCACATGAAATTTAACGCGTCGAATGTTGGCTTCCAAGTGCTCAATTGTTTCCGGTTTATCGACTTAGACATGCGACTTTACATATCCTCAAAGAAAATAATCTAACGGCGTCGAATCACACGAAAGAGGTGTCCAGTTAACTGATCCATTTCGTGGATCCACTCTAAAAAACACCCTTTACTTAGATTTGCAGGTATCAATCAACATCTAATATTTTTCTCATAAACATAGGCTCGATGTTGTGCCATTTTTGAAAAATGGCGGCTGTAATCGAATTCTTTTTTATATCTCACTTACCTTAAATTTGTCGATAAAAATAGTTCTTAGTACATAGAAGAAAAAAATTCCCAAACAACACTATGTAGGGCACATATTTTCGATGCCCCGAGCTGTTTTATTTTTTTCTAGATATTGATCGTTTCTCATGGATAAATTTACAAAGGCTGGCGACTTACCAAAAATTCCACAACGCCCCTTCGGTCTAAGGGTTGCAGGTCAGATACATGACATCGGTTGAAAGCTAGGCAATCGTTTACGAACACAAACCAGACAAATTCTAAAGCCAAATGTGCAACCAACAATAAACACACATTACAACATTTAACGGTACGTGCTCGTTATCATAATACTTACACGGAGTTTTGTGGACCCCCACTTGTGTTCTCACATAGCATCTAGGAAAGTGTCTCATTCAGGGGTATTCTTTAGTGCACCTCCAATGATGTACCTGTAATAATCCTGCAGCACAGATGCTTACATCAGCTAGTACCTATTAGCCGAACGCTAACTAGATCAATGGGTCCAACCCATGTCAATAAAATCTGGATTTGCGGTGGTCGCTTAACCGCAAAAGGCCCAGATCAAAAGGCATTTGTGGGAAATGCGCATCCCGGACTATCCAGGTGAGCAGTCTGAATCACTGATAATTGCTTATCAAATCGAGGGTTACTGAATCTTGCTTGGATAATCTCTAACATCAAATACCTAGTGCACTAGAAACAACAACAACAAAACTGTCTTCAATCAGCAGCAATACCAACGCTCAAACTCGGCTGTACAATAAAACTTGTTACAACCTCCATTTCAGAGGTACTCAAGCAACAATATCTACTACAGACTTCATTATTTCCTTTATTATAATCCACATAAGTACCACAAGCAACACTGCCGAAGCACGTGAGAGCCCTCGCATTGTAGAAATGCCACTCCCGGTCATGTCGGGTTTCACAACATTCCCATATGGACGTTCTCGGCTAACTGCCCGCCAAGCCCATCGAGATTTAAAACTACCCCCGACCTCTAAATTAGCTTTGAATTCATTTCAATTTTGTGCTAAATTTAGAACGTATCATATTTTAGTGGTTGGTTTAGACTAAAGCCCAAGATTATATGAATAGAAATAAAATGATAGAATATTTTCAAACAACTCAAAGAGTACAAGTAAATATTACAACAAGTATAAAAGCATTTTTGCTATAAACTCAATGGTTAACTATCAAATTGATTAAGTAGTGGATGATTTATTAGTTTTTTAATATAGTTTATCTACTCCAGTGGGATAAGTAACTCATTACGTCACTCATTTGACACTATTTCCGTTAGGAAATGAAGCTCATTACACTACCCAGTTAATGGCTTTATTATCTAACTGAGTAGTGTAATGGCTTCATTACCTGACTGAAATAGTGTCAAATGAATGACATAATTACATTTGCCTACTAAAATATTTTTTAAAATGATAGATCTGACATTTTTTTTAATGCACTTTTCACAATTCCAGGCAGTTGTAGATAAAATTTTGTACAATACATGTGTGACAATGCATCATTAATATACTTGTGTGCTTACATACACGTATATTAATGATGCTCTTATCCCACTTGCATAGTAAATAACTATTACTCAGCAATATACCGTTATATTGTTTTAACATTAAAATACATTCATTTAAAAGTATATATTAGAGGTATACTGTTTACCTTGCTGTCTTCCTACCACGCGGTAAAACGTTTGACACACTTGTACTTGCAAGACATTGTTACGGTTCAAAAGTCATTTATAGTTACTCTGGTTACTCATTAAATTATTTGCACTATTTTCGACCAATCTAAATATTATCTGCTACTATAAGCTTCAAATTTCCAGGCATTCATACGTTTAATTAATTTTGCGTTAAGTTAGGCCTCTCTTATTGCATCGGTGTTAGTGTGGTTGCATGTTCAAGGCTCCCTCTATTTTCGAATTTGGACTTCTTATAAGCCTTTTCGGAAACGTTTCGGAAACGTGCCTTAATTGGGTTTTGTCACAGGCATCTGGCCTGGGAAATTATTCTTGTTGTGCTTTGGACCTTCCGGAGTTGGTGATGCAGTCCTCATGAGGGTTATTTTGCAATTTCCCAAGCTTATCTAAGCAATGCATATGTTCCCATTTGGCAAAATGGGGCCAACAAAACCTAAGGGCAGGTTTCTTTTGATGATAATAAGTATCTAGATTCTATGGTGTAACGCTCTTTAAGCTCATTTTGTAGCCCCCGAATAGACCGAAGTCTGTTTTTGTGGCCCCCGATTAGACCGAAGCCTCTTTTTATGGCTCCCGAATAGACCGAAGTCCCATTTCCTGGCTCCGGATAATTCGTCCCGAGAAAACGATTTTGGCCCCTAATCATCTGACGAAGTTTGGTCCCTAGTGGCCGCTTTGAGTACTGCGTGTGTGGAACTTCCATGCCTACAACAGTGAGCGAAGACAGAAGCTCCTGTGTAACCCCTTTATCGAAGCACTCACCTGCAGGTCGTTAACTTCACACAAACCTTGGCTAAGCTTGCTATATTAAGCTGGTCGTTCTGACATCTGTCGGATATTCCTTTTGCGTCTGCTACAACCTGGAGGACTGGCATTACAAGGTCGGTTTGCTTATACTGATATTTGTCCTGGACCATTCGTACTGCGACTCTTTTTAGTATGTTTTCGTGTCTGCGCTATTTTGTATCCGGCAAACGTTAGATTACGTGTATTATATATTCTAAGCGTGATTACTCACCTGTTTTAAGCAAGCTAGATAACTGTTTAAGGCAGTTTAGATGGTTGTTTATAAGTAAATTGTTGCGGTAGTTCATTTTCACTACTTTTCGATCAAATGCTAGATGCGCTTCACGCACCGTCTACGTGACTATAATATCGAAATTTGTACGGCATTTGCATGAAAAAACTAATCCGTTCTCGATCTTCACGTCACGCTAGTGACATAGATTTGGGTTGAATCCAACCTCCGGGTATTTGCAAGAAATTTTGCGTAATATTATTTTGCGACACTTTGACATCGTTTGTGAATTAACCATAGTCACATATCAGTTTATAAAGCGCTATAATAAGAAACAAGATCTTGGGTCTGTAAGAGCGATATTGCTAATTATGGTAAACTTTAAGAAGGCTCTTGCATAGTGGGTAGTTGGTCGAATGCAACTAGTCATTCCAAATTTTAGGCTGTAATAAACGTGTCATAGCCATTCTGTTATCAACAACTTTTTAGTAGTGCATTTGGCCAAGTTGAAATGTCAATCTATAATTTTCCAATACATATTTACTTACAATAATCCATTAATTTACATTAATCCATTTAATTGAGTTACGTCAATATTTCGATTACGCTTTATCTATTATGTAAATTATGTGCCATTATTTTGGTAAGGTTTAATAAGACGCTTTACTACTGTGATTTCATCTCCCTATTGAGATTTTGTACTGGTTTACCGTTTGATATTTTATGTGTTTATTGTAGAGCCCCCCCTATTATTGTTCATTATACTGAATCGTTACCTATGCGAGCGAATTTTACTTATGCTTTTGCCGTTATCTCCTTTTTAGAAAATTTTACGCGTTATATTGTATGCGCTTTTGTGTGATTAGCAAAAAGCTGGGTTATCTGCTACTTGGCGCCCATATTTTTATTTTTTAGCTTAAGCTTTTGAGTCTCTTATACAACCCACGACCTCCTTCGGCTGAGAAGTCGGCTTCCTTTGATTTTCTCCCTTACCATCAGAGCGACGGTAACAACGCTAACAACATATTGAATTTGGAATGTAGAGTGGATCTTGGACAATACCAAAAATTCGTAACAAATGAATTATTTACAATTAGCCGAACAGATAATTTTTGGTAGGTAATATAAACTAACATGACAATAAAACAAACTCTTACGCGAGGCTTGAAAAACACGGGTGGTTTGACGCATGGTCGAGCAAAAACTGATTCCCGAAGTGGGTTTTAGGCCTGTCTTGCATACTGTTTCAGAAAAAATTAAAGACCTTTTTACGATTTATCAATTGTGTTTCCCAACTTATCGAATGAGATTCACATTCGCCAAATATGTTTCATCTGCTTTTAACAATTAAGTTCCCTTTTTATCAAAATAATTCCCATTGATGTCAATTGAGTTTCCCTTCAATATTTGTCAAATATGGAACGTGCAGGAAAGCGAAACAGCAACATAAGCAATGAGGTGGGTAATTTAATTATTAATTGCATGAATCACGGACTGTCATCTGGCGTGGTGGAAAAACAGTTTAACGTGAAACCCAGTAGAGTGAGAAAAATGTATACATACAAAACATGTACAACATATGGAGTCGTATTTGGGTGATTGTTTAGAAAGAAGTGAATTTTTTAAATTAATTTATATTTATTTTAATCTATTACATATCACATAACCACAATTGTTTGTAGTAGTTACCTGTGTAGTGTTTATTTAAATAAATATTGTTTAGTTCGATTGAAAAAAGGGAAACATTGATACAGTGAGAAAATGTTTTGACAAAAGGGAAATACATTTAATACAACTTTAACGGATATTGATAAATGGGAATTACATTTGACAAACAGTGAAACACAATTGATACATGTGAAAAGCAATCGGAAAACCCTGTATCATCGAATACCATAGACCAGCCTGCGGATATGAGACCATGTAGAATTGCCAGAGGTGAAGCTGATGTTACACCCACAAAGCTGAAGAGGAAGGGGATATTACTACCTCTGCAGCAGACATTCTAGAAATAGATGAGGTAGCAGATGATCTTGAACAGGCTTCATACATCGATTAAAAGAATAACAATTATATAATACTAGGGATTCACCCGAGCTACGTTTCGGTTTGCTAATTTAATTAAATTTAATTTAAGAGAGCTTTATTAATATTCAATTTAACTTTTATGGAAAACATAAAGTATGAATTAATTTAATAAATGAAAAACATTAGGTCATAAGTACGTAAACAAACATAAAACACGTATAATGAATTGATAATTTAATCGTTTCGAATAAAATTAGAAACAAATAGAGTGCCCGGAAACATTTATTCTATTGTTGTTTATTGTAATTTTCGCCTGATGATGGCATAATGAGGAATAACTTTTTCTACATTAGATGCCGAAGCAATTGTAGCCTTGCTAATACTAAATAAAATTTTTGGAATGACTAGCGATAATTTTTTGAAAGAAGTTTATTCCTCCTTTTATTATTTCGCTCGCATACTCTGACTCTGAATCAAGTGTAAACGATTCGGAGGTAGATTCTCTTCACTAAATGATGGAAGTGGAACGAGCGCTTAACATTATTTGGCATCAAAATATGTAAGAATTTGGCGGAGGTTTTTTGTTCATATCCTGCAGACGTTTTTTGTTCGTGACGTGTATTTACTTACTTTTATTACTATCACCTGGGCAACGCTTTAATTACGTAATCACTGATAATTTGCCGAAGAATAGCGACCTTGTTTTGTGAAATTGTGAGGTTGGATAGCCGTATTTGAATGTTGTTCCCATTAGTTAAAATATCAAGTATTGTAGCGGTCTCAGTGCTTAGATGAGCATGGTTCAAAGCGTTTGCAAGTAAATTATAAAAAAGATATTTTAGTTGATAGCAAATGTATTCCCAATAATTTATACTAAATGAAGATAATACGTGATAGGATGTAGAAACCCAACCCTTTGAGATGATAGAGTTATTTATTTAAATAATAATAATATCAATATCATATAGACTTAATAATAAACCACTGCGGTATTTTACTATACGTTCTTCAATAGAGATTATTCTTGTTATAAGAGTATCCCGAAATGTACCAGACCAGTATTTTAGGAACCACTTGGGTAACTCATTTAATCAAAAAGCCTAGATAAACACATATCCTAAATCCAATCATTAACGAGTTATTCTTGATTTTATAATTTAGTATTAACATTCATAAACATGAATTTACCAAATAAACTTTTTGAAAACTGTTTGAAATTGTTTCCATTATGATTGGTGCACAAGGCTTTGCGTCGAAAAGTTGTATTTAATAAAAGAGTGTTTTTAAGGCATGGGTGGAATTGGTATTATTTATTAATGATTCAGGTTCTCTTAGAGATTTTGCTATTTACCAATTGTAAATTCAGGTATGCAATAATAGAATAATTGGTCGGGCATAAATTTAAAATTTCCATGTGTAAGTAAATAGCATTAAAATGCCAGCAGTTAATTTTATCAGCACCGGCCTTTCATTAGGTCTGTAATAACTGCTAGTTCACGCTGCCATCGTCGATTTTATCTAACACGTTTGTTTTACCCTATTAATTTTCATCATGTTCTATAGCGGCATTTACAGATAGGGACTACCCCGTCAATATCGATAACCTAAATATAACTATAGCAGGTTGTGTATGCCATTCCGCTGTGGTGCGGCAGCACATGTAATTAATCCATTTAGGCTGCGATTCACATTTACTCCTCTGGAAGCAACTTTTTCTGATCAGGGAGCACAAGATACGTTCACATATCGGAAACATTTCCACTACTGAGTGATAACAGCATAAGGTAGCAAAAACGTTTACACATTTTGTAATGTACTTCAAACATCAACGTGACACACACTTCACACATTTGTTGCTGTGCAAGCACAAAAGGCGCGCTCCTACTTTGTATCCCGAATCCGAGGTAAGTTGAGCATTGTACCGTCATATGCAAGTAAAACGAGGTTAACGATCATACATAAATACAAACTTCAAACTTGAAAAAATTGGCCAACATTATAAATGAATTATTAACCCCCAAGGGATATTTCGTAAAAATTTTTTTTGTAATTCCTACTAAGGGACTTACCCGTAAATTAAGGCCCGATTGGCTGTAAAAGAAAAGTGCAAGACATATTGTATAAATCTTAAACTGCTTAAACTGTTTCTGTACATAGTCACAATTGGAATTTAAACACTTGTCATATCCTTAAGTACAACTTCACACATCAACAACTATCACCTTTTCTTTTGATTTGTCCTTCTTAACTTACTTTCGCCATACCACGTTTCAGACAATCAAACAACAATATGCATTCTCATCCCAAAAAAACGGTAGATTTTCAGTTAACAAACGTTTGCTTGCACTTTTCGGCTTGGGAAGAATTTCCATGTTTCTACTGCATTGTTGCTTAGTTGCAGCATTTCTGTACAAAAACCAAGTCTCGTCGCCAGTCACAATATAACACAGGAAGCCATTGCCATTGGTTTTGTAGTATTGCAGTCAAATCAGTGCAAAGATCATTCGCTGGTTTTTGTGGACTTCCGCCAGTATCTTTGGTATCTACTTCACACAAAGTTTGCGGTATGGTAGCATGGGTGTAACTATTTCATACAGTACCTTAACTGGAATTTGAGAAATTCTTGGGACTATTTTCAAAATGGTGAAACGCCGTTCTTTAAGAATGTCCTTGTTTACTTTTTACACAAGATCCTCGTTAACAACAGAAGGCCACATCTCACTTTTCTTTTACTTATGATGCCTTGAAACTAGAATTTAGCCAGTTTGTAGTTCCATGCTCTTTTATTGTTAATTAGGCTTAGACATTGTAACTTACTATAGTTGAAAGTGGGTGGGCACAGTCCTGTTTAGCAAACGTCAGTTTGTGGGTTGTGGCCAACTTAAGCAGCAGTAGTCAGCGAATTTTGCCCCAACTTGCATGTCTTTAAGCGGCGAAGTAAATATCGCCCGACGACGAGTTAAATAGAAGCGGCTTAATAAGTGGTTAAAGTTCGCTGTACGAGTTTATATGCAGCAAGCCGTGTGTGAGTGTTCAGCAGACGCCATTTAAATTGTATATAGGGTAAGTACACAAATTGCGAATCAGCCATGCAGTTTCGTGACGTCCATCGTCGGTACGTGACGTCAGCTAGCTGCCATCTCCGGCATCGTGAGTTGGAAATGTTTACGCAGAGTGGTATCCCGGATCGATCTCGCAATCCAAAGCGAGCCATATGCTAAGGCTACGTTGCGGTTCTCGAACCCCGATTTTCAGAGGACTAATACTTACAAGAAGTGATTGTACCCTAAGCGATAAGCAACCACTCCAGCTGCGCTTTTTTAATATCCTTTAAATGTAAGCAAAGTGATTCATAATTAGATGTAGAAATATAACCAAAGCTTCTTTAGGCCGAAACAAATTAATTACCCTAAACCTTAATACCAAATGTTCCTTTGTGACGTTAACTTGGAAAGTAATTATTCGATTCATTTGAAAATAACTTATAATAAACACATAATTAACAATAAAATTAATAAAACCTTGACTAAAAAATATATAACTATAGCGAATGTTCAAAATGCTCCCCTCAAGCCGCAATACAAGCATGGCACCTTCATACTAGCGATTCAAACACTTGCTGAATATTATAGTTTTCAGGAATTTCATTAGCAGTTTCGAAATTTCTTGGCTGCAACTGTTTCCTCGTATTAATTTCCACAGGGTAAACCAGCTATTTAAAAAAATCCATAAAAATAAATCCAGCGTATTGAATTCGGGATCCCTTGGCGGCCATCTCAAAGACCAAACCGGCCAATCCATTTACTTTTATTTATTTATTTATTTATTCATTTTGCCATTGTGAGGTGGTGGACCGTCTTGTTGAAGAATATAATGTTGCCTTTATTTTAAAAATTGAAATGTTTGCTTCCCAAATAAATACAGATATAACCTTTTTTTTCATTAATACCCTGTATATTTTTAAGGGATCGTTTTGGTACTAAGGTGTATTATGTGAGTTGCTTTGGTTTGGCCTAAAGAAGCTTTGTTTAAATTTTTACTTCCTTTTACTATAAAGGAAGTATTGGATTCACCCCAAAAATTCGAAATTGAGTTTTCAACGGATCTTCACGTTTTAGAGTCCCCTGATCCCAAAAAACATATTTTTTTTCATTGGTCTGTGTGTCTGTCTGTCTGTCTGTCTGTCTGTCTGTCTGTCTGTCTGTCTGTGAACAGAATATCTCAAAAACGAAAAGAGGTATGGCATTGAAACTTCATATATAAGTTTTGTGTACTATGTAGATGAGACAGCAAGCTTTTGAAGAAAATCGCATAACCGGAAGTAGGTGTTTACTCTTGTGATTTTTCAGTTTTTTTCGATTTTTTCAAAAACGGCTCTAACGATTTTTTTTAAACTTTACATTTTTATTACATTTTTAATGTGTATTGATGTGAGATAGGTGATTTTCCAGTTGAATACTTCTAAAGTGGGTTTCTTTTGTTTTTTTTTTCTATTTTTTTTATTAACTCCTATTTTAAATAAAACACCCGGTATATTATTACATTTTCGAATTCACCTTAAAATTCTAGAGAAAATTTGTCTCTTCAAGTAACGCTCTATTTTGTACCGTTTTTGTAGAATTTGAAATATTTGAAAATTTTTGAAAAATTTTTAAAAATTAAAAATGAAATTGTTGACTAATTATAAGATCACTGTAAAAGGAAGTTGTGTGAGTGTATCACACCAGATTTTTACACCTAATTGTGACCCTGTATATATGTCAGATGCCATTATTCTGCTCTTGTATAAATATAAATACGAGTAGCCCAAGGTATCACACTTAGATTGCCCATTCTTAGTTTGTACTTGCTTTTAGAAATAGCTATTAATGATAGGGTTTAGTCCTATTTTATTTTGTTTTCTGTATTGCTTTATATGTGTTTTTAAAGGTTAATATATTTGTTTATTTATGCAAGTAAATTGATTTTTGTTGTATATGTAGTTTGAATTCAGTTACTGCTTCGAGAACACCACAAATGCAGGTCAGTTTCCGGTTTTAACAGATATTGACGCTTTGTAGCGTCGAGTTGGGAAGAATTAAGAGTTTCGTGTATACTGCATATTGCATGCACTAGCTAGGTAACCAACAGGGCAAGTAATAAATAAGAATGCTAAGGCGTACGAGACGTCATTAGAATTTCACGCCCCGACGAAGTGGCTAACTAAGGTATATTTTCTTTCAGGCTGGACTATAAACCTCCCGTGTTTGACAGTGCATTTTGACCGCGTTTTTGTTTTTTGCACGAAGAACACGAATCTAAGGGCGCATGTCACACTTGGGGATTTTCAGTCGAAATGTTAATTTTAGCGCTTTAGTATACAACTGAATAGAATGGAAAAACGACGGTAAAATAGCTTTTTGTTAGCTCATCAACCAATAATGCACCCCCACAATATTCAAAAGGCCTCTAATTTTGGAATAAACCTGCTACACAATATATAATAAAGTGGTTTAGAAGGCGTTTTATCAACGAAAGAAGGTTTAAATGCTCGAACTTCCTTCTCGCATTTAATTTTCTTGAGTGGATAAAGAGAACTAAAAACGAATACTATATAGCCTTTTATCCAACAACTCAATAAACATTAAAAAAAAACATAAATTTTGTATTGACAGCCATGAAAAATCATAGTGACTATTCACTATTCAGTTCATCTGTCAAAAGTGGGCCAATGAAAACGTCAGATTTTGCATTTTATAGCCAACCAAAATAAATTGTAGTGACTATAGTACTAGTACCGAATTGCAGCCACTATTGTACTAGTTCTCAAGTGACTATTTTGAACAAATTAAAATATTTATTGAAGATGTTTCCACAAACTGTTTTTAACATGTGTAACTAAATGTTAAGTCGTTCTAATTGAAAAATGAGTTTGGTTCACTGAATAGTCTCCCGGATACTATTCGTAGTCAAAGTTAGGTATACTATTTTTGGGATGGTATCACTAATTTCGATTGCGTTTGCAATAGGACCCGTCGCTCCGCAGCTCGTCCTATTTGTACCCAAACGCAATGGACTTTCATGATACCTACTACCCCAAAAATTATCGACATAACTTTGAGTATTTATAGTATTATATATGACAATTTGGAATATACCGAGATATCAAATAAATTTATAATTAGAGTCGCTCGTGATTCGTGTTATACTTTTCGCAGTACTGAAGTGTATTGTCAGTCTATGTCAAAATCCAGGTTAGTAGGTTAGGTTTTGTTTGTTATTTGACACGGACTGACGCAAAACTTAACCTGCAAATCTCTAATTATAATAGCTAAGCAGTATTACGAACAATGCAGTAGTGAGTGACGTGGTTTTTATCTCACTAGCGGATAAAGGGGCACTTTAGAGGTCTAAAATTGATTTATTAATAACCTTCTAACTAGGGATGTTGATAATAGTCATTTATTGTACAAGACGATAATAATAACTTTATCGTCGTGTATAATACAAAATTTTATTTAAGTCTTATAATTTCGTTAATGGATAAATATCTAAAAACACATTATTGACAGCCGTGGAAAGTCATAGTGACAATTTGGAAAAAGTCGCCTGTGATTCGTGTTATACAATTTGACAGTACTGAAGTGTATTGTCAGTCTATGTCAAATTCTGCGTTAGAAGATTATGTTTTTTCTTTGTTATTTGACACGGACTGACGCAGAACTTAACCTGTAAATCTCGAGTTTGCCATAGCTTGAGAGTGCTACCAACAATGCATAAATGCATAATGGCATAAATATATATAATCCTATTTTATGCTTTTTAATGAATTGTTAAACTACAACTTTAACCGTAAAAATTGAATAATAGTTATTTTTCTTCAAACGGCAGTAAAATATGGCATTATACTGCTGGATTGATGATGCTAAACCGTCACTTTATTGCCAAGCGGCAGATAATATTATCTGCCGCTGACGAGCGGCAGATAAAGTCATTATCTGCCGCTGACGACTTTATCTACCGCTCGTCAGCGGCAGATAAAGTTATTATCTGCCGCTGACAACTTTCTCTGCCGCTCGTCAACCGCAGATAATATTATCTGCCGCTGACGAGATCAAGTAATTTTCTTCGAATTTTGTTCACAAAGTTGTAAATAATTTGTTATAAAAACGTTTGAAGAAAAAATACGATATGTTATTCGGAGCAAAAGTATCTTTATGTGGCTCGGCTGTACTTATCTGCCTCGCAAGCTCGGCAGATAACCCGTCCAGCCTCGCCACATAAAATATAACTTTTGCTCCTAATAACATAATATACTATTATTATACAAGTGGGATAAGTGCATCATTAATATACCTGTGTGTAAGTTACAAACGAGTGCGTAGCACGAGGTATGTAAGCACACAAGTGTATTAATGAAGTATTATCACACATGTATTGCACAACATTTTATCTACAACTGTCCTAAATTGGGAAAAGTGCATTAAAAAATGTGAGATCTGTCAGTTTCAAAAATATTTTAGTAGCCAAATGTTATTACGCCAGACATTTGACACTATTTCCGTTAGGTAATGAAGCAATTACGCCACTAGTCGTCTAATTAGCTTGATTACATAACCGAAATAGTGTCAAATGAATGACGTAATAAGTCATTATCAAAGCAGTGGTAGATAATAGTATATTATGTTATTAAGAGCAAAAGTTACAATTTATGTGGCGTGGCTGGACGGTTTATCTGCTGAGCTTGCGAGCCACATAAAGATACTTTTGCTTCGAATAACATATAGTATTTTTTCTTCAAACGTTTATAACAAATTATTTACAACGTTGTGAACAAACTACTTCGTTTCGTCAGCGGAAATAATAACATTATCTGCCGCTCGTCAGCGGCAGATAAAGTGTTTAGATGCCATGGCAATGAAGTGACAGTTTAGCATCATCAATCAAGCAGTATAATGTGACATTTGACTGACGTTTGGAGAAAACATTATCTATTGAACCATCAAAGTGAGATTCTAACAATTATGTTTAAATTATGAAAGTTCCTCAAACATTTGACGTCATAATATAACTATATCTTTCCTAATCTTCACGAGCGTTTTCATTTTTTTTTCATAATTGCATTCGGATAATTTCCGCTTTATGAATTCTTATTTGCTAAATCCGTGATTTACAATTTTTTAATGATATGGTACTAAAAAGGATCACTCCGCACTATCAAAGTTATTTTAACATTTTCTTCAAACTATACTTCTGCGCACGTTTGCTTATGTGTTCAGGTAGACCGATTATCATTTCTGGCGCACAGTTAGTTTCACACTGATACTGTTAAAAGTGATTGTATTGCTTCTTCTTTTCTTTAAAATAATTCTTTTCACTAATTATGCCACTACATCGAAAGTATTGCTTTGTTTATTTTTTTACGATTGGACGAAAAATCATGCTTTTCCGAAGTGGGGAAGTCTTGGAATAACTTTTCGACCTAGACCTAAAAATATATTTCCGGCCTAGGCCGGCTGAGATATAACCTAACGTAGTTTATTAATATTTGAGTTTATTTGGATAGAGAAATAAATAGTATGTGCAACACGTAGGAAAAGGGGACTTCACGAAATATATAACTTTTCCTACTTGTTACACAATATGCTGTTATTTAATTTTCCAAATGGAAACTTAATTTTCATTAACAGAAGGCATGCGTATTATATTGCGTGTATGAGATACGAGATTCTACTATACGAATTTCCACTATGTGGAAGAGGGATCATAATGACAGAAACCTCATTGTTTTTTATTGAGTTTAGGTTTTACATAGCTTCCTACTATACTTTTAAAATTTCAATAAAGAGTTAAATTGCGTAATGTAAAAATTTCGTAAGCTAATGACTACGTGCAAACTTTTCTCGTCTCATTTTATTCCTTGCAATGTTGCGTAAAACAAAGTTGGATGTTGGATGAATGAGCGTGTGCTCTCAGGCATAAACTGCAACCTAAAAATTATTAAGGAAAGTTCTGCTCAGAAGTGCCTAATGACATTGATTTTCCGACAAACATTGAGGAAAGCAAGCGAAATTACATAAAAGGACATACTTTCTGGTAAAATAAATTACGCATTTCAGGACGTTTGATGCTGACTACACGTGGCGGCAGAAGGTTGCTTACGTTTCAGTCTTTATAATTTGCAAGTCGAACGACTGTGGTCAAAGTAACAGTCTGCCTCAGCGTCCTGCTAAAATTAAATTACTAATTAACATCGTGGAGTTTGCGCTGAAGTACTGTTTTAATTAAATTTTCCCACTAATAAAGAACTACTTTTAACAAAAACCGATAAAAAATGAGTCGCGTCTAGGCCATCATTTTTCAAATTGCTTTATGGCATAACCTTTTAGTAGATTAAATGATTAATTTATAGTCATGCATAGCAGCATACTAAAATCTGCAATCCATTGTTCGTGTGTAGCGACGTCACATATCAGCATTAATTAGCCACGTATCAGTTAAATACATCTGAATGCATGTGCAGTCGTTACTTGTTGAATTGAAAATAAAGTGATGAACTGTTAAATGCAAAAAGGGTTGACGGTACTGCAGTGCAAGCATTCTTCAAAAAAGCAGCAATAAATAAAAAATGCTGAACTTGTTTTGATACATTTACCAAAAGGCTTTGACAACTTCCGACGCATGTCACGTTGACGGGAATTAACCTTTGAACTTTAAACCATCGGCATTTATGTAATATCACCGTATTGTTTAGTGCAAGAACATTTAATAGCTGCCATGAACATGGAATTTGGTTAATACTAGTTTTTTTTCGTAGCGATATTAACCAACCAATCAGAAGGCTAGATTTAGTTAAGTTATCTTGAATAATTTCCATAATACAAAATCGATTATACTAGAGACGCAATATATAACTTTTGTCAACTTGATGTTATTGTCATGGGGATGACTTTCAGCTAGGTTAATACAAACAAATCAAGCTGCCAATAAAATAACATGTGAGCAAACGAAAATGAAATCAAGCTTGGCTTTGAAATATTTGTTTTATGAATAATATGTTGGTGAGACTGTAAGTCTATGTCAAATTTGAAGTTATCAGGTTAGGTTTTCCGTCAGTCTGTGTCAAAACTGATGCAAAACCTAACCTGCTAACCTATAATTTGACATAGACTTACAGTGTCACCAACATATTATTCATAAAGCAAATATTTCAAAGCCAAGCTTGATTTCATTTTCGTTTGCTCACATGTTATTTATTTGTTCCTATTTTTGCAATTTACTCAACAAATAATCAAACCGAATACAATACGTATAGTCTGTTTTTTTGCTTTATGATTCAGAGCAGGCTTTGCATTTGCATTTTTGTAATAGTGTAGGTAGTTAGTGACAAAGGAAAAAACACTAGTTATGTCAAAAACCATTAGAACTGTCAATGTGTTAACTGATATGCACTATTATACTCAATAAGAGCTAAAATTACTGAACCATTGACATTAAATAAGGTATTGCTTTATTTTAAGTACGTTTATTTAAGCGTGATTGATATCTAACTGTACAGAAACGTCATAAAATTTCTAGACATCTATCTTTTATGTACTAATGTAGAAATAAATATATTATTAATAATTTGCTGATGATTTTTGTTTGTAGAACTGTGTTGTACAAGTTATTATTTATGCTACACATATAACAGGCATTTCAAAATAAAGAGATAATACAAAATACTCTGATAGAACCATTTTCAGAGATATAATTTACCAGAATTTAGGAGGATACACTTCAGGATAATCATCCAGAATCTGATTCAGAAGAGGAATGCAACTCATCTTCCGATTCTGTATCAGATTCGTCCAACCTAATAACAGGAGGTATATCATCCACACCAATTTAACAATGTGCTTTGCCCAGTCACTTTATATTAGTAGTTCACAGTGTTCAACGTTTTTTCCATATGTTTGCTGTACACAGTGATAGAGATTTAAGCCATAAATTAGCAATTATGTCTTTTGAGGGAGGCTGAGAATTTATGTCCTTATTATAATAGTTCTTACATAAACTCCATGCCAATTTAATTGGGTTGTATGGACAGTGGTATGGAGGTAATCTAAGAATTTCATGCCCATGTCGTTTTTTGTCAATTAGTATTGCTCTTGGTCAATATGTAAAGTAAAATTAAACTCCCATAATTGGGTGGTTTATCGATAAGAACCGAATTATATGGTGCATTATCCATAATTAACACACATTTTCCATTCAATTTGGCCAAAGCAGGGATTAACTGTTTTTCAACATTGACTAAAAATGTCACCATTGATACATTTATGATAGCCCCTGTCATTATTGTCCGAGTCCAACAGTAAGTCACATCCTGGTAAAGTTTCATCCAAAAACATGAATATACATTTTTCACTATAATTTCGAAATTGTAAATATTTCCTTTAAAAGGCAATCCGCCGAAATGATATGACTCTTCTCACACAATTTTCTTCCATTCACAATTTTGTATTTATATCTCATATTTGTTAATGTGTAGTATAATTTTAAACGACTCCCAGTATAATTCAGTTCCTCCCTTGCACACAGCAATAAATTATCGAAAGTAAAAAATTCCAAATTTTCTTCTTCCTTTTCTTTATTCATGTTATCATTCCGTTATTGCTGGAGTTGTGATTTTGCTTCGTTTCGATTTTTGTGTTGCAATCGAAATCTAGCATTATAAGAAATTGTTAGAAATGTTATATCTGTTTAATTCTTAATACTTACATCGAAGATTTGACCAATTCTTCCAATGATGGCTGTTTTACTTAAGTTACCATTGATATCTTTTATATTAGTAGAACGGTGTTTTATAGCCTCTTTGGTTTTACTATTACCTAATATTGCTTTTTCGTGGCATTTTATTAAGATTTGCTGAAGTGTCAACTTGACAATCCCGGCGATCTGGATTTTGACATTAGTTATATTTTGTAACTAAACTGTTGTACACTGCTAAAATAATATAAATGCAAAGCCTGCTCTAAATCATAAAGCAAAAAAATAGACTATACTTCGAACATTTTCGGGTTATACGTCGAAAACTTCCTGTTCAATAACAAATCGTGTCAGTTTGACAGAATACTCCCCCGCTGCGCGTTCAGACTATTTAACCTGTCAAACTGACACTCTTTTATTATTGTACAAGTTATCGACATATAATCCAAGTGATTATAGTATTACTACTGATAATATAGCGAGAACAATTTGTATCATTAAAATTAGGAGGCATTCAGCGTCTGCTGTACTTCATTGAGTATAGAAAAAATTTCATATGTAACAAGTCCGTGGATGAGATAAAAACTTAATCATGAAGCAAACGAAAAATACGCGTAGCAACCTTGGTATGCATGTGGAATATACAGTACAGGCTGTTTGTATTTCAACACATAACACCGAAATAAACGCCATGGAAGAAGCTAATTAGTGCCTAACTGTTGCCATATATGTATACCTAAAACCTAACTCTAGGAACCTTGATCGCGAATGGGTCTAAGATTACAATTAACTTCAAATCCTTTGTTTGGAAAGTGATAATTTAGTCACTTTATTTTCGGTTCGTCCTCATAATATGGTGTAATATGTGTAAACTTACAAACGTAGTTGAAAAGTGCTAAGCTAGAACAAAAAGGTGATAGTGATAACGATAGTCTTGGACTGTAAATCGAAATGATGGCGTTAATTTAAGTAAAATTTTGATTTGTAGTATATAATCAGTTAGTTACATTGTTGTAAATGTTACATTAAAACAAGAAAAGTCCAATTAAGCCCGTTCATGTGACAAAATGGCAACTAGACATGCTGCTTAGCGGAAATTGTTATTTTCAGAAAATATGTATATAATATACAGAGTGGCTAGGAAAACCCCGGTCACTTTTCCAACTATTGACACCAGCTGTCGTTATTTTTTACGATGTTTAGGTATTTAAATTAAAATTAGCTACGCTGCTTTCCACTGTCAATTTCAAAATTAAATTCTGCTGTCAAACTGACAGCGAAGTAGATATCAATGCAAATATCCGACAGCATATTGCTACTGTGAAATCAAGCGCAAATGGGTCATTCTACCATAATGGCGGTACAAATAGTGCAACATCGTTGGCGTCAAACTTATGCGAATCGACCACCACCAGCTCGTAGTAGAATAATTACAATTGTTGCTACACATGAACTAATCTTAGTACTCCACTTGGATTTTGCGTTGCTGTCAGTATTTTAATTTAATTTTTTCTTGACCGCCGCAAGAAAAGTGGCTGGGGTTTTTCTGGCCGCTCTGTATAATGTAATGGGAATACACATATTTGTTTAATGTTCCCATAAATTACTTTAAAATTATCGCATACTGTTTACTGACTGTCGAAGTAGCAGTGATCATAAAATGTTAGAACAACGCATAAAAAATCTGCTTAAATTGATATGCCAAAGGTGCTGTAGGTATTATGAAGTAAACTATACTGTAAACTCACCATTTTCAAAAAAGAATTCTACCTTACCGGCACTTTAAGATAGAACAGAAAGTAACTCGTTATTAAAGCATTTATTGCTATAGTTTAAGAGCTTAACCCAACCTGGACGATAGTATTTTATGTTCAAAAGCAGTTACTGAGCTAACTTCAATAATTATTAAAATAATTAATGTACCCGACAAGTTAAAAATTCTAAAAGTACTTAGTAGTAGTAATATTTGTAGGGAGACTCATGTCAAGCAAGTAGGCTTTAGGCCCTTCTTGCCAACCCCGTGGACAAGGCCTAGGCATAGAGAGTACCAGGTACCTTAGCCCTACTTAGAATTTTTCCGAGACAAAGGAGTTCCAACTCTAACAAGGGATCTTTTACATGCTACACATCGTAGTAACATGGGACCCACTGCTTTACATCACTTCCGAATGATCGCATTCTGTAGAGGTTTTCATGGGCATTTTTTTAAACCTCATCGGGATCGGGGATCGAACTCTCGACCCTTAGATGAGTAGCCTGAATGCTTACCAGTGAGCTATGGAGTCCGGCAAAAGTACATAAGTATTGGTAATTGAATTGAGAGATTAACTCAATTTGACGATTATAACAAATATTTATGTAATGTTGTGTGGAAAGCAATTTTGACAACCAACAAAATTAAATAAATAAATTCACAGCACACATGCTATTGCTATATATGATTTTATGTGAGTTCTTGACACCCTAATCTCATAAAATTAGATTGAGAAAAAAAGGATAAAAGTAACATATCGACGTGAAGTGCTGTCCAACTGAGTCAAAAACGGCCCGACTGACACCTGATGTCTTTTGAGTATCTCCGCTTATTAAAAAAAGTGATAACCGAGCAAAAACTTGAAGAAAATTCTCCTTGTTATCGACAGAAAGAATAAATTAGTACATGCGAAACTGTTTTAACAAATGGGCTCGAACTACTATATAGTGACTACTAGAATGAAAAGATGTAGCCAAAGAACACTAATCAACAGAAAAAACCTGCAAATAAATATAATTATGAAAAATTCAGAGTAATAAGACTTAAGGGGTAACCATAAATTGAAAGAGAGTGCTACAAAATAAAGGATTAAGAAGAACCAAAACTCCAAAAAGTGGAAGAATCTACAGAAAATTAAAAGAAACGCAGCAAAACGTGTAGGGGGTACGGTAGTAAAAGAGAGTAAAATGAAACCTGTTTTAATGAAGAGTGCCGTGAAGAACGATGTAAAACACAAAGAGCAATAGAAAACCAACCGTTTACAGAAGAATGAGACTTCCAAACATAAAAGATAAAGACGATACAAGAAAAGTATAAAACAACAGACATGTCAATGAATTAGGAAAACACGAAAATTACTCCAGCGGAGAATGTTATTCTGCTTAGACAAAAATGCATATTTGTAAGAAAAGAAACCTATATGGAATAGATGGAAACAAAATTTTAACGAAATATTAAATATGGTATGAATGAAATAGGAGAAACAAAAATGGTATATGAAGAGAGGGAGAAAAAACAAACGAATAAAGAAATAGCAGAAATAATAGCAATGGAAGAAGTCCAGGAGGAAATGGAACCCAGGCTGAAGACATAAATGCGTGGAGGAGAGGGAGAAAAAACAAACGAATAAAGAAATATCAGAAATAATAGCAATGGAAGAAGTCCAGGAGGAAATGGAACCCAGACTGAAGACATAAATGCGTGGAGGTGAAGTAGTACGTAACAAAATTAGTACTGCAAGTATAACGTGAAGGAAAGATACCAAGTGGATAGAAGAAAGCAACGTTATTACTTTTACACAAAAAACAATGCGAAAATTACAGACGATTAGCACTTCTAGATTCGGTGTATAGTGTGTCAACCACACTACAGACTACAGGTCTGTGCAGAGAGAGAGAGAGAGGTGAATGTCAATGTAGCTTTAAAAAAAGACCCGTTATAGATGAAGTAGTTACACTAAAAGAAGTGTTGACCACGTGTTACAAACACAACACAGAAATCCACGCTATCTTCATCGATTTCAAACGGGATTATGATTCAGAAACAGGCACAAATAGAGATGGGCGCGTGATTGAGATTCACTCACGTTCACGCACGTTTCACTAGTTTTAAACATTCACGTTCACTCATGCTCACGCACAAGTGCACTAACGTTAACGACGTGACTCTGCACTCACGGAGTGACCTGTGACTTTTATTTGAAAATCAAGATTCTGATTTTAGACCAATAGAGGAACCAAAACAGAACTAAAAATCTGTAAAAGGTTTTACTCAGAACTTCCCTCGCAAGTGGACGTTGTGGCACTAAGCAATTTTAATAAATCAAAGGAAAATAGGGGTAAAAACATCTTCACGTTCGTAATAATACTGAAAGAATAAAACGAAATACTTGGTAATGCGCATTAAATCAATTTCATCCAAAAAAGGACATTGGCGGCGATGGGATTACAAATAGGGGCCCATCGAAGCTTTTCTTGGCTTTGCGATGGGCGGCCGTATTTAAAAGAACGGACTTATTGTTGAAACTTTTTTACTCTTTTACGACATTACCCTTTATCTGCTGGATCCCATTTTCGTCAAGTGTAACACCTGACCTAATTGCAAATTACTACTTTTATCTATTCCTCAGTTAACGTAAAATTAAACAAAGTTTGATTTTTTTTAGGTGCTCATCCTGTATATATTTGTCCAAACCTCTCTCTGTTTTATGCCAGGTAGACATATAATCTGCATGCAAAATATCGTCTTCCTCCAATAAATAGCTTTTGAGTTATACCGCCAACAGGCAGACAGACGGAATTGAGAATATCTTTTTTTCGATATCGTACCCTGAAACGTGAAGATCTGAATAAATCTCAGAAGGTGCGATTACAATATTTCCTTTTTCTTTTAGACGAGGACAGTAAAAAGCTATAAAATAAAATATGTTTTACACGAGATATAATTAACATGCTATATTTCGTAGCCAGGATAACCCACATTAAAGGAAATAAAAAGTCAAAAGTGAGTATAACAACTTAGAACAAGAGTTAAATACCAATGTATCGCAAAGAACTTTTTCTACAACGTTCTTAAAACTGTTTATTTTTAAAGTACCAAAATCTGTCATGGGGTTGGTGTATCCCCTACTGATACAAAAATGTTTATGTTGCTAAGTAACACTTTTACTTCCTAGGATTAATAGCTATTTATGATACGAGTGCTAAAAGTCAGGATTTATAGCACGAGATATGAAAATTATGAAACGAAGTCGTAGGCTGAGTTTCATAACATGTTAAGTGCAATAACACTTTTACTACGAGTTTGCATACAATATTTTTTCTTCGACTTAATATTTACTGCTATTAATCCACAAATAAAAATTTTACAAAGACTTTTTTCACAGTTATAATTTATGTCACAATAAAGATTGTAATGGATAGGTAACCGGCAGCCGTGATTATATCTGTAGACTGTAATTGTCGAAGTCGGTTGTCAAAAGCAATTAGTAAAATTTTTACTCTATTTATTACATGGTTTTAGTTATCTAAAGCACTTTACTTCATGTTAAGAAAAACATCGAATAGCTTTATAACCTCGCTTCCTGTTTAAAATACGTAAATTCAAAATCAGCTGTCTACTTTGAGCAGGTGTGCTAAAAGTAATAGCTGCGTTTTTTTAGTACACTGATCTTATAATATGTCATTTCCAATTCAACGAAACAATTCTAAAAGCCTACTTTTAGTAGGGTCCCAGAAAAATGTACCTATCTTTACTTCTTAGCAACTAAAAGTAAGTTCGACTTGGTAGCCTATGGATGCAGTTGTCGCAATGCTTTTTAAACGAGAAACGTTAACAGCAAAGCTGACATGAGCTTTTTACTTCCCTCGTCTGAAAGAAGTATTGTAATCACGAAAAAAATCACCTTCCGAGATTTTTTCAGATCTTCACGTTCCAAGGTTCCTAGATGACGAAAAAGAGGTTTTCTCAATTCCATCAGCCCGTCTGCTTGTCTGTCTGTCCGTTTGTCTGTTGGCAGTATAGCTCAAAAACTATTTGTCGAAGGAAGACGATATTTTGCATAGATATTATATATCTACCTCGCATGAAACCGGTACAATTTGATACAAATATATTGCAATGACTTCACGTTTCTGTACCATAAGTATTTAATTCAATTGCCCTGCTCTGCTAGCTGTGAGTATTTATTTCTTATTTAAAAATTAATTTCAAATGATTTCTCTTTTAAAAATAATTATTGCCATGAAAACTCAATCATCAGGGTTAGGTTCTTTTATCTAGTTGTCTTATATTTGACTTGTCATATTTAGAATAAATTTCAATTGTCAAATGACCTTAAATGTCACTTATCTTGAATGAATTCAAAATAATTGTTCTACTTGTAATCAGATACGACCAACGTACACTGTTTTCAATATTATTATGATGTATGACTTTCTCTATCTTTTATAGTAAGTAATAACTCTTTTAATTATTGCAAGTAATAAATATTGTTCATCTAATTCATTTTTATTCTAGACTAAATTACTAACCAACCTTATTGACTCTACTAATTGCACATCCAGCACCACAGATCCCCTTGTACAACTAGTCACCACACGAACACGTCCAACTGCAATTAACTGTCAAACCAATTTACAGCCATTAAATCCTCCAGAAAATATCCAAATATTTGAAGAATCCAACCTCCTTTTACCAAGACTGCACCTATCGACTTTTATATTACTCCTTCACACCCTCTTCTGCCAGTAAACTATCCTTGATGTTCTCCAACTAATATTACTTCTTTTCAGATTTAATTGTCACGATGATCTGTCCTCTGCATGAAAATGAAATATCCAAATACCACCAATCACTCAGAATGATTCCCAGGAAGATACATCAGTCCTTCATCACGGCTCCTACACTTGCAGTAATCTACACCAGTCAAATCCTTTTCACTCCTTCCCATAAACTGTATCAGTTCCAATAAAGCAGCTCAATCCAAATCTATTCAAATACTGTAGTTTTCTGGTTATTTCTATCTAATTAACTGTATTGCACAATCTCTTCACCGATTATGTACTTGTATCACTTCAAAATTACTTTCTCATATTTTTGTACCACGTAGATTTGTTAAAAGCCCTGTTATTTGTATACCACCAAAATATTTATACAAATAAGGCATAATTTCAAATTTTTTATTATATCAAAAAGGAGTTTTCAAAATTCTGTATACATTTTATGAGTTTGTTATTCTTACTTCTTAAAACAACTCTCCTAACTACCGTATTTTCATTATTGATGCTTACTATATTAAAATATACATTTGAACCTACATACTTTGTTATCTTTTAATATTTTAATTTGGTCTGTCGTATCTGATATCAGTAGTAAATAACTTCTATCTTTTAACATCTTACTTTATAAATTAAAATATATTAAATTTATTCTTTCCAAACTCATTTCTTAAAATATAATCTCTATTTAAAATTTAATTCAAATAACCTTTTATATTCTAAACTTTTGCAAAGACTGACTACAATGCTTTACCAAATTCTTTTATCGTATTAATTATCAAACTATATCCACTCTTATGATATCATAACAATATATAAGATGTATGTTGTTATAATACAATTCAAAATCCTACTAAATATTGCAGTATAATTCCAATTGACTGTAACGCTTTATGAAAATAATTGTTTCTACTATAGGTCGTGGAAAAAATAATATATACAAGGCAGGAGTGAACGCCATTTTTCCCTCTGTGTATTTGTAGCCCGGGGGCTTCGCCTTTGGGCTTTAAACTTACACTTCGAACAAAATCACGCTTTACTTTTTTTTGTATAATGTACTACGTAATTGTTTAAAAAAGTCATTTTAATAGGAATAGTACTAAAAAATCTAAATGGGTTTATGCCGAACTTCCCTCGGGCGAATTAGATCACTTTACAAATTTTTAAAAATGTATCCCGCTGGGGTTTGAACCCGCCGCATCTGCATAGCGATCGTAACTGCACCTGCCTAGCAATCGACTGCATCGAAAAGTCGAACTGCGCCATTGAGCCTAATTGAAATGAGTGCGACGCGCGCCTCTATTTAAAGGAACGGTCTTATTGTTGAAATGTTTTGACCCATTTGTGACATTATCCTGTATCTGTTGAGTCCTATTTTCGACAAGTGTAAAACCTGACCCATGTGAAAATTATTACTTTCTTCTATTTCAAAATTAACGCAAAAATAAACAAAGTGTAATTTTTTATGTTGTTCACCTTGTATATGTTTGTCTGATATTTTCCCGGTTTCATTCCAGGTATATACATATATACATATATATATATATATATATATATAATGTGTATGCAAAATATCATCTTCCTCCGACAAATAGTTTTTGAGTTATACTGCCGACAGACAGACGGAATTGAGAAAACCTGTTTTTCGTCATCTAGAGACCCTGAAACCTGAAGATCTGAAGAAATCTCGGAAGGTGATTTTTTCGTGATTACAATACTTCCTTCGTCTTTCAGACGATCGAAGTAAAAAGTAACAAAATGAAAATAAATTACAAGTAATAAACAATACCTAACTAATAAAGGAAATATAGTTTTTTTTTCTAGAATTTAATTCAGTGAAATCGTTTAATATCTCGTCATAATTCAAAGACCGCATTGCTTCTGCTTCTATCTGAATTATGGATAACGTTAACGCTCTATCCAATACAGTTTGGTAGATATAATTTTTAAGTTTTAAAAGTGAGACATATTTTTCTAGAAGGATTACTAATCGACATAGTAAAATATACTCTTAAAACATTTCTACATTGGGAAGTTTAGAAATAATAATATTTTTTATTATAAATTTTACATCTCATAAGGCGAGTTTAAAGAATTCCTCGTAGGGCTGTCAATATTCTGAAATTCTTAAGATTGGCATCCCGAATCTAAAAAGATTCAAATCCCTAAGATTCTAATTTTCGAATCTGAATATGAAATTCGAATTTGAATCTCAACATAATATTCGAACCTGCGAATCTGAACAAAGAAATTGCGTCTTCCAATCTAAATACATTTCGACGATGGGCTGTCGGTATCAGAAATTTATAAGATTTGAATACCGAATCTGTGTGAATTAGCAGCCTTACGAGTAACGTTGTGGCTCCCGGGATATAAAGTAAATATTAAAACAATAAATGTACCTATTATAAAAGTAGAAATAGTCTAGTTAATAAAGTTTATTGATATGAAACTAAAGTAATTGTTTTAAATACAAACAAAACCATTTTTAATCATTTATTTTACACTACCTACCTATATAACTAAGTACTACAGCCATTAACAATATGGGATTAACCCAAAACCTTTGATTGTGTGAGTCACACAATTTTAATTGGTACGATAGAAATGTATGATATTTGTGGAATTGCTTTGGAGTACCGTTACGGCCAACTCAAAGTGCACGGCAAATTTTTAGCGTGTAATACGATATTCTAATCATAGACGTCGAGTTTTGACGTTTACGTTTGTCATCAACTGTCATAGAACTGAAAACTCGAAAAATTCCCAGACATTTGTCAGAAGCAGAGAAAATGCGAGCTATTACAAAACTGGAAGAGAACTGGTCGCTGAGTCGAGTCACAGCAGATTTGCATGTGAGCAAGAGCTGCATTTTCAAAATTAAAAATCGTTTTGGCAGTAGAGACTTCTGCAAGAAAAGTTTTTTTAACCCCAGAGAACAAAGAACGAAGAATACAGTTTGCAACCGACTATTTGAATGAAATCGACGATTTTTAGAACAGGACTGTTTTCTCAGATGAAAAGGTATTTCAATCATTTACCAATTGACGATTAAGGGTGTATAATAGACCACAAAATTCAAGATTTGAGAAGCAATATTATTCAACCCTTAAGTAGTGGACGATTCTCTGTAAACGTATGTGGATGGACCAATGCTCACGGATCTGGGGCATGCTATAGAATTAATGGTCGACTGAATGCTGAAAATTATTGCAATATTTTGCAAAATGTGATGCTGCCATCTGTAAGAGAGGTCTTTCCTAATCAATTTACTTTTCAACAGGCAAGATATTACTTAATTAATTAATTTTGTTTATGTTAACGTAATTGATAACATTATTTTCACAGGATAACTGTCCTGTGCATGCAGCAGGGATTGTTCATTGATGGTTTGATGAGAATAATATCAATTTATTACCATGGCCTGCAAAAAGTCCGGACTTGAACCCTATCGAAAATGTTTGGGGGTATTTAACTAAAAAAAATTATACCAGGGAGTTTGCACCAAACAACGTCGATGAATTATGGGAAAGAATAATAAATGCTTGGAAGGAACTGAGAGGATACAATATGGAAACATTGGTCAACTCTATGCGAAACAAACTGCAAAGCGTAGTAGCAATTGAATACTGATACATATTTATTAAATACATATTATTACATGTATAGTTTGTTTACTTGTGAAACTTTGCTAAAATACAAACATTAAAAAAGTAATACCTATTCTTACAATCACAAGCAACGCCACTGGAGAAACCCTCATTTAATAAGCCGAAAAATCGCAAAAATAACCATAGTAACAAAAAACCGTGCACTTTGAGGTGTCCGTAACTGTACTTCCGATTTACATATGACCTCTCAAAAAGTAATTGTGCGATATCAAGATGGAGACGGGCATATTAAGAAGATTACATCAAAATCTAAATTAATTACGTGTGGCGTAATAGAAGGCTATATGCTGGGGAATATTATTTTTACATTATACAGGGTGTTGTGAAAATGTAACGCTATTAAGGAGCGCTTCCTGAGTAGGAATAAATAATTAATCAAATTGTACGAGTATAATATTTTTTGAAGATATGGGAGTCCAAAATTTTATGATTATATTCTTTAATATATTCAGTATTAGGATAGCAAAACATTGCAGACTTAAACCTAATGATACGATTCTTGAAAGTAAGTTGATATTTCTGAAAATTTGCATGGTACGGCAATTTTACATTTTGAACGATTTTCCTTGGTGATATTTTGACGTATTTCGAACAGAAAAGTTACTGTACTTAAATAAAAATTGTTTTTATCTAGCATTCATGAGAGCTCATGAAGATAAGTCCAACATTTTAGTATTAACATTTCTACTTAGAATTTTACAAGGAATATCTACATGTGTGGTCTCTCGCCATTTTAGATACATATTGTATTAGGCGAAATAAATTACTTTTTTCGACTCTCTCCCTAGTCGTATACTTCATGGCTGAAGTGTCGTGATCTCATGGTTGCTATTACGCTGTGGTTTGGGCAATGTTCCTCCATTTGTCCCTGTCTGAGACGTGCCTGATGTTTTCTTGAAACGGTGTGCCGGTGAATTGCTTGACTTGGTCTATCCATCGTCTTGGAGAGCGTCCTCGAGGTCGTTTCCCTTCTAGCTTCCCCTGAACAACCAGTTTTTCTAAGTTGTCGTCCTTCCTTCTGGTGACGTGTCCAAAGTATTTCAAGATTCGTCGCTTTACTACACTTGACAGCCTTTCCTGAATTCCCAGTTCTTCCAGGATGGAAACATTTTTCGACTACCATTTCCTAAAGGAGTTATTATTTGACACTTTCCATATGCCAAAAGCATGTTGTTATTGCATACTATGCAATATAGTATATTATTATATGAGCGATTATGACAGCCATTATTCACGAAGATGACATCTGAGTGAAGAATGGCCATAATCGCGAATATAATACGATATTTTATCTACTCCTATGCAATAGGAGTCTTGTGTTCATATTTCCCAATTATGACATTTGTGACAGATGTTAACTTCAAAAGTCATTTAATAATAAGAATGAATTTTGTGATTGGCTACAACCTATTGAGTAATGAAAATAGAATTTTCTGATTGGTTGCAACTTGCAAACTATTGAATAATGAAAATAGAATTTTATGATTGGCTGCAAACTGTGAATTATGAATCATAATTAATGGCCATTGTGCAGTAGGAGTAGATAAAAAATATTATTGCCTGCATTTGTCACTTTATTGCACGCTTCTGTCAAACTTTTTATTAAATTTGGTGAGATTTTAATTTAAAACAACGAAAGTATACCTAACATGATTTTTAATGAATTTTCAATTTGAAATTACGTTGACGTTTTCTAATCCCTTTTAGCATAAATATATGGTAGCCGAAAGAATTATGTAGGTATAGAACTCGTATTTAAAGCTTCTTTTTGGACGTGTGAGATTTAATCCTAAATCCGTTTGAAGTTTATTTATTATCGGTAACTATGGATCATTTTTGAAAACACAAAAAGTTAATAAGTACGATCATAACGAAAATGAAGTGCACTCTTCAAACACTTAGAGGACAAGTACGTAAAATCTAAAATGTTATCTACTTAAGCTGGGATTGGTATTTTTTAAGACACCATTGAAATTGAGTGCAAAATAGAAGAACTGAGGACATTTAAAATGTATAATTGTGAACAATTTTCATGGATTTAAGTTTGTCGTGGGTACTTTTTATCTGACCTTTCCAGGAATGAAGCAAGCCTTCCATTAAATACAGTACAAATTTGAGAACATCCAGTCATATTCTAAATGTCTTGTAAATGCCCCATAAACACGATTTTATGGAACCGAGGGTTTAAAAACTTGTGAATAGTATGTACACCTTCTTTGCATTTAAATCGAATTGATACGAATTGGTGGAATTGAATTAAATTATCTGAATTGACCGAATTGCGTTGAATTTATTAAATTGCGTTGAATTGACTTTAGAATTAGCTGAATTGAATTGGAATTATTTTCATTGAATTGATTTACTTTTCGAAAACACTGCATTGAATTAGAATTTTGAACTCTAGTTTTTAGTTTAATTCAATATTTGTACCTTCATACTAATTATTTCTCAGGTTTTCGTCAATTCTATATTTGTGAATTAGTTCTCACGCTATTTATGCTGTTACTAAAATTATTCATAACCAAGTTCAATGCACTTCCTTTATTTACAACGTTGGTCGGACTTAAGTTGGGGGTGCAGCAGCGTTAAAATTGTAATAAAATGTTTGCCGATTTTTGCACCAAATCCGTGGGAAACGAAATTCTGGATTTATGTAAGAAAAATACTTACCTGATTAGTTTCATTGGTCATTCACGCATCCCCACTTGGCTCCCGAATAGAGCAAAAAAATGTATTTCACTAAGAAGACTACTATTTATAAATCTACTATGTATTTACATTGACAGTGATTGGAGTTACAATCAACATTAGACATGCACAGTGATTAAAGGAGAACTACATCTGTGCCAAAGCTAGTTCAAGAACAATAAAGACACATATAATACATAAATTAATATTTTATTTATCCCGCCCTAAAACAAATATTCTACTAAATTCAGCGATATACCGAATGTGCAACCTGAGCAACAGATTCTCCCCGGAAAACTGGATTTTTACATGCCTTCTGTTGAAAAGTTTAGCCGAATATATTTCACATTATTTTAATAGTTATTTACTATACAAGTGGGATAAGAGGATCATTAATATACGTGTGTATAAGTTACAAACAAGTGAGTAGTACGAGTTAAGCGATTAAAAAAGCCTCAAAAACGTTTAAAAAAGCTTTAACTTAAGCAAAAAAGCATTAACTCTTACATAAAAAAATGAAAAAAAGTAATTCTGAAGAACAAGCATGTAATGTGGCACTAAAAATATCAAATGCAAACACAATTCATAGAAAAACTTTAAATGTAACACAAAAAATAAAATAGAAAACTTGGGCACTAAAAAATTAGTCTTTCAGAAAACTATTAGTTATTAAATATTGTTCTAAATGCTCTATTGTTAAATTTAGTCGCCTTTCACTTAAAATGTTCTTATATGTAAAAAAAAACTTCTTTCTACGTCAACACTAGTTATTGAAGCATATTTTAAATTTACTACAATAGTCGGATCAATCTCAAAGTCTTCTGCAATTTCGCCTGCCAAAATTGTGGAAATTTTATGGCCTTCTTTTATGGAAAAAAACCTTACATTTAGAACGAACTATTTGACCAATTCGCCCAGGTACTTCACAAACAGCATCTTTGAAATTATTAACTAACACTTTTTTCGCAAGGTGCTTTGATCGGGAACGTGCATGTGACAACATTTATCCAGGAACATTTTGAAGGAACTATTTTGTCATTTTTCAGTGGTATGTTAGGTTTTACAAAGATCGAAATTAAACTGTGCTTGTGCCCTGAAGTAGATGCAAACGAAGTCACAATTGTTTGTTATTTTGGCTAATTTTTATACTTCTTTAATTGTTTTTGATGCAAAGTGGTTTTTACATGTGGAATGGCCTATTTTTTGTCGCACTGAATCTAAAATGTTAGTACTTAAATAATTTTAAAGAAGTTTGTAAACTCTTACCGTCTTAATACAAGCTTTACAAATTAATTTATAAATTACAAAACAATTACAAATGAAATACATTAGATAAAGTGAAACATTAATGAAGGTAATACACTTCATTAAATGAAGCTGAAGATGGTGCTGTGCCCAGCACACTAGCTGCGTTGCCTCTCTGGATGGCAATACTAATTTTTTGTTTAAGATATGCCTTTGCTTGAGGAATACCTGCGCTGTCAACAATTAGTTTTCCTAATTCATTAAAAAGAGACTTTGCGATATTGCTCCACGGACCAAAGGTTTCTACCGCAAATGGAACAAAGAAATGATGTTCAGATATGGTGTTATATTTCTGCCTCTTTGGGTTTTCTGCTTTATTAGCTGCTGATCTAGCTGATACACACAAGACTCAGAGATATGAGATTCTGCTAGAGTGTCTGTACATGTTACAATCCCAAACAAGTGATTTACCTTGTTTCCATGGTATAATAGTGATGTTTTTATCACGGCCTTCTGGAAGGCCGTGGTTTTTATATTTTAATTCATTATAGCCTCTGACACAAAGGATGATACGCGTATAACTATCCCCAGATCTGTCGTTTTGCTCTTGTTTGTATTTTGAATTAAAATCATACAAAACGAGGAGTAACCGAGTTTTCTGCGTGTGTGTTAGTTAACCAAAATAATTCAAGGGAATACCCGAGTTTTTTAGGAATTCCCAGAAAACCACTGCACTGACTGCATTTTTAAGCCCGTCTAACTGCATGCAAGCAAAAAATGTGCTCGCAAACGAACCAGATTGAAATATTCGATTACGAAATGAATTAGGCCGAAAATAAATGCAAACTGACAACTTAAAAGTAAGTACAAATTAGCAAAAAAATCCGAAATATGCATAAAAAGGCTAAAAAAGCAAAAAACACAAATTTTGCAGAGGTTCCCTTTATGATGTACCTATACAAGGAACAAGGAAGGATATTTCGAAATTCAACCCCTAAACGGGTAAAATGGGGGTTCCAATTTTGTATGGAAAAATAATATTAAATAGACATTTCGACTTGGCACTTCTTAGGAGTACTCCTAAAAACAAATAAGCAAACACGTACTTCGTGATTTTCCAAAAAACGATCCCTTAGGGGGTGAAATGGGGTAACTAAGCTTAAACATCGATATGGGTGTCGTTATTAAGGTTTTTAGGGACGTTAATTGCGGAAATAGCATTTATTTTTATGTCCAAAACGGTAGACATGACATAAATTTAAAACCCTATAGTGGTGAAACGAGGTTTCAGAGACAAATTATTTTTGGGCAGAACAACGTTTTCCGGGCCAGCTACTCTAAAATATAAACGCGGGCGACGTACAAATAATTTTGCTCATCCCAAGAGTCATCGTGCTGATTGCTCTTAGAAAACTGCCATCGGGACAGTTTTCATTACAACCAGCGCTCGCCCCTTGGCGTGTATAAAATTATCGGTATGTCTCGCCCTTGTTATATTACTAATGATAACACGTAAAACCACGTTTTTTCAGTGACGTCAACCTTCTCTTTTATTTTGAGTTTTTAGGGACTTGTAAATACTTACCTGCTGGTACAATAAGGAAAAGTTTTTTTCGAATGAGGTGTAACGCAAACCAATGAATCTTTAGGTATATAAATTAGTATTATAATATGACCCATATGCTTCATATACCGATTTATATGAGAAATGAGCTGGAAATACATACACTAGACAAAAACCAGCAGAAAAGAGAGACAAAATCGTCAAGCATGGGAAGGAAATAGTTGCAACTATACATTGATTAAAAAAATACATAAAATAGCCTAAAACCAATTTTTTTTTAATTCTAGAAAACATTAGTCCACTAAAAAAGCATTAACTAAGACAGTTAAAAATTTATTAATAAATAACCAGTAAAACAAAAGTGGGCGTTGTGTCCAAGGTGGACGTTATGACCAAATGCGAAGGTGGACGTTGTGACCAGAGTGGGCGTTATGGCGGTGGACGTTGTGTCCAAGGTGGACGTTGTGACCAAATTTGAAAGTGGACGTTGTGACCAGAGTGGGCGTTATGGCGGTGGACGTTGTGTCCAAGGTGGACGTTGTGACCAAATATGAAAGTGGACGTTGTGACCAGAGTGGGCGTTATGGCGGTGGACGTTGTGTCCAAGGTGGACGTTGTGACCAAATGCGAAGGTGGACGTTGTGACCAGAGTGGGCGTTATGGCGGTGGGCGTTGTGTCCAAGGTGGACGTTGTGACCAAATTTGAAAGTGGACGTTGTGACCAGAGTGGGCGATATGGCGGTGGACGTTGTGTCCAGAGTGGACGATACGACCGACGCCGTAAACTGTTATTCTCAAGAGGCGTCGGTGGACGTTGTGACCAGAGTGGGCGTTATGGCGGTGGACGTTGTGTCCAAGGTGGACGTTGTGACCAAATGCGAAGGTGGACGTTGTGACCAGAGTGGGCGTTATGGCGGTGGACGTTGTGTCCAAGGTGGACGTTGTGACCAAATTTGAAAGTGGACGTTGTGTCCAACATGGCGGCCATACTAGGTGGTGGACGTTGTGACCAGTGGGCGTTGTGTCCAGGCCCCCAGCCTCGCGCTATAGCTCATCTCGGCGCTGTGCACCTCGGTAAACTAAGGTCACTAGATCAACACACTAAAGTGTAAGGTACCACCATTAGTGATTTTCCTTATATCTATCCTTGTCGCACAATTTTCTCAAACTGGGGATAAAAACCCAATCTAACTATAATTTTACTTTACAGCAGTGCCATTACACTAAAAAGAAAATCTCCAAAAACTAGTGTCTTCCCTATTGCACTTGGGAAATTTGTATTTGTTATCTTTATCTCACAATTTTCTCACATTCTCACACGAGGAACACCTTACACTTAGTGTATTAATCTAGTGACCTTACGGTAAACTATCTCACTACTACCCTCGGTACGCGATGCACTAATTAAATGCATTTTTACTTCCTTTTACTACTATAAAGGAAGTATTGGATTCACCCCAAAAATTCGAAATTGAGTTTTCAACAGATCTTCACGTTTTAGAGTCCCCTGATCCCAAAAAACATATTTTTTTTCATTGGTCTGTGTGTCTGTCTGTCTGTCTGTGTGTGTGTCTGTGAACAGAATATCTCAAAAACGAAAAGAGGTATGGCATTGAAACTTCATATATAAGTTTTGTGTACTATGTAGATGAGACAGCAAGCTTTTGAAGAAAATCGCATAACCGGAAGTAGGTGTTTACTCTTGTGATTTTTCAGTTTTTTTCGATTTTTTCAAAAACGGCTCTTAACGATTTTTTTTTAACTTTACATTCTTCTTACATTTTTAATGTGTATTGATGTGAGATAGGTGATTTTCCAGTTGAATACTTCTAAAGTGGGTTTCTTTTGTTTTTTTTTCTATTTTCCCTATTTTAAATAAAACACCCGGTATATTATTACATTTTTGAATTCACCTTAAAATTCTAGAGAAAATTTGTCTCTTTAACTAACACTCGATTTTGTACCGTTTTTGTAGAATTTGTAATTTTTGAAAATTTTTAACAAATGGTTAAAAATTAAAAATGAAATTTTTGACTAATTATAAGATCACTGTAAAAGGAAGTTGTGTGAGTGTATCACACCAGATTTTTTTAAATTTATATATGAATACTATCGTGTGTTAAAAAAACTCATTTAGTGTAGGCCTTGGAAAGAAAGATAGAAAATCTAGTCATGTTTTAACCATATTATGTAATAGTTACTATATTGCTAGCGGCTATGAGTGGGAAACTCACGAAGGAAGTGAGACAGACAACCAACTCTTTAATGTATAATGGTAAGCTGTGCGCAAGCGCGGCGGCGTAGTCCGCCCAATGGGGAAGTGGTCAAGTTTAAAATTCGCTTCTAAAGGCGTTGTTCGAATTCTCACGCATGCGCACGAGACGCGTTATACTCTAAGTGAAACTATGTTGGCGCCGTAATGTTTTCGGGCGTTCCGAGGCCCTACTAGCTAAGGTCACTAAATACATAAAGGTGCCGCCATTCCATTCCAAGAGTTTGTTCCCCCAAATTAAAAAGGACAGAACATTGTAAGAAAATGAGGGTGAGAGTGAGACACTAATAACAGGAGCCCCAAATTAAAAGAGACAAAAGATATACCTATGTTTGCACAGTTGGCGGTAGCTTTATGATTTAGTAACCCTACTATCAAGAGATACAAAAAAAACTGTTCCTCAGCGGGCTGTGGAAATTCAACGTATGAATAATATGTTGGTGACACTGTACGTCAATGTCAAATTCGAGGTTAGCAGGTTAGGATTTGCGTCATTTTGTGTCATAACTGACGGAAAACCTAACCTGCTAACCTCGAATTTGACATTGACGTACAGTGTCACCAACATATTATTCATACGTTGAATTTCCACAGCCCGCTGAGGAACAGTTTTTTTTTGGATCTCTCGATACTAGCAATATATGTACCGGGTGTCTTAAAAAGAATTACATCTAGTATGCTATGAACTTCCCATAATGCATTTTAAAATTTTATTTGAAATTGGCAAGACTGTAAGTCTATGTCAAATTCGAGGTTAGCAGGTTAGGTTTTGCGTCACTTTTGACACAAACTGACGCAAAACATAGACTTACAGTCTTGGCAATTTCAAATAAAATTTTAGATTGCATTATGGGAAGTTCATAGAATACTAGATGTAATTCTTTTTAAGACACCCGGTATAATATATATATGGTTTTAACTTAAGTCTGTAGGTGAATGTCAGATTGCATTTTGTTTAAGAAATCATCTGTCACTGTGACAGGTAAAGTTTACACTACATTAAGTTTACTTGTATCAAGCAGAAAGGAAAATAAGATGGCATTTACACAACCACAACGAGTGTAATAATGATAACAGTCAATAAAAATTGTTTTTGTTAAGTGTTTTGTACAGTGAGCGCCAAAAAGCATTGGTCAGTTTCAATTTGTAATAACAATTTATTTGCTTAAATTACACAGTTAATCAAAACTATTTCTTAAAGACTAAGAATGGGAGATTCACTTATGAAAAATTCTGTCGGTTAAATGACTCCCCTCTTGTTGAATGCACTCTTTTAAACGGCGCGCGGCTGCCGAAATCTCTCATCACACATTGCCGCATATCCTGCAGTATAGCTTCAATATTTTCTCGAATAAACATTTTCAGCTTTTCCAGATTTCTTATCTTTCTTGTAAATACTCTGCTCTTCAAGTAATCCCAAAGAAAAAAGTCAGGAGTGGTTATGTCCTGCGATCTCGAAGGCCAAGGAGGGTCACCACAGCAAGAAATCAGTTTATTTGGAAACGATTGTCGTAGGAGATTCGTATTATTTCTTGCGGCGTAATTGGTAGCACCGTCCTGTTGAAACCAATATTCATTTACTATCTCCTCTTCTATTTGCGATAAAAAGATCTTTGAAGCATGTAATGTCTTTGAGATGTAACCGTTACCGTTTCACCAATTTCCTCGAAAAAATGAGCCCCGACAACCTTTGACTATGAAACAGCACACCAAACTGTCACTTTCGGAGGATTTCAAACATTGAAACAAAACTCCCAAGTTTTCTATATATGAAGAAATTATCATTGATTCCGTAGGTGAAGTGTATGGGTTTTTATTAGGTATTGAAACTGACCAATGCTTTTTGGCGCTCACTGTATATTTTTAGGAAAATAGTTAAAGGTCAAGATGTAATTTAGCTCTCTCTCATGTGGTAGTTCATTTGCTTCAATGGGTAGGTATGACGTTACGGCAAACTTTAGTTTGATCATGGCATGCTGCGAATGAGTTTTTTTTTTGAACACACGATACTTTTCACAATTTTCAGTTGGGCTGTAAGAAATAGAATTCTGGTTAAAGATAACTGTCAAATCGTACAAAATAAAGCGTTACATAGAAATTAGAGCTGGAAAAACTAGTTTGCACAAGAATCTGGCCTTCTTCGCCTGAATTGCTTATTTTAATAATAAATATGTAGCCGATTTGTATTTGCATGTATTTTTTATTTTTAATTAGGTTAATCATTGTAATTGAGTATAGTTAAGAGTGCGCGTGAGTACGCCTCTGATTTAGTACATGAATTGCTCAATTTTGTGTGCGCAGCGATCGAAGTGGGTATAACGCGGACAGCAGGAGGAAATTTAGTCGCAGAGTGCCTAGGCCCACAGGCGCATGTCTCCAGCGACTCAAAGTGTCAATCGCCTACGAACTAAATCAAGCGCCCTGAAGCCGTTCAGTGAATGTAATTTACTACCTAAGTGTTTACGTTCAGCCAGCCAGTATTTGCACTTAAAATAAGTGCCAATTAATTGTGTACTAATGAGTACGCATCTACGAAACCTCCAGAGGGGTTTGTGACGTCCATATTGTTCCGTGGCGCAATTCGCCAGAGAGCCGATCGAGTGGACAGCTGGGTAGTTCCCCACCGTAACTATGGGAAAGTTCTGTACATCGAGTTATTCAAAGTTGATTATGTGGGGTCAGCCCGAGGGCTACGAGTTTAAGGTACTGGAAAGGAATGCGATTAATGGACAAATACCTATGCAAAATAGTTTTACAGAGAATTTAAATTTAGTTCCATTTAACTACATGTACATTTAAGAATTGCATGTATGTTAGTATATGCCAAGATTAATTTGTTCTGTCCTTCATTGGAAATATATCTTTTATTTGTGTGAGCAAATTGGCTATTATTGTGAGTATCTTTTGAAGTTGGTTTCAGCACACGAGTTGCAGGTCAGGTTCCTGGTTTTGGCAAATAGTTAGTAGCACTTCTTGGCTACGAGCTGATGTAATATTAAAAGGGTTTCATCTGTACTAAGCTAGCCAGGTAAACAAAAAGAGCATGAAGTAAAGATGTGCTACAAAAATTAGACACAATGGCGGGGTCGGCAAAACGAGTCGCTACAATTATGAAGTCCAGTTTTCTCTGTACACGAAAGCACTCGGAAATTATCTACACCAATTAGATATTTTTAATATGAAGTATTTAGCTTCCAAATGTGTGATTTTGCAGGCTTCCATGGCCATTATCAATATGTAATGAACAACTTTCAGGATTGGATACTTAAAGGTAGGCAAAACGTTCTTTTATCTCAATAATGACACGATCCAATCCTGGACCGTTTCTTCCGAAATGTAATTTTAAGTTTTTACAGCATTTATATGTGTGTATGCTACTTATACAAAAGTAAAAAGATAAGAATATTCCTTTTCTTGATCCAACTATTGTTCTATAATTACAGGGAAGAAAATTCTGCTTAACACTAACTGCGAAAAATGTATTTGCAAATAAACGTGCATACCTAGGAATATAAGTAACGTAACAATAGAATTTATAAATATAACACTTAGGTACTATTCAAAGAAACATAACAAAGTTTCCTATAAGAACTACTGTATATGCATAAATGCTTGTGTGTCAAAGTTTATAAAACGTCCCTCGCCGTGCTTAATTAGTCTTTCCTTTAAGACATCTACTCAAGAAGTTGCATAGAGACGTCACATAGTCATCCCTGTAGTCCGTGTAATGCTTAACGTGTGGGCTGTCCTCAAATTTTATTGCTGATACTTCGACGCCCTTAGATTTCCTAATTTCTATAAATTTTTCGACATCCTGCAATGTTACACATAACATTGACTGTGTTTATAACTAGTAACTTACATACCTGATACAGTATTAACCTATCAGCCTTGGAATATATAAAATGCTGTGGGCAATTGTTACCCTGGATCTTTAAATATTCGACCGGATCAGTTTGGAAGTCGTCGGGATAAAAATAGCTTTTCAGTATCTGCAATCGCAAAAGTTATTTGGTGCCACATCTCAGACGACACTTACATCGTACTCCCACATTAGGATGAGAAAAGCCGTCACAAGTAGCGATACGGGAAAATTGAATAGGAATCCACCACCAATTATTGCTGACATCGCTCGATACAAGCTCAGGATGCGCCGAGGGCCTGGTGCCGAATCAAATACCACACCCTTGACCTGACAAAATCCAAACTTAATTGTAAAAATATAATTAAAGACACCGTCCAACCTGTATTGGTTTAGAACTTCGCTCTAAGGCCAACGAGAAGTTCTGGTAGAGAAAGGCACCTCCATTGGAGAAACAGTGCACTATCACCGGGTGACTTTCAAAATTCATGTCAACCAGCAGCTTGACGATGCGCTCTCCAATTGTCTTCAGCTGTTGTCGTTTCCAGAAGAGAAACTTCACTGGGGCAGAATACCGTAAGGTGATCAATCTGAAATTACAAATGGAACAGAGTTTTATTCAGGAAAATGTAGGTATGAGTACTAACAAACAATTTTTTAGACAGAAAAAATGCAAGAAATAAAATTGACAGCTACTACCGTTTACATTTAGCACCTATGGCATCTGCTATCTGAAATTACTTTAGTAAGTGACTCAGAGATAGATAGATTGTGCTGACTGAGAAGACCAGATTAGTAATGGTAGGTTGTCAGGTCATTTTGGCACCCAACCGTAATTTAATTAGCCACTTAGGCTTTAGGGCAGCATGCCCGTATGTTAAACCTTTTTAGTTACTTATTTGGCTTCATCGTATAATTCCATAATAATGATTTTGGACATATTTGGCCTCCAAGCGCAGTATTTCTCGTCATCTGGGGCACCCCTTTGTTGGTGCTTTGATAGCCGTGTGTTAACGCTCGCAAGATTTTCGAACCTTCTAGAAATTACGCTGCTTGTGCGACAAGGAGGGGTAGTGCCCATTCTCGCGCCAAAAGCCGCGTGTCTAGGAAATTCTGTGTTAGGATTGGCTGGAGCGTTTTTCCCATGAAGCTCAGGGGCACCGGTCGCACGCGATTATCGCGGCAGTCGGCAGGGGCTCGCTAAACGGTCTACACGTGTGAAACATGCCGTTTTATTAGCTTAATAACCGCAGTTCTTTGGGTAAGCGTGCGGGATAATAATCGCTGTGTCCATTTATTGCAACGGCGATGTCCTCAAGTTCTGCATAACCTAGGTAGGTCGTCGCAGACTTCTCCCGACAAGGGACTCGTGAGTAAGCCAGCCATTTTCGCCTTCCGCATCGTTTGAGCTTCGCCGCAATGCCAAGTCCCGCATACCATTTGCTGCCAGGGAAGTTTCCCCATCTGCAAGATGGCCCAACTAGCCAGGTAACGCTTGAAAAATAACATTTGTGCATACTGACGCTTGCTTTGATCAACTAATTTTGTGAGTACCGCATCTCGCATACAAATTGCTGCAATGCGAAGGCAGAGCGTGGTACACTCCGTGTAAAAATAGCATTTGTGCGTACTGACGCTTGCTTTGTTCAACTAATTTCGTGAGTACCGCTTCTCGCATACAAATTGCTGCAATGCGACGCCAGAGCGTGGTACACTCCTTGTAAAAATAGCATTTGTGCGTACTGACGCTTGCTTTGTTCAACTAATTTCGTGAGTACCGCTTCTCGCATACAAATTGCTGCAGTGCGGTGCCAATCATAATCGCACGTCGTGGGCGGAACACTTCGTGTGATAGAGTGCAGTGAAAGTACACTCTGCTGAAAAATCCAGTGGTGTGCGTCAGTTCGCGCGCCGTTAGCCAACTTAATCGACAGCGCCGTCAGCGCCTAAATTTAAGATTAACTCTCGTTGGTTTGTGCCGCCAGGCAAATTTTATCACGACCTAGTACAGGGTGTTCAGTGGTTTCGGGCCCGAATTCAAGTTTTGTTTGCACGCGTAACGGCGACCGGCCGTTGGTTTTAAGCCCACGTTTACCCATTACACCTGGCCTGGATGAGGTACCCGACTCGACTGTACGCCAACCCCTTAGGCATTAAGCGCTTTTCCCCAGCTGGGCTTAACCATTAAGTTCCTTTTAAAAACCATGATGTTTTGTAACCTGTGTATATATGTATGTATTTAGATCACCCCCAGGGATCCAATAGACGTATTAATATTATCACCGTTTTGTTTCTTCTTGACACTATTTTGTTGGTGTATACATATTACAGGGCGACTGTGTCGCTGTGCCACTACAGCTGTGAGGCGAGGACCAGACGCGGAGGGTAGGCCTTCCAGGTAGGTGGTTGCGGCTGGCATTGTACTGCGATTTTCTCGAAATAGTAATTCGCGCATTTTCTCGAAATAGTTATTCGTGTATTTTCTCGAAATAGTTATTCGCGTATTTTCTCGAAATAGTTATTCGAGTATTTTCTCGACATAGTTGTTCGCGTATTTTCTCGAAATAGTAATTCGCACATTTTCTCGAAATAGTTATTCGCGTATTTTCCCGACATAGTTATTCGCAGATTTTCTCGAAATAGCTATTCAGGTGCTACCCGAAGTAGTACTTGATTGTAACCCCGCCCCGTTCCGCCGTCCAGTTCCGGCAGAACGTGGAGATCCCGAGTCAGAGCTGGTGGCGTCCATTCTTTGATAACCATCAACACGTATTAAGTGACGCTTGCCCTGTGGCGTATCGGTGTTAACCCCGCCCATCTCCCTGAGCGCATTTCAGCTGGGGCCTTTATCCTGTTTTATCGATCTTCCAGGGTGAGCGTAACACATTTCCCGGATTCGTCTAGCGATCGGTGCCTGCCCATCGGCAGGCGTCGTAAGAACCGTTTGATACCGTAACAAGGTACCGAAGGGATGGAAATTTGATAATAATTAGACCATCGTTGATGATTTAGTCAAACTTTTCATTGAAGACATTTGTGGTCTACACCAACTCATAAAGAAGAAGCACACAGCTATCATTAATACTGTACTGATTTATTCAAAAATAAATTCTATATTTATAAACCACACTAGATCTACGGTTGTAAACATAATACATAGTGCGATTATACAATTCAACACGACCTAGTAACATGACTTATATTAAATGTTAATTCATAATCTACACCGTTGAAACTAGACCACTGACCAACAATAATTGATTTTATAAAATGTAATTACTTGTGGTGCATACTGCATTCACTAAATAATAGAAAAATATAGTGTAACGACCTTGCCATCGGGCCGATGCAGACGCGTGAGTCAGCGGCCGAATAGTCCGAAAGCAACCTTGGACCCCAGGTGCAGACGCGTGACGGCAGCGCCCTTGGCGCCAGCTGCGATGGATGCGTCATGCGGTTCCCAGAAAGGTCTAGCGAAGTCTAGATTGATCTCGAAGGAAATTACCCGATATAAATACGCGCTGCGAAAATAAGAAATCAGTTCGAATTCGGCAGCGAAGCGCGTAGAGCTCCCATATAAATGAACCGTGTGAAATAAATAACAGATAAATAACCATATAAATCGTTAGTGTTTAAGTCGTAAATAGCCAAATAAATAATTGATGTTTAATCCAGCGCATATAAATAAATAAATGTATCGTTGTTAGAAATGCCTGTAGTTCGTTAGTTTAAGTAATTTGTGTTCTGCCTTATTAATTCGTGTGTTTGTAAATAAGAATAATTAATAGTTGTAAATAAATGTTTAATACAAGAAGCGTCGTATAATTTTTAAATAGCCCGAACGTAAAAACGTAACAGTGGCGTCAGCTGTGCGGGTTTTGTGTCGGGTTTTGTACCGTGTTATACCAGGGGCTTATAAAAAAAATTATTGAACAAACATTAAATAAATAAATTAAACGAATTAATCAATAAGTACCGATAAATAAATTGAAGTATGGGTATAGTGGGGATGCCTTTAGCGTCTTTTCAATTTTTAGGTTAGTTTCCGTAATACTATGACCCGTATAACCTCGTGAATATGTTGGGCAATATTAGATTTTTGGAATCTGTTGACTCTAAAATGAACTATGTGTTCTTTAAACCTAGTACGAAAATTACGACTTGTTTGCCCAATATATTTAGAATCACAATGGGAACCTTTAATTTCGTAAATTCCAGATTTTCCTAAAGTCTCACGTTTGTCTTTTGGATTCCCCAATAAATTTCTAATATTGGCGTTTGACCAATAAATAAGTTTATACCCTGAATAGTTTCTCTATGTTCCTTGTAGCCAGGTGTCAGATTCAAACCACAGACTGCAGCAGTTTTTTAGTATGAAACCCCTGTGGGTTGGAGTTAGAATAAACCCACAATATCCCTGCTTGTCGTAAGAGGCGACTAAAAGGGTTGGATGAAACGGGTTAGCAGCCTACCCGCCGTAAAAACGCACAAACGCTCACAGAACGGAAGATCAAGCCTCGAAAACCACCGGACGGAATCTCACGATGCCGACCAATGCAAGAAAAAGGACGAGATTATGGAAAAATCAAAGAATTTTATCAAGAGTAGCATGCTGGAACATCACAACATGGAATGGAAAAGACCAGAAAACTCTAATAGAGATGAAGAAACAAGATAGATATATGCGCCCTATCTGAAACGAAAGAGAAAGGGAAGGGAACGGCGCTCTATGAAAATTACATCTTCGTTTATTGTGGAAAAGCGAAACAGGAAAGAGCACATTCAGGAGTAGGAATACTACTCCACAAAAAATACACAAACGCGATTAAGAACATCGTATATGTAAGCGATAGAATGATCCAATTAAGCCTCAGCATTAACAAAACATTTTTACATCTAATCAGTGTATACGCCCCGGACATAACAAAACCAAAAGAAGACACCGAAAATGTCTATAGAGACCTCCAGAAGACGCTCGATCACATCAATCCGAACCACAAAGTTATCCTGATGGGAGAGTTAAATGCTAGAATAGGAAACGAACAAATACCCGGAGTGAAGCAAAGATTCAATGAATCAACAAGAAATGAAAACGGCGAATATTTGATCGACATCTGTGCCAGAAATAAACTGAGGATAAATAATACATTTTTTCGGCATAAAGAACAACATAAATATACATTTAACAACACTCGTGGACACAAATCAGTTATTGACTACATAATAACAAATAGGACCATAACACCAACGTACGAGTGCTTACATCGGCTAATATAAGCAGAGATCATAATCTAGTAATAAGCAAGATGCTAATAGGAGATCCCACAAGAATAAAACATACCCCAGTATATCTCGAAAAATATAACATAGAATCTTTTGACATACAAAGCACCCGCGAACTATATTCGAACAGGCTAACTACTAAGCTAAGAAGGGATGATTTTACATACAGAGACGTAGAAGATACGTGGAAAAACTTAACAAAACGTGCATATCGGAAGCAGCCAAACAATCAGTAGGGGTCAGAAAAGTTAACATTAACGCCCAGAATTAAAAAAACCATGGTTTACTACAGAAGTAAAAGATATAGCAGAAGAAAAGAAACAGGCGTAATTAGAATATAAAAGCTCGCTATCACAAGACAAACATGATCGATACATCGAAGTAAGAAACAGCGTAAATACTAAAATTAGAAGAATCAAGACTGAATACTGGCAAAGATTCACGAGCGACATGGACCATGATCTATATGGGGCACAAAGGAAGGGGTGGAAAATGCTGAAATACAGAAAGAAACCAATCAACGAATTTAAACAAACAAAACATATTTCGCAAAATTAATGGCAAGATTATTTTAGGGATCTTTATAATACGGAAGAAGATACTGAAACACAAGCACAAGAAAAAGAATTACAAATAAAGTTTCAACTAAACGAGATAATAAAAGGAATAAAGACTCTAAAAAACAGGAAAGCACCGGGTATCAACAATATTCCAAACGAACTTCTAAAGTACGGTGGGGAAGAATTAGATAAACAACTGACAACACTGTTCAATAAAATTATTACATCAATCGTCATTCCGAACGATTAGCACAAGAGTATAACTATACCTATCTTTAAAAAAGGCCAAAAAACGAATCCGCAGAATTACAAAGAAGTAAGCTTATTATGCACGCCTATGAAACTCTTTACATATTTAATGAAAAACAAACTAGCGGAACTTATTCAAAACAGGGACGAGCAACAAAGATTCCGAAGGAACAGGTCGACAACTGATGCAATATTCATCATTCGACAATTGAAAGAAAAAGCGATCGAGTACGATAAACCCCTTTATGTCTGCTTCATTGATTTGACAACGGCCTTCGACAAAGTCCAACTAAATTATGTAATCGATATACTAAACGAACAACATGTACCACCAGCAATCATAAGAATAATACACAAACTTAATACTAACAACACGACAGTGATCAAAGTAAACAATCAGACAACTGGAGATATACCAACTCCAGGCGGTATTAGACAAGGAAGGCGACAGTCTTAGTCCATTTTTATTCAATTTAATAATGGACAAAATAATTGCAGAAGTCGTCTCTCTCAGTGTTGAATTCAGACTGATTACTCCGAGGGGGAAAATGAAACGTCTGGGGGGTATTTTTACCTATTCCACCGCAATCCGCCCATTATTTTATAGATTTAAAGAAACATGAATATGAAGTGGTAATGTTTCCGGGGGGGAATTTTGTTATGCCCGGGGGGGAATTTCACCCCCGGTCACCCCCCTGGATTCAACACTGGTCTCTCTACGTTTGGGCTACAGACTACAAAACAAAATCTTCAACATGGTCTGTTATGCCGACGATGGGACGATTGTAGCAGAAACCGAAGATGATCTACAGAGACAAGTACTCGTATATCGTTTTTACCACACAGCTCAAAAGTTCAACATGAATTTATCAGTAGACAAAACGAAATGCATGACTTTCTCAAAAGATCCCGTACGATGAAAAATCGCTGTGGATGGCAATATTATCCAACAAATTATGCAGTTCAAGTATCTAGGAGTGGACATATCAAGCACGCACAATCCAGCCCAAGAACTAAAGGCACACATAAATAAAGCCGCAGTAATATCCGGATGTCTTAGAGATACTGTATGGAACAACAAATACATGCGAACAGACAGTAAAGTGCGAATATATAAAACATGCGTTCGACCGATACTTACGTACGGAATCGAAACTAGAGCAAACACGAACAAAACCAAAAGCATGACAAGAACATCAGAAATGAAAACACTGAGAATGATAGCAGGGAAAACTCTTAGAGATCGAGTCAGGAATGATGAAATAAGAAGGATATGCGAAGTAGACGATGTAGTCAGATTGGGCAGACAGAGAAGACGCTACTGGTACGATCACGTGAAACGAATGGGGATGACAGGCTGGTCCGCACAGCCTTCGAAGGGAAACCAACAACTCGTCGACCACCGGGAAGACCCCCGAAGAGATGGAAGGACAGCTGGCAGTCTACATCTCAAGAGCCATAAATTCTTGTATCTAAGGAAAATAAACAGACCTGAGGTCTAATTAAAGCAGAAGAATATTACGATATTACGAATAAAAGTAAGACTTGAGTAAATGAAATTAAATCTATAGTAGATGCTGCAAGTGATCCAATAAGCATAGCTAATGTATTCAATAACTATTTCTGTAATATCGCAGAAAAAATGACCCAAGAAATTAACGTGCCAGTAAATACTTGCAAAAAAAATAGTAAAACAGTGAAACAAACAATATATCTTAATCCCATTACTGAAAATGAAGTAAAAAATTATATTTTACAGTTAAAAGATACTTGTGCTTCTGGTCCCGATGACTTAGCAAACAAAACTATCAAAATATTATGCAATTCTATTGTAAAACCCTTAACTTTTGTATATAATTTGGCTTTTACTACTGCAGCATTTCCAACAAGTTTCAAACAGGGCACTGTTGTACCTGTATATAAAGGTGGGGATAGAAAGGCTACCACAAATTATAGGCCAATTACACTAACAAATAGTTTAGCAAAAATATTTGAAAAGTGTATTAAAACCAGGCTAGTTAATTTTTTTAATAAGCATGAGGTACTATCTCAAAACCAATTCGGATTCAGAGAAAGTAGAAGTACAGATGATGCCATTTTTAACGTTACTAATGAAATAATTACATCACTTGATAATAACTTAAAGGTCGTAGCTGTGTACTTAGATTTGGCGAAAGCGTTTGATACGATTTCCCATGTTAATCTTTACGAAAAACTGGAGAGATATGGCATTCGTGGTTCAGCACTAGATCTTATCAAATCCTATATGTTAAACAGACAACAAAGAGTAAAAATAAGCAACGAAATTAGTGATACATGCGAAATAAAATTTGGAGTGCCGCAGGGTACTGTTCTGGGACCAATCCTGTTTTTAGTGTATATTAATGAACTACTTAATACTGCAGTCAACGGTAAAATTTTTTCATTTGCCGATGACACTGCGATAGTTACTTGCGGAGTGACATGGGATGCTGCTGTTAAATACGTCGAATCGGATATGACCATCATTAAAAGTGTATTAGACACCGACCTATTATCACTTAACATTAAAAAAACTAAAGCAATGTTATATACCTTACAAGAAAAGTCGCTACCTAATTTAATAGCCATCAATATACATACAGAGCACTGCAACAATTTAAATAGTGAAATATGTGCATGTAGTAAAATAGAAATTGTAAATAAAACTAAATATTTAGGTATAATTATTGATAACAAACTTAAATGGTCCAAACACGTAGAACAATTAAATAATAAATTAAGAAAAATGATCTATAAATTTAAGATGTTAAGTAACATATTATCAACAAAAAACAAAAAAATTGTTTACGATGCCCTTGTACAGTCCCTACTACAATATGGTATTATAGGTTGGGGAGGTTTAAATCAAGCTTCTCTTAATTCTTTGGAAATAACACAAAAATATTTGTTAAAAATACTCTATAAAAAGAACCGCAGATATCCAACTAGCAGATTATTTAAAGATACGGGCGCTATGACAATCAAGCAGCTATACTCTAAAGTGTCCTTAATATTTGTACATTCTCATAGTAATATTAAAAATGGAATTTCAAACAAACATGAAACAAGAGCTAAAACTAATTTGAATATTATTATTCCCAAGTTTAACAGAGCCATTTCTCAAAGACACTCTTTATATACTGGCATAGACCTATACAGGGTGCCCGTTTTTGGAGCTCCACCATGGGGATCTCGGTAACCATAAGAGATACGAGGTCGGTTAAATTGGGGCAAAGTTGCGCAATTTGGAGCTCAATAATATGCCGGTTTAAAATTTCAAAAATTCCGATTACCTCCGGAGATATCCGAAAAAAACCGGAATTTTGGAAATACGTTTTTATTTTTTCCTCGGCTTATTTGGTGACCTAATTCAAAATGAGTGACACTTCGTCGTTGCAACTTTTCCTCCTCTACAACCTGCCGATGTCATATTTGAAATCAGACGTTTCGATTTTCGACAATCATCATCAACTTTGGTTTTTCTTATGGGCACTATCTTGGATTTTCACATTTTTGAATTCAGCTTTGTTTTCTGATTACGGTGATGTATCACATGTTAAGGTTCAGTGTTGCAGTTTGGGTGAAATATCAAAAATTATGTTTTGCAAAGACTGCCTTGGATATAACATCCATACTTTTGTTTAACAAAGGCATTGTTGACAGTTCGATTTAAGTTGGCTTAACGTCACCTACAGTTACAAAATTAGTATAAATTTATTAACAAAATGCTCTTTTCAACTGAAGAAAAACGAGATATGCTAGAAATTTATTTATTTGACAGTAGGATATAAAAAAGGAGAAAATTATGTTTTAAATTTACAACATAGGATAAAACTAAATTTTGAGAAACAAGTAAATAAAGAAAATTATAAGAGGTGCTCGAAGGGTTCACCCTCCACTTCCAAGCACAGCTCTATGCGTCTTCTTAAATTCTGCATTGATCTTAAAACGTCCCTTCTTCTTATTTTGGTCCTTAAAGTTGTGATGATCTTCCTTCGCAGCTCATTAATATCGGCGGGTACAGATTTATAAATGAGATCTTTCATAGTTCCCCATAAATAGTAGTCTAATGGGGAAAGATCTGGTGAACGTGCCGGCCAACGTATGTCTCCACTGTTTGAAATGACTCTACCCGGAAATATTTCAGACAAATAATCAGCCACTCTCCTAGCATTATGTGGCGGAGCACCATCTTGCTGGAACCAAAGGTTATTCAAGCGGTTGAGGCAAATGTTGTCATCGATGTAATCCGTAAGGTAGGTCCTTAAAAAGTGCAAATACCCATCTGCGGTCAAATTGTCTTCGTAAATGTATGGGCCAATGATCGTACCGCCAAATAAACCAACCCATACATTTAGCCCGAAACGTGCTTGTGGTCGACGTCCTTGGTGTTCGTGTGGATTTTCAGTGGACCAGACATGTTCATTGTGACGATTGAACATGCCTGAGTTGGTAAATTTGCACTCGTCCGTGAATATCACGTTGGAAAGAAAATGGGGATTTTGTTCCAACCGTGCCATGATATTCCTACAAAACGCTGCCCTCCGTTCAGTATCTCCTGGATGCAAGACTTGGGTGATATGAATTTTAAACGGGCGATATTTATGTTTTTTCAAGACTCTCCACACTGCTTGATGTGATACGTTAATTTCGTCTGCTATAGCCCTTGTTGAAGTTGAAGGATTATCTTGAATCTAATGAAGAATTCAATTCATTGCCGTTTATTATTTTTGAGAAAGTTTTAACAATTTACTCACCGCCTGTAAAATTTCCACTTCATTCGCATTTGGTCTATGAACACGTCTTCGAGGCTTAGAAAATGCACCAAACTCGGCTAAATTTCTATGAAGGAATAACAAATAATTTTGAGCTGGTTGTTGTCTTTCTGGATACCGCTGTAAATATCTTTCCGAAGTAACTTGCGCATTTCGATGCGAAGCGTAATAAATTTCTAGCATATCTCGTTTTTCTTCATTTGAAAAGGGCATTTTGTTAATAAATTTATACTAATTTTGTAACTGTAGGTGACGTTAAGCCAACTTAAATCGAACTGTCAACAATGCCTTTGTTAAACAAAAGTATGGATGTTATATCCAAGGCAGTCTTTGCAAAACAGAATTTTTGATATTTCACCCAAACTGCAACACTGAACCTTAACATGTGATACATCACCGTAATCAGAAAACAAAGCTGAATTCAAAAATGTGAAAATCCAAGATAGTGCCCATAAGAAAAACCAAAGTTGATGATGATTGTCGAAAATCGAAACGTCTGATTTCAAATATGACATCGGCAGGTTGTAGAGGAAGAAAAGTTGCAACGACGAAGTGTCACTCATTTTGAATTAGGTCACCAAATAAGCCGAGGAAAAAATAAAAACGTATTTCCAAAATTCCGGTTTTTTTCGGATATCTCCGGAGGTAATCGGAATTTTTGAAATTTTAAACCGGCATATTATTGAGCTCCAAATTGCGCAACTTTGCCCCAATTTAACCGACCTCGTATCTCTTATGGTTACCGAGATCCCCATGGTGGAGCTCCAAAAACGGGCACCCTGTATTTTAAAAAAAAATGTGTTTTATTGTTAATATATACTTTTTCATCTGTTTCATTTATTGTAATGGTAAAATGATGTTCACTCTTCAATACCATAGTATAAAAACATCATTTTTCCCTTTGGCTTAAAAACAAACTAAATATATATTCAAACCTGCAAAATAGGTGTCACAATTTGGCGAACCTACTGTAACCAAAAAGGCACAGATTTATGAAAAATATGCAAAGCAGTCTTTAGTTTACAACACGAGCGGTTATTGGTTGGTTAAAAGTGCAGTCAAATTGTTATTTTAAAAATGCCTAAAGTGAAAGTGTGCAAGTCAATAAACCTGTGAATGTATATGAAATTCTGAACATCTCACTACTAATGAGAAACCTATTTTTTCTCAAATCTAAGTTAATTTTAAGTTTAATAATATCTTCTCACGGTTATTAAAGTCTTATTTAAATTGATTTCTTTAAATGTAAGGTATCGAGCGAAAATAAGTATCTATCCGACCAGGATTAGGAAAATGCAAAAAAGCATCTTGTTTGCCATTTTAATGGTAATTAAATGATAATTGTTTTTAATTTAATGAACTTATTTCATCAATTTTAGATACATGTTCAAAAGTATCTCTTTTTTATTTATATTAATAGATATTAAATTGAAAATGTTGTGTGCCTATTTTGATTTCTATTTACCCTAAAAGACGAAGGAAATATATTGTAATCGCGAAACAATCACTTTCAGAGATTTCTTCAGATCTTCACGTTTCAGTGCCCCTAGATGACAAAAAACAGGATTTCTCAATTCCGTCTGCCTGTCTGTTGGCAGTATAACTCTAAAACTATTTGTTGGAGGACGAAATTTTGCATGCAGTTTATACGTTTACCTTGCATAAAATCGAGAAAATTTCGGAGAAATATATAGTACAGGGCGAGCACCTTAAAAAAATATGTTTACTTTTGCTTTAGCTGAGAAATTAAGTATGATCGAAAATTATTTTCATCTAGTGAGGCTACGGAATCCTTCCTAATTTATGAATGCAACTACGTTTGTACTGAAATGTCAAACTTTCAATTTGATTTTTAAGTGAGTTAGAGTTGCATTCATAAATTAGAAAGTATTCCATAGCCATACCAGATGAAAACAATTTTTGATCATACTACAGAAAAAAGTAATAATTTGCTCATGGCTCAGGCTTTATGCTTGACAAAAATGAGACCTGACAGATACAGGGTAAATATCACAAATGGGACAGAATAGTATGGTGTCTTTATAACGCAGCAGAAACTCGTACAATACGAGTTTGGTCGTGGCGTAGTTGTGTAAACGGTGGACATTTGGCTGGAAGTATTAATCTCATTCGGCTGGGAGCGCGGAGTTCGAATCCCAATGGACATTTTTTTTGCACTAATTAATTAATGCATATTTAAGCCTTCCTTGCATATTTTAACAGTTATGTGCAATTACAGCATAAATCGATAATTTTTTGGCAAAAATTGCATAGGATTGCTTTCAAATATTCGGAATGTATAAAAATAAAGTGAGAGTGGTTATTTGCTAACAATCTTCGAAGAAACCAAATAATTACTTTCTCAGAAAAAATTACCAAAAGGTGTCTGAGGAATTTAAATTACATATATACCACAAATGACAAGCAATCCATAACCTGTTCCAATGAGACCAAGACATTTTTCAATTATGAGCAAAATAATGAATTGATACAGAATCTAAAAAGTATATTAATACACAAGTTGCATGTGACATAATGTTATCGCATGCATCCAAGTTTAGAAAACGAGTCACGGGGCGGCGAGTTTTCAGTGCTTTTTTATAAATTTATCAGTCCAGTATAAATTAATTAGAAGTAAATAAATACAACAAAGTTCAGAATACTTTGAGGGTGTTAATCCCCTAGGCGATTTACCTCCAAAAAAATTAGAAAGACTAAATATTAAGTGACGTCCTACATATTCATTGGAAAACGTCAACTTTCTGTTGTCAAATGACAGCTCAAAAACAGACTTTTGTGTACATTCGTGAATTCGACGTTGTTGCCAAGTTTCGACAAAGTGTCCACCCCCTGGTAATCAGAGCTTTACATTTTACACTTTCCACGCCGCGCTGTAAACTAGACTCTGATCGGGTAAGACCGCAGCTTTGCAAATACTGCTTAATGATTTTCGACGAAGTGGGCACTTTCGACAAAGTGTCCTTTATCAGCATTCGATGTTGTGTGCACGTTCGGTATTGTGAACCTTTTAAAATCGATTTGACATTGTGAATATTCAGCAATGTGTCCGGCCCCCAGGAGGTTACATTACCAAACACAAATAAGTGACAGGTAGAGATTACAGAATATGTATGTCTGTCGAGAGAAGCTGATAACGGTAAAGATTCTGTTTTAGTTAAAATTATTAAAACAAACTGTACTGTACTTACGTAGAAATTAGAATAGAAGGGGAAAAGTTTCACATCATCACGTTATATCATCCTCCACAAAAAGAAGATTCTTTATTCTTAGATTACATTGATAATTATTTATTTTTTTATTTACACATAAAAGTACACCACAGGATCAAAGATCCCAAATGGCACCGAACAAAAATATAACACTAACAATTACATAAATTAGACAAGACAAGATAACAATAGAGAAATATAGATAAATAAGATAAACTTATTTCAAAACTGAAGTCAGCCGGCTCTTCAAGACACTGTAACTAACTGCAAAAATGTCCAACTCGCTGAAATTATTGTTGTAGTTGTGAGCAGCCCGGTCAGAAAAAGAATTGAGCCCATAATTGGTACGGTGGAATCTTTTGTGAAAAAGCAATGTTCTTCGATTATGCCTCGGACAAACACGTAAGAACATTCGGGCTAGTAACTCCTCACAGTCAAAGATTCCATTTACTAATTTGTACAAAAAATACAATAGTGCATGTTTTCGTCTAACATCCAGACTAACGTACCCTACCAATAACAATCTTATTGGATGAGGAACATTTTCTACAGGAAATTTGAGCTTAAATAATAGATATTTAACATATTTAGATTGTACCCTTTCAATCTTATTAACATGATTGGAGTAACTGGGTGCCCATATAACACTATTATATTCAAGAATACTGCGCACTAAACAGTTGTAAAGCGTTTTTAAGGCCTGAATATTAGTTACATGCTTAGTGTTTCTCTTGATAAAACCCAGCATTCTGAAACCTTTTATGACAATATTATCAACATGATAAGTAAAAGTTAAATTTTTATCAAAAATGACCCCTAAATCTGAAATAGTGGACTCACACTTTAAAACAGTATTATCAATATGATAGTCATAAGTAATAGGATTTTGACATCTGTAGAACCTCATTACTTTACATTTTGTTGCATTTAAATTTAAAACGTTTTCATTACAGTAACTTATTAGTTTGTTCAATTCAGACTGCACAATTAGACAATCCCTATAAGACTGGATACCATAGTAAAATTTAAGGTCGTCGGCATAGAGTAGACAGGAGCAGTTAGTAAATACAGAGAGAACATCATTTATAAATAGCACGAATAAAACTGGACCAATATGTGAGCCCTGCGGAACACCCGAACTGACGTTAATTGCACGTGACACAGATCTACCAATAACAACACGTTGAACACGGTTCTCCAAATATGATGTTATCCACTGCAGATAGTTACCCACTATTCCTATTTCTTCCAGCTTTTTGATTAGTAAGGTGTGACAGACACTGTCAAAAGCCTTGGATAAGTCAGTATATACAACATCAATTTGGCGACCCATTTCTACATTGTTAACTAGGAAATCTTTATAGACGGCAAGATTGGTAGCAGTTAAACGACCATTGAAGAATCCATGTTGTTCCTTTGCTATGAGGTGTTTAAAACATGAGAAAATTTCGTCAGTGATAATAGATTCTAACACTTAGCAGAGAGATTCCTCTGTAATTTTTTACGTCACTTTTTGACCCTGATTTAAAAATTGGGAAGAGAGTAGAGCGCTTCCATATTTCAGGGAAGGAGCCACTATCAAATCCCAACTGAAACAACTGGTATAGAGGGCCTGATAATGAGGTGCAACAATTCTTCAGCAGCAAGGGTGGTATACCATCTGGGCCTGCCTTTTTTGAAACATCCTGCAATGCAATTTTTTCTTTAACTTCATCGTTAGTAAACCAATAAGAGGACAAAATAAAAGCTGAACTAAAACTGAGACTGCTGTCAGCGATGTTTACCATTGAATGATCTGAGTAACAGGATTCAAAGTGATTCGCAAAAGAATCGGCTATGTCCTGGGGACATGATAGTGAGTTGTTGTTGTATTCCATAAACTTCGGAATCCCACTGTCCTTTTTGAGACTATTGATGTACGACCAGAAGTACTTTATGTTGGAAGGTAACATGTGTTCAGTGTTTGAGATAAACAGCAGGTAACAAACATCTATGTGATACTTCGTTTCTCTGCGAATTTGAGAATAATTTTCGTAATCAGTCTGCAGACCTGATCTCTTATATTTTTTATATAATTTTTTTTTTGTTGATATTAACCTTTTAAGTTGGGCACTATACCATTTGGGGTACTTATCAACCGAGCAAACCTTCTTTGGAACATGCTTTTCAATGCCTTGAAAAAGAATCTTATAAAACTGTTTGATAGCCTCATGAACACCCGTGTCGTGTTGCAGGAAAGACCAGTCAGCCATTTCGTAAAAAGTGTTCAACTCGGTAAAATTAGCTTTGGCAAATATATAAATGGAAATGTTTTCTTTGTAATTCAGTACTGGCGTAATTCTTGTGCTGAAAGAAATTTCTATGGTGGATGATACAAATCAATTTTACTAAGTGGCTGCTCAGCCGTAACAATTTTCAAACTTTGCAGTTCTGAGGAGAAAACAAAGTTTAACATTTTTCATAGATGTTGTGACGAAGAGAACGGCGACTTTGGAGGAACTTTTGTTATAGTTGGTGACTTCAATTTAGATTACAAGCAAGATTTTTACGACATAAATAAATGTAAAAATATTATATACAGTGTGTCCAAGATAAGGAGGGCCAGTATGGGGATCTCGGTAATGGTAAGAGATACAAATTTGGTTAAATGGGAAGAAAGTTGCGCAACTAAAGGACTAAAAAAATGACGTCTAGAAATCCTTGATATGATTTTTCGTTTTTGAATTATCTCAAAAAAACCGAATTTTTGGATTTTCTTTTTTATTTTTTTCTGGCGTTAATATTAAAGTTAGAGCGAAACTGATTAAACTTCTTTATAGCAACTTTTAGTGGACTTAATGATTACGTTATCAATTTTTTTATCCGACGTTTCGTCTTCGAGAAACCATCATCAACTTCATTTTTTTAAATACGGTCCTGGTTTTTTGATGCCAAATTTGCAAAGCCCTTGTTACTCTGAATTCAACAATGTGCCACATATTATGGTTTAATTACGTTTTGAGCTTTTTTCTGATCATCATCAGAATTTTTTTTAGATACGGACCTGCATTTCTCATAATTTTGTAAAAATAAGCTCATACAGTAAGTTAGACCTTTTTACATGCCGTTAAAATATTAAAATGCACATCATAATGTCATAATTCTGATACATTAATTTAATAACCAACCAATAACTATTAACAATAAACAACAAATAAATGAACAAAAGATAGACAGAAAGAATAACAAAACGAACACCGAAACCATTTAATAGGTATTAAATTTACAGAAGGTATTCAAAAAGGTTGCCATCATTTTCTATGCATAAATAACATTTAACTGTAGAATCTAAAACATTATTCAGCAATACTTGCGTTATACTTTGAAAGGCTTCAAGAACCAATCTTCTAAGTTCTTCTTCTAATTCAAAACGTTAAATACCTATTACATTGTTTCGATGCTCGTTTTCTCATTATTTCTGCCTATCTTTTGTTCATTTATTTGTTGTTTATTGTTAATAGTTATTGGTTGCTTATTAAATTAATGTATCAGAATTATGACATTATGATGTGCATTTTAATATTTTAACGGCATGTAAAAAGGCCTAACTTACTGTATGAACTTATTTTTACAAAATTATGAGAAATGCAGGTCCGTATCTAAAAAAATTTCTGATGATGATCAGAAAAAAGCTCGAAACGTAATTAAACCATAATATGTGGCACATTGTTGAATTCAGAGTAACAAGGGCTTTGCAAATTTGGCATCAAAAAACCAGGACCGTATTTAAAAAAATGAAGTTGATGATGGTTTCTCGAAGACGAAACGTCGGATAAAAAAATTGATAACGTAATCATTAAGTCCACTAAAAGTTGCTATAAAGAAGTTTAATCAGTTTCGCTCTAACTTTAATATTAACGCCAGAAAAAAATAAAAAAGAAAATCCAAAAATTCGGTTTTTTTGAGATAATTCAAAAACGAAAAATCATATCAAGGATTTCTAGACGTCATTTTTTTAGTCCTTTAGTTGCGCAACTTTCTTCCCATTTAACCAAATTTGTATCTCTTACCATTACCGAGATCCCCATACTGGCCCTCCTTATCTTGGACACACTGTATATAATATTTTTACATTTATTTATGTCGTAAAAATCTTGCTTGTAATCTAAATTGAAGTCACCAACTATAACAAAAGTTCCTCCAAAGTCGCCGTTCTCTTCGTCACAACATCTATGAAAAATGTTAAACTTTGTTTTCTCCTCAGAACTGCAAAGTTTGAAAATTGTTACGGCTGAGCAGCCACTTAGTAAAATTGATTTGTATCATCCACCATAGAAATTTCTTTCAGCACAAGAATTACGCCAGTACTGAATTACAAAGAAAACATTTCCATTTATATATTTGCCAAAGCTAATTTTACCGAGTTGAACACTTTTTACGAAATGGCTGACTGGTCTTTCCTGCAACACGACACGGGTGTTCATGAGGCTATCAAACAGTTTTATAAGATTCTTTTTCAAGGCATTGAAAAGCATGTTCCAAAGAAGGTTTGCTCGGTTGATAAGTACCCCAAATGGTATAGTGCCCAACTTAAAAGGTTAATATCAACAAAAAAAAAATTATATAAAAAATATAAGAGATCAGGTCTGCAGACTGATTACGAAAATTATTCTCAAATTCGCAGAGAAACGAAGTATCACATAGATGTTTGTTACCTGCTGTTTATCTCAAACACTGAACACATGTTACCTTCCAACATAAAGTACTTCTGGTCGTACATCAATAGTCTCAAAAAGGACAGTGGGATTCCGAAGTTTATGGAATACAACAACAACTCACTATCATGTCCCCAGGACATAGCCGATTCTTTTGCGAATCACTTTGAATCCTGTTACTCAGATCATTCAATGGTAAACATCGCTGACAGCAGTCTCAGTTTTAGTTCAGCTTTTATTTTGTCCTCTTATTGGTTTACTAACGATGAAGTTAAAGAAAAAATTGCATTGCAGGATGTTTCAAAAAAGGCAGGCCCAGATGGTATACCACCCTTGCTGCTGAAGAATTGTTGCACCTCATTATCAGGCCCTCTATACCAGTTGTTTCAGTTGGGATTTGATAGTGGCTCCTTCCCTGAAATATGGAAGCGCTCTACTCTCTTCCCAATTTTTAAATCAGGGTCAAAAAGTGACGTAAAAAATTACAGAGGAATCTCTCTGCTAAGTGTTAGAATCTATTATCACTGACGAAATTTTCTCATGTTTTAAACACCTCATAGCAAAGGAACAACATGGATTCTTCAATGGTCGTTTAACTGCTACCAATCTTGCCGTCTATAAAGATTTCCTAGTTAACAATGTAGAAATGGGTCGCCAAATTGATGTTGTATATACTGACTTATCCAAGGCTTTTGACAGTGTCTGTCACACCTTACTAATCAAAAAGCTGGAAGAAATAGGAATAGTGGGTAACTATCTGCAGTGGATAACATCATATTTGGAGAACCGTGTTCAACGTGTTGTTATTGGTAGATCTGTGTCACGTGCAATTAACGTCAGTTCGGGTGTTCCGCAGGGCTCACATATTGGTCCAGTTTTATTCGTGCTATTTATAAATGATGTTCTCTCTGTATTTACTAACTGCTCCTGTCTACTCTATGCCGACGACCTTAAATTTTACTATGGTATCCAGTCTTATAGGGATTGTCTAATTGTGCAGTCTGAATTGAACAAACTAATAAGTTACTGTAATGAAAACGTTTTAAATTTAAATGCAACAAAATGTAAAGTAATGAGGTTCTACAGATGTCAAAATCCTATTACTTATGACTATCATATTGATAATACTGTTTTAAAGTGTGAGTCCACTATTTCAGATTTAGGGGTCATTTTTGATAAAAATTTAACTTTTACTTATCATGTTGATAATATTGTCATAAAAGGTTTCAGAATGCTGGGTTTTATCAAGAGAAACACTAAGCATGTAACTAATATTCAGGCCTTAAAAACGCTTTACAACTGTTTAGTGCGCAGTATTCTTGAATATAATAGTGTTATATGGGCACCCAGTTACTCCAATCATGTTAATAAGATTGAAAGGGTACAATCTAAATATGTTAAATATCTATTATTTAAGCTCAAATTTCCTGTAGAAAATGTTCCTCATCCAATAAGATTGTTATTGGTAGGGTACGTTAGTCTGGATGTTAGACGAAAACATGCACTATTGTATTTTTTGTACAAATTAGTAAATGGAATCTTTGACTGTGAGGAGTTACTAGCCCGAATGTTCTTACGTGTTTGTCCGAGGCATAATCGAAGAACATTGCTTTTTCACAAAAGATTCCACCGTACCAATTATGGGCTCAATTCTTTTTCTGACCGGGCTGCTCACAACTACAACAATAATTTCAGCGAGTTGGACATTTTTGCAGTTAGTTACAGTGTCTTGAAGAGCCGGCTGACTTCAGTTTTGAAATAAGTTTATCTTATTTATCTATATTTCTCTATTGTTATCTTGTCTTGTCTAATTTATGTAATTGTTAGTGTTATATTTTTGTTCGGTGCCATTTGGGATCTTTGATCCTGTGGTGTACTTTTATGTGTAAATAAAAAAATAAATAATTATCAATGTAATCTAAGAATAAAGAATCTTCTTTTTGTGGAGGATGATATAACGTGATGATGTGAAACTTTTCCCCTTCTATTCTAATTTCTACGTAAGTACAGTACAGTTTGTTTTAATAATTTTAACTAAAACAGAATCTTTACCGTTATCAGCTTCTCTCGACAGACATACATATTCTGTAATCTCTACCTGTCACTTATTTGTGTTTGGTAATGTAACCTCCTGGGGGCCGGACACATTGCTGAATATTCACAATGTCAAATCGATTTTAAAAGGTTCACAATACCGAACGTGCACACAACATCGAATGCTGATAAAGGACACTTTGTCGAAAGTGCCCACTTCGTCGAAAATCATTAAGCAGTATTTGCAAAGCTGCGGTCTTACCCGATCAGAGTCTAGTTTACAGCGCGGCGTGGAAAGTGTAAAATGTAAAGCTCTGATTACCAGGGGGTGGACACTTTGTCGAAACTTGGCAACAACGTCGAATTCACGAATGTACACAAAAGTCTGTTTTTGAGCTGTCATTTGACAACAGAAAGTTGACGTTTTCCAATGAATATGTAGGACGTCACTTAATATTTAGTCTTTCTAATTTTTTTGGAGGTAAATCGCCTAGGGGATTAACACCCTCAAAGTATTCTGAACTTTGTTGTATTTATTTACTTCTAATTAATTTATACTGGACTGATAAATTTATAAAAAAGCACTGAAAACTCGCCGCCCCGTGACTCGTTTTCTAAACTTGGATGCATGCGATAACATTATGTCACATGCAACTTGTGTATTAATATACTTTTTAGATTCTGTATCAATTCATTATTTTGCTCATAATTGAAAAATGTCTTGGTCTCATTGGAACAGGTTATGGATTGCTTGTCATTTGTGGTATATATGTAATTTAAATTCCTCAGACACCTTTTGGTAATTTTTTCTGAGAAAGTAATTATTTGGTTTCTTCGAAGATTGTTAGCAAATAACCACTCTCACTTTATTTTTATACATTCCGAATATTTGAAAGCAATCCTATGCAATTTTTGCCAAAAAATTATCGATTTATGCTGTAATTGCACATAACTGTTAAAATATGCAAGGAAGGCTTAAATATGCATTAATTAATTAGTGCAAAAAAAATGTCCATTGGGATTCGAACTCCGCGCTCCCAGCCGAATGAGATTAATACTTCCAGCCAAATGTCCACCGTTTACACAACTACGCCACGACCAAACTCGTATTGTACGAGTTTCTGCTGCGTTATAAAGACACCATACTATTCTGTCCCATTTGTGATATTTACCCTGTATCTGTCAGGTCTCATTTTTGTCAAGCATAAAGCCTGAGCCATGAGCAAATTATTACTTTTTTCTGTAGTATGATCAAAAATTGTTTTCATCTGGTATGGCTATGGAATACTTTCTAATTTATGAATGCAACTCTAACTCACTTAAAAATCAAATTGAAAGTTTGACATTTCAGTACAAACGTAGTTGCATTCATAAATTAGGAAGGATTCCGTAGCCTCACTAGATGAAAATAATTTTCGATCATACTTAATTTCTCAGCTAAAGCAAAAGTAAACATATTTTTTTAAGGTGCTCGCCCTGTACTATATATTTCTCCGAAATTTTCTCGATTTTATGCAAGGTAAACGTATAAACTGCATGCAAAATTTCGTCCTCCAACAAATAGTTTTAGAGTTATACTGCCAACAGACAGGCAGACGGAATTGAGAAATCCTGTTTTTTGTCATCTAGGGGCACTGAAACGTGAAGATCTGAAGAAATCTCTGAAAGTGATTGTTTCGCGATTACAATATATTTCCTTCGTCTTTTAGGGTAAATAGAAATCAAAATAGGCACACAACATTTTCAATTTAATATCTATTAATATAAATAAAAAAGAGATACTTTTGAACATGTATCTAAAATTGATGAAATAAGTTCATTAAATTAAAAACAATTATCATTTAATTACCATTAAAATGGCAAACAAGATGCTTTTTTGCATTTTCCTAATCCTGGTCGGATAGATACTTATTTTCGCTCGATACCTTACATTTAAAGAAATCAATTTAAATAAGACTTTAATAACCGTGAGAAGATATTATTAAACTTAAAATTAACTTAGATTTGAGAAAAAATAGGTTTCTCATTAGTAGTGAGATGTTCAGAATTTCATATACATTCACAGGTTTATTGACTTGCACACTTTCACTTTAGGCATTTTTAAAATAACAATTTGACTGCACTTTTAACCAACCAATAACCGCTCGTGTTGTAAACTAAAGACTGCTTTGCATATTTTTCATAAATCTGTGCCTTTTTGGTTACAGTAGGTTCGCCAAATTGTGACACCTATTTTGCAGGTTTGAATATATATTTAGTTTGTTTTTAAGCCAAAGGGAAAAATGATGTTTTTATACTATGGTATTGAAGAGTGAACATCATTTTACCATTACAATAAATGAAACAGATGAAAAAGTATATATTAACAATAAAACACATTTTTTTTTAAAATACAGGGTGCCCGTTTTTGGAGCTCCACCATGGGGATCTCGGTAACCATAAGAGATACGAAGTCGGTTAAATTGGGGCAAAGTTGCGCAATTTGGAGCTCAATAATATGCCGGTTTAAAATTTCAAAAATTCCGATTACCTCCGGAGATATCCGAAAAAAACCGGAATTTTGGAAATACGTTTTTATTTTTTCCTCGGCTTATTTGGTGACCTAATTCAAAATGAGTGACACTTCGTCGTTGCAACTTTTCTTCCTCTACAACCTGCCGATGTCATATTTGAAATCAGACGTTTCGATTTTCGACAATCATCATCAACTTTGGTTTTTCTTATGGGCACTATCTTGGATTTTCACATTTTTGAATTCAGCTTTGTTTTCTGATTACGGTGATGTATCACATGTTAAGGTTCAGTGTTGCAGTTTGGGTGAAATATCAAAAATTCTGTTTTGCAAAGACTGCCTTGGATATAACATCCATACTTTTGTTTAACAAAGGCATTGTTGACAGTTCGATTTAAGTTGGCTTAACGTCACCTACAGTTACAAAATTAGTATAAATTTATTAACAAAATGCCCTTTTCAAATGAAGAAAAACGAGATATGCTAGAAATTTATTACGCTTCGCATCGAAATGCGCAAGTTACTTCGGAAAGATATTTACAGCGGTATCCAGAAAGACAACAACCAGCTCAAAATTATTTGTTATTCCTTCATAGAAATTTAGCCGAGTTTGGTGCATTTTCTAAGCCTCGAAGACGTGTTCATAGACCAAATGCGAATGAAGTGGAAATTTTACAGGCGGTGAGTAAATTGTTAAAACTTTCTCAAAAATAATAAACGGCAATGAATTGAATTCTTCATTAGATTCAAGATAATCCTTCAACTTCAACAAGGGCTATAGCAGACGAAATTAACGTATCACATCAAGCAGTGTGGAGAGTCTTGAAAAAACATAAATATCGCCCGTTTAAAATTCATATCACCCAAGTCTTGCATCCAGGAGATACTGAACGGAGGGCAGCGTTTTGTAGGAATATCATGGCACGGTTGGAACAAAATCCCCATTTTCTTTCCAACGTGATATTCACGGACGAGTGCAAATTTACCAACTCAGGCATGTTCAATCGTCACAATGAACATGTCTGGTCCACTGAAAATCCACACGAACACCAAGGACGTCGACCACAAGCACGTTTCGGGCTAAATGTATGGGTTGGTTTATTTGGCGGTACGATCATTGGCCCATACATTTACGAAGACAATTTGACCGCAGATGGGTATTTGCACTTTTTAAGGACCTACCTTACGGATTACATCGATGACAACATTTGCCTCAACCGCTTGAATAACCTTTGGTTCCAGCAAGATGGTGCTCCGCCACATAATGCTAGGAGAGTGGCTGATTATTTGTCTGAAATATTTCCGGGTAGAGTCATTTCAAACAGTGGAGACATACGTTGGCCGGCACGTTCACCAGATCTTTCCCCATTAGACTACTATTTATGGGGAACTATGAAAGATCTCATTTATAAATCTGTACCCGCCGATATTAATGAGCTGCGAAGGAAGATCATCACAACTTTAAGGACCAAAATAAGAAGAAGGGACGTTTTAAGATCAATGCAGAATTTAAGAAGACGCATAGAGCTGTGCTTGGAAGTGGAGGGTGAACCCTTCGAGCACCTCTTATAATTTTCTTTATTTACTTGTTTCTCAAAATTTAGTTTTATCCTATGTTGTAAATTTAAAACATAATTTTCTCCTTTTTTATATCCTACTGTCAAATAAATAAATTTCTAGCATATCTCGTTTTTCTTCAGTTGAAAAGAGCATTTTGTTAATAAATTTATACTAATTTTGTAACTGTAGGTGACGTTAAGCCAACTTAAATCGAACTGTCAACAATGCCTTTGTTAAACAAAAGTATGGATGTTATATCCAAGGCAGTCTTTGCAAAACAGAATTTTTGATATTTCACCCAAACTGCAACACTGAACCTTAACATGTGATACATCACCGTAATCAGAAAACAAAGCTGAATTCAAAAATGTGAAAATCCAAGATAGTGCCCATAAGAAAAACCAAAGTTGATGATGATTGTCGAAAATCGAAACGTCTGATTTCAAATATGACATCGGCAGGTTGTAGAGGAGGAAAAGTTGCAACGACGAAGTGTCACTCATTTTGAATTAGGTCACCAAATAAGCCGAGGAAAAAATAAAAACGTATTTCCAAAATTCCGGTTTTTTTCGGATATCTCCGGAGGTAATCGGAATTTTTGAAATTTTAAACCGGCATATTATTGAGCTCCAAATTGCGCAACTTTGCCCCAATTTAACCGACCTCGTATCTCTTATGGTTACCGAGATCCCCATGGTGGAGCTCCAAAAACGGGCACCCTGTATAATAGATTGCCACTTGAATTTAAAAAAATTGTATCTAAAGGTAAATTTACTTCAAAAATTAAAAAATGGGTCCTCGTTGAGTGTTGATTTGCGGGTTAAGTTAAATTAGATTATCTGTATCTCGTTTTTACTCTAATATAACCAAAAGCATGTATCCGTATTGATGTAAAGACAATACCTAATCAATGCTTCAAAAATAAAGCGTATTGCCAAACACAAGCTTTGCTTAACTGGCAATACAAAAATGGTGTATTTTTAATTTTTAATTATTAATGTTTATTTATTTATTAATAATGTATTATTAGTATTATCTATTCTATCTATTTCTTTTCAAATGTAATTATCAAATTAAATTAATTAAATTAAATTAAATTAAATTAAGCTTAAAAAAAAGTATGAAACTGTGTTTCCCCCCAAGGGCTTTGATTAAGACAGGATAGCTTTCTGGGGTATTTCTGCACATTTGTTGAATGTTTTCTTGACAAAAATAGTTGGCGGTTTTGTTGTTTTTATGACTGTTTTCATTTCTTTTTCGCCATCATCGCTCTTATCAGCAGCTAAGCTGAAGAATATATTATAAGCCGTTCACGACCTTTTTGGGACAGAGTTGGCTATGATTTTTTCTTTTCATGTTGGACTAACTGATTCGATGATGTAGCGGATGCAACTTTTTTTTCTGTCAGTGTTCGACATTTTCTTGCCACCACATTGCCAGATTTATTATTTTAATATTCGTAAGAAAATAAATGATTTGTCAAATGTGTAAAAATAATTTTAATTTCCGTCAAGTAAAAGTTAAAATGCTCAAAATAATTTTGTTACAACAAAAAATTTCCATTAAACGATGCTACTTCCAATTTAAAAAAGATAGACCAAATTTAAAAGAACGCGAGTCGATGTGGAGACTAGAGAATATCCGGCAACAATGTACCTATTCAGAAAATATAACCTTAAACTGAAAACAACCTAACCTAACCCAAAAAGTGTCCATTTCCGTGAGGGAGTTTAGTTGCAACAGAGGTTCTGCCAACAAAATTTCTAGATGGTCATAGCCTCACCTGACCCAAAAAGATCGTGAACTGCTTATAGATGTTTGACTGGTTTACTTAACAAGTAGTCATTTAGAGTTGTTTGGTTATGCTGTTTGCTTTTTTGTTCTGGCTATTATAGGTTCGTTGTCTTTTTCTGTATTCCACCTTATTCCATTCAGAATTAAAGTTTGGTAGGGGCTGCTCTAATTGCTGAGGAAATGCAGGATATTGGTAATTGTTGGGACAGCTTAAATCCGGGGTTTGCGACTTCATGGGATGAATACGGCACTATTGATGATTGTTGCATTAGAACAACTTATTCGTTTTCATGACAACAGATAGGAACGTTCGGTTGTGCAATATGCATACCGGCATAATTTTAAACGTTTTCCATAATTTTTAGCTTACATTGTTGATTTGTGCAACCTTAGAGTCTTTATCACTTACTGTTACAAGGTTTGACCTCAGCGTCACATTTTTATTACTGCACACTTGATATTTCGAGGGAGTAGCACTACGAAACTCAAAATGGGAATGAGTTGCAATATACTACTGTTAAGATAGTATATTATTATACCAGTTTAATAAGAGGGCATATTGTAGTACAAGTGGGTTTGGGACACGACGAGCGCAGCTAGAAGTACTCCAATGTAACGAGTGCTACAATGCCTTTTATTGAACGGGTCTAATATACTATTTTATCTACTTTGTATACAAATTATCAAACACTTTTCATTTTGACATTTCATAAATGTGACAATTTGTCAGTTGTTTAAAACCAACTAGGCTGTTTCAACGTTTTACTTATGAAAATAACAATACAAAAACAGTGCTATAATAATATATACTCTATTATAGCAGCGTTTTCGGTGTTATAATAACTACATACTGACACCAAAATAGATAAAATGTCAAATACATGAAATCCAGCTGTCGCTTCTAGTTACTGAGAAATAATTCGTAACTGAAATATTTGAAGACTCTATACAGGGCGATTCAAAAGTATGGTAATTAAATTAAATTGGTTTATACTGGCCTTAGCAGAAGTACGTTGCGCTAAAAAATCATCACTTATGAACAAAAGTGCATTAGGATCGGGTGAAAACTTTTAAGAACTACTCGTCTAAAAAATATTTTGTAATCTGTATTAGGTGGTCCATAAATTACACTTATATGTTTTTTGTTAATCTTTAGTTTTATTCGTTGTTCAAATTGCGTATAAAATTTAAATTATTTTTAATAATAACTGTAAAACCTATAATAGCAATATCATTATCTTAAATAACACGCGTCAGCCAAGTCTCGGTAACTGCATATACAGTGTGATTCAAAAGGTATGGTCCAAACTAAAGGGTGTGATGTGGGATGCTACAAGAAGCAAAAACTGTTAATAAACCCATGTCTTATTTCCAACCGTTATCTAGTTACAGACGATTTCCTTGTTTTTATCATTGTTCTGTTAAATCAAGTCATAAAAACATGTAACGTATTTTAGACTTAATGATGCAATCAGCTATTGTCCTAACTTATATACAATGCAATTTTGGAAATTTAGAAGACAATCGACCAATACGTGTTGCCTGCTCCGCTTCTAACTTAGTGTAATTATTACAAAAATTCTTGTTTGAGTTCACAGGATGTAAAGCCAAAAAATGCTGGGTGTTTATCAAGAAAGACAACGCGCTCTAAACCTAAATTAGTTTTAATATTGACAACTCTTATACAGTGTTTTCCAAAAAGTATACAACATATCAGAAACTTTTTTATTGTTGATTTAGAAGTAAAATGTACTCTTCGTGAAAGTGTGTGCATCATTTAAAACCAGTTTTAGAAATGTAATATTACTTCGGCACAATCTGCTGAAGTATTACTTTCGGGCTGGACCATTTTTACTAATTAGCAAATTTTGCCGCAAGCGATGAAGCAATCGTGACCAATCCAGAATTATATTGTTACGTTTTTGCGTTTGGGCTATTTACAAAATAATTCGACGCTTCTTGGATTAAACATTTATTTACAATGATTAATTACGATTATTTACAAACACACGAATTATCAAGGCAGAACACAAATTACTTAAACTAACGAACTATTTCTAACAACTATACATTTATTTATTTATATTGCACTTAACAGTAATGATTTATATGGTTATATTTATTTGTTATTTATTTCGCTAGAGTTATATACACACGGTCTATTTATATTACGCGCTTCGAGCTTGATGAGAACTGGATGAGAACGCGATGAGAACTGCCCTGAATTCAAACGGACGTGTATTTATATTCGCTGGGGAGAGGTTCCAGAAACGCCGCGATATTTCCTCCAAGTTCCAGACACATGCATGACGCACCGCCTCGGGGCCTGTCTCGCATCACCTGGAAAATGACTCATTCGTCCGCAGCTGGCCCCAAGGTCGTCTCCTGGCGGCTGTGCCTCACGCGTTTGCAGCTGCCTGATTTCAAGGTCGTTACAATATGAAAGGTTTCGTGAAACTGCATAACTTTTGAGAAGACAGCAACCGCTTTGGCGTTAAAGAAAAGTTGTAAAATCAAATTTAGCGAAGGTGTCCCGCCGAATGTAAACATTGTATCTCGAGAACAACATAACTTATAATAATGATTTCTGAGCCAGTTTGTGTGGAATGTTAATAGAAAGAACAAAGAAGCTTTTGGTCGAGATTGGCCGTTTTTACTTCCCTCGTCTAAATGACAAAGGAAGTATTGTAATAGCGAAAAGATCATTTTCCCAGATTTATTCAGATCTTCGCGTTTCAGGGTCATTAGATAACGAAAAAAAATTTTTCTCAATTCCGTCTGTCTGTATGTTGGCGGTACAGCTCAAAAACTATTCGATGGAGGAAGACGATAGTCCGCCTGGCTCGAAATCAAATATACCCCTATTTTTGCTTTAACTCGAGAATTATTAATTAGATAACAAGAAGTAATATTTTGCACATAGCTCAGGTTTTTAACCTTGAAGAAATACGCATATTGCGAAATACAGGGTAAACACCCTGCTTGCGTCCTGTCGTCAACGCATCATTTATACCGCTGTCGTAAGCAAGGAAAATGCGCGAGATTCCGTGATCCAGAAGTTAGAGTACCGGGCTAGCACTGTGATCCGTGTCGGAGACTGAGTTTGAATTCCAGTGTCTGCGGAGTAAAATTTTCAAATTGATGTAACATACACTTGTGCTCATAAAAATGGAATACAAGTATTGCAATTGACCAATGGTATTATAATTTGCTAGTAATACGCATTTTTTCGGGTTCGGTCAAATGCGTGGCATTTTGACAGATTGTAAGTGACAGATAAATATTATTTGTCAACATGAATTTGTTTAAGGTTCTGAAACCGCTTTTAATCAGTCCAACAGTAAGTGTATTCCATTTTTATGAGCACAAGTGTACATTACTAAGTGTTTCTTTTTACTGCTTCTGTGTTATTAACAAGGTTAAGGTATTTATATCTATTGCGTAACCGCACTTGCGAGGGAAGCCGTGTAAACTACTTTACAGATTATCTTAATATGTATTTATCAATTTGTATTCACGTTACCAGTAATAGAAGTCAAGCGGAAACGTAACTACGAAGTGAATGCAGCTAGTCGATGAAATGCTAGACTGCTGAGCAAGAGGCGCGAGTTCGAATCTTGGGAAGAGCAATACTCGGAAGATATAGATACAAATGTCTATCCTTTCGCACCTTTAAATCTCAAATGCCACGTTAACGGCGCTATTTGTCCCATTTGCACTCTTCGCTAACAGTAGATGTTGATAAATCGCTGACTCGATTTTAAACCGATTTTCACTGTCTAGGCTTGGCAGTAATTAGTTCTCGTCACCCTTGCTGAGCAACCCAAAGAGCGCATGGCAAAAACTACACGATCTAACATTGTGCCGAATAATCGATAAGGAGCTTGCATCTTCTTATCTTGTTTTTAATTGTTTTACGGTTTGGCGGGAGAAGGAATTAATTTGCAATTTCGACAGGAGTAAATTACCTTTGTTTCTATTTATTTAAGTTGGAGAAAAAATATTATATTTAAAAATTAGGTTTAAAGTTTCAATAAAAATATAAATTTTTAATTTTACTCATTGCTTTAGATACAAATTTTGTTAAATGAAAAATTTTTTAGGAGAAAAATATAGTCAAAACAAACGACATATTGTCGTGAAATATAGTTTAATAAAAATATTGATATGAAATTTTAAACAAATAGACGTTTCGCCATTTTTGATGGCTTCATCAGTAATATTATGGATTGTAACTAATTAGATATTTAATACATTCTGAAAGAAAAACAATAGGATTAGCGAACAATACATTTTTTTCCTCAAGTATGTGTACTTACATGATTAATAGAGTTTTTTTTTCACGACATTTTTCAAAGCATGTTGGTTAAAAGGTTTTAATTAATAAAACACTGTCATTAAGTGCAATCCATATTAAGGTTTAGATTAATAACAAGACGCATAAAACGAGCTCTTATGCAGGCAGAGTTCAAATTTTTTATATACCAACATACCAATTGATCTTGCTTTAAATACTATTAAAAACAACTGGAATCGAATTAAAAAATACACAAACATTCCTCTTACTGAGTTTTTACAAGCAGTTGAATTTGTTCTCAATACTACTTATTTTACCTACAATAATACAATGTACTCCCAAACTTTTGATTGTGCTATGGGTTTCCCTATTTCCTCCACTATTGCCAATCTTGTATTGGAGCAAATAGAAACCAAAATTCTAAATCAAAACAACGATTTCTCTCTTTATTTAAGATACGTATATGATATCATAATGGCTACAGATTCAGTTAATAAACAAAAATTCTTTAACCTTTTCAACAATGTACAGTTGTACACCCAAGATTAAAATTTACACTTGAAAACGAAAATAATAATTCCTCCATAAATTTTCTTGACCAAACTTTAATCAGACAAACTAATGGAAATATATTAACCAATTGGTTTCGAAAAATCATAAAGACAGATAGATATATAAATTTTAATTCTGACACCTCAATTAAATACAAAAAAAGTGTAGTTAACAGCTTGGTCGACCGAGCTATCAAACTATCTTCACAACAATTTCATTAAAAAAACCTAGAAATCATTACCAACATTTTAATATTAAATGAATATCCAATTTATTTTATTAAAAAATAAATTAAATATCGAATCAATACAATTAACAATTACAATAAATTTAATCAATCAATAGACCTACAACCAAATTGTTTGGGTAATGAATTTAATAATTCTAACATTTCAAACCAAAAAAAAATATATTTCCATTAACAATATCCCTACACTTTCTGAAAAAATCGAAAAAGAGCTATATAAACACAATACCATAGCATTTAACAACCACAATACATTAGGTAAAAAAAAATTCACAAACTTAAAGGATAGGACTGAAAATAATATGCAATCAAATCTAGTTTATCAAATTGACTGTAATAACTGCAACTCTTTGTACATAGGACAAATAAAGCAGCTATTAAAACATAGAATTAATCAACATAAATACTCAGTTAAAATTAATAATTTATCTCCGTCTACTTAAAAAACTGCACTGACAGACCGTGCCAATAATTCGCTACAAAATTCAAATTTAATACACCTAAGGTCTTACATAAAGAGAGTAATTTAAAAAAAGTCTATGCTTGGAAATGATCGAAATACAAAAAAGCTCCAATGCTATAAATTATAGAACTGATATTGATAACCTCAGTTCTATATATCATAATTTGTTTAAATAACATTTTGTCTTAATTAAAGTCAATATTTTACATTCATATTCATTGTTATTAAATTTAAAACTAATGTTTCAAGTAAATCAAATTTTAACTTAATACGTCTCTGCCCATGTCACCTGTATTATCCGAATTTTCTACTTTTGCGCATGCATTGATAACGTAAATATGTGAACAATCTTGCAAGCTTCCTTTATCTGTAAAATTTGAACTCTGCCTGCATAAGAGCTCATTTTATGTGTCTTGTTATTAATCTAAACCTTAATATGGATTGCACTTAATGACAGTCTTTTATTAATTAAAACCTTTTAACCAACATACTTTGAAAAATGTCGTGAAAAAAAAACTATATTAATCATGTAAGTACACATACTTGAGGAAAAAATGTATTGTTCGCTAATCCTATTGTTTTTCTTTCAGAATGTATTAAATATCTAATTAGTTACAATCCATAATATTACTGATGGAGCCATCAAAAATGGCGAAACGTCTATTTGTTTAAAATTTCATATCAATATTTTTATTAAACTATATTTCACGACAATATGTCGTTTGTTTTGACTATATTTTTCTCCTAAACTTTTTTTCATCCAATTTAACCCAAGTCAAATAATTAAATTTAAAAAAAAAATTGTTAATTATTTATAGAGTAAATATAAAATGACATAATATATAAAACACATTAAAATGCACTTAAACAAAGTGTACTATACTACTGACATATCTAATTTTGTTTAATTCCATCGTCTGCATTACAAAACCGTAACTGCAACAAATAAGGTACCTTAAATACTAAAATGTTTGATAATTCTGTACACTGTCTGCAGAGATACATGGCTGTATTTAATAATAGTAGAGTATGTGGTTTAATAAAAGTTTAATGAAGACAATAGTTACGTTGACGTAACAATAATTATTTTCAATTAAAAAAACGTAGAAAAGTAAATATTAATATCCTTTATCGGAATTTTATGTCTACACTTTTAAATATTGGCTATCCGATAAATAAGCGTTCAAAAATCCCATAAAAGGAGTCAATGAGTTAACACAGTGTCTGAAATAATTATGAAAATCGGCTTATGCATTGTTGAATTAAAAATTATTAAAGTTTTACCTAAAAACGCAGGAGGCCACTGTTTTGCGGTAAGGAAGTAGCTCTAAAAGTTTACTTTATTTTACTAGTACTATAATGTACGTTACTCCATTTATCTTGCATTATAAAGTACCTTTACGTCAGCTGTGAATGCCAAAATAATTGTTTGCTAATATCTATCAAGACATTATCATGTTAATTTTTTTTCTGTCACATTTATGAACCTAACTTTTTTCTATTTTAGCAGTTGGGCATAAAGCGAAGTCCTAAATGGTCAAATAAATCCCTACATTATGCACTTGTCGTATAATTGCTATTAGTCTTGTCGCAATTTTAAATTAATTCCATTTCCAGCCAAACCGCAAAACAATTGAAAAATATTGAGCAGTATTTTTTTTTAATCAATAATATAAGTCTCCTATATGTTGCATACTTTTTGGAAATCTCTGCGTCGGTGGCGGTTTGCGCGTCTGCGCGTGTTGCGTTTTCATCGTTACCGACCGGGCCCATTTGGTCCGTGATCGGGTTTGTCATTGCCGTGTCATTCATAATGCAACAATAAATAAGTACGTCAGGCACCGGAATTTAGCCGAGCGGGTAAAGCGTCTGACTAGCAATCGGTTTGCCCCTGGGAGCACAGGTTCGAATCCTACCAATTGCACTGTCTTTTTTCTTTTCAAATTAAAGTAAATCCCATTACTAAGTGTTTACTTTTACTGTTTAAATAGTATTAGAAACATTAAGATATGTCTACCTATTTCATACCCAGTTTTAACGCTCTTGAACCGTTTTCGATCTAACAAACTTTGTTTTTCTTACGGTTTCTTTATTTCAGACGTTAAAACATTTCATTCTGTATTTTTTTAAATTTATAATTCAATTTAAAAGATGCAAACAGTATTTTAATTAGAATAGGGCCTCTTAACATGGTAGGCTAAAGGGCTAGTAAAGAAAAAACATTCTATTTGAAGCAATGGGAAAGTATCGAACAACACAAAAAAGAAACAAATAAATACTGTTGCACTTGTATAACATTCTAATAAATATTTTTCTGTGACAAAAAACTGAACTCTAATTTGCTACAAGGTGTTGTGGCAAGCATTAATAAATAAAAAATAAGTTTATGACATAGTATAAACATTAAATGTAGCACAAAATGTTGTTAATTAGAAATATTAATTGAAAGTTTATCGTTTTTAAAGGGCAATATGCTATTCTAGTAATTATTATTTATGAATGCAATTCATATCAGATGTTATGTAAACTTTTAAAATAAGCCCATAAATAATTGTTTTCTATAGCAGATGTTAAAGTGTGCTTTGTTCAACTCAAAATAATAGATCAAGTAGTACTTTAACTACAAGGGCAGATAATAGCTATTTAAGTAACGAGGAATATAAGGACCTATTAACATTTGAGGTAGGCAAGTGCAAGCCAAGGCGAAGCCAAGGCGTGTTGCCTGCCGAAAATGTTAATAGGCGATACATTCTGAGTTATCTTATTATATTTTTCCCGCTGCTTACCGAAAATTTCATAGATTTAAAAAAAAATCGTTTGGTTTGTCACCTGTGACCAGGATTAATTTTCGTGGGTCGTGTTACTTGTGAGTGTCACATAAACACTTACAATTATAAACAAAACGTTTAAGTCTGCATCTTGCGTTGTTAATTTTATTATTCTACGAACTTAATAATATTAAGTTCCGTTGTCAAGGGAAAGCAGCAAACAAATATAATCACCGACTTACACGTTTTGTTACTAAGGCTGTATCACTGACTAACATGACCGACAGCGGGAGAAGTACTATTAGGGTAATTAAAGTAATACATTAACATCAAGGGTGGATAAAGTACTTTTCTTTGTTTTCTGATTTTTACTTTTTTAAATAGAATTTTACCGTCTCGTATAAAAAAATAAATATTGTTTTGAAAAGAAATGGATGTAACTTGAATGTAACTAAAAATGCCACTTTGACAAATAGAAAACGTATTCATTATTCAAATCCTTTTACTCCACTATATGCAAACTGTAGAAAATCTGAGTGATTTCTATCAAAATATATGGATATATCTATTAATTAACAAATCTAATTTGTTTCAAGCGTTCGGAATAGCACTGTATAGATCTACTTTACCGTCCTGTTCTTGAGGTTTAACGCCTTACGTTTTACAAATAACGTAGTCAATGGAAAAAACAAATACAAATTTTCTGAACTAGACTGTATAGGTGCCTAATAACGACTGTCTTCAGGCAAGTTTAAAAACAAAGTGAATGGGCATGTTTTCAAATTTTCGTAGATGGGAACACTAAGTAGAAAAACATCTTGCTAATTTAAAAAATACTGCGCCTTGTTGATAATAACAAATCAATATACAAAAAGAAAAAACTAAATATATCAATTTTTAAGCTTGCAGTACAAACAAACAAAAATTCTAGGGACTTGAATGTGATCCCTAGTAGCACTTGGGATGTTGCTCAATTCTCCTAAGTTAACCGAATTTCTATTTGTTACCCTTACGAGATTCTCATGCATGCGGCATTTATCCTGATCGCACTTGCGATAAAAAATACCAATTATATCATACTAATTGCACAATTTAAAAATTGATGGCGTATATTGAAATAGACACAATGCAATAATTGTCCCGACCTGCAATTTCCTCTCTTGTGCTCCCGATGCTCGCAGTGCAAAAGGTCTGGTCGCAGCGGTCCGCATTGCCGAGTGCCCGAACCTGGCGGTTTTCCGCTGAAAAAGGGTTGCCGGCCGGCCAGCTGATGTCACTCACCCCCTTTCCTCGTAAATCTGCGAGTACTTGGAGAGGTACTTGTCCTGACATCCCGCCCATCCGAATAGCACCACCACCGGCACCTTCTCCTCATTCACCACGAAGACGAAGTCGGTTTCGGCGCTCTGCTGGCCCGGGCTGGGAAACTTGATGTAGTACTCCAGGTTGTCCAGGTCAGCCATTTTCCGGGCGCAGGCGTCCTTCGCTGGGGCCCCATCGATTTCCCGCGCCTTGGACGCAGACGCCCGATGCATTTTCTGCCCGAGCTGGGATTTTCCGCTATCCGTGTAGCCTGGAATGGGATGCAATAAGTGGGTAATCAGGGAAGAGCGCACGTGGACGACGCTGCGCTAGGATAATGACAGCACGAATAGCAGATTGTATCTAGTGCATAACACCCGGATGTAACGAGGAATGATACTGAAAGAGATTGCTTACCAAACACTTGTTCAAACTTCGCCAGGAACCCGGTCTTCCTTTTTACATTCATCTCGAAATCGCTAGACTATTCAGGTTCGACGGCAAACAAACGAATGACGGTACTCCCTACTCCGCCTAACTCCATGTCGCTTGGCACCCTGACTCGCAACTCATGCTAGTATTACCACCTAGCGGTACATCACGATACTATGACTGATTTAGAATAAATGAAGAAATAAGAAGCCATGGAAAGGCGGTGCTACAAAAGGGCAGTAAAAAGAAGTTACTAAATTTATTGAAACAACGTAAATACATAAACTTCATGGGACAGTTGAGAAGAATTTATAGAAATTTAACTAAGTATTTATACAAGAAACGTAAAAGACAATAAATGTCGCAGTCGCAGGGAAAGCTTAAAGTGTAGTAGTTAGTTACTCGTCATAGTATCAACTCAACATAAAAATGGATTTTAATAAATATTAAAATGAGAATATATTTGATGGACGAAATTACAATATTATTTTAATTTTTTTTCTTCATTTATGAAGCGATGCAGAGAGGAACGGCTGGTGATCGCAGCGCCGCCGTCCACATAAACAAATAGCCGTTTTTTCGGTCATACACACATTTTTTACATTATACAGGCATTTTTGTACTACGTACACACAAATTTTAAACTGCAGCTAACCTAAATTCACACCCTTGTACAAACAACATTGTGGTCGAAATGTCAAGTAAGAGAATTTGAAATTTCAAACGCTGTGAGTGGGACAGCCCGATATAATTGCAGTATAACGTATTAGAGTGAGACAAATTCGTGTGTTTCGAGTCTCCTGTAAGGTTCTTCTTTAATTGGATGAAAACATTTTTAGGAGAAAAATATAGTCAAAACAAACGACATATTGTCGTGAAATATAGTTTAATAAAAATATTGATATGAAATTTTAAACAAATAGACGTTTCGCCATTTTTGATGGCTTCATCAGTAATATTATGGATTGTAACTAATTAGATATTTAATACATTATGATTAATATAGTTTTTTTTCACGACATTTTTCAAAGTATGTTGGTTAAAAGGTTTTAATTAATAAAACACTGTCATTAAGTTCAATCCATATTAAGGTTTAGATTAATAACAAGACACATAAAACGAGCTCTTCTTTAATATTCACGGCATCTCCTGCATGCACCGCTAGTGCAGTAATTCTAGACAAAAATCAATAGTAGCCACATCATTATGTACCGATAGAACGAATTTTAGCGTGCAGTTGGGGGAGGGGGGAGACGCAAGGGGGAAGTTAAATTTAATTTTTCAGCGTCCAACCCAAGATTTCTCTTGCGTCCGCCCCGTGATATCTTAAATTTAAGGGCAAGTCCGGTTTTTATTAAATAACTCCGTTATTTTCAGTTTTACGACGAAAAGTATTTATATTAACCTTGTACACGAGTACATTTCATTTAATAATGAGGGTCCATTACTGCCTTACTGAATGTGACCGACGGTCAGTTTAAATACACTCTTATTATTTCTGTGACAATGGTCTACTGTGCAGCAGCCCTACATTTTTAATGCGGCATAAGCCGTGGGCTACAGCTAGTGTAATATAATATAGTACAGTACAATATCATATATTATTACTGTGTTGGGACTATATTTTATTATACTATACTAGCAGTCCAGTGAGACAAATGTCTCATTTAACGCGCCTTCAAACCTCGATCGGTTAGGCAACCACCCAGACCTGCAAGGTGTCAAAGTGGTTGCCTAACCGATTGAGGATTTACGGCGCAGAGGGTCGCAGCTACGTTTGGCGGCCGAAACAGTTTTTATTTAATACGCGTTCTATTTGAAAAACGGTCTTTTTGTGATTTATCGAAAACCGGAAGTGTCACGTGACTGAAATTCGGTTCCTGACCTGACATGACCATTCCAAACATATAACTTTAATAACTTTTTTCTCTATCTCTTACGGTTTGGCTGCTGAAACAGCGTCCCGGATAAAACAGCGTCCCAGACAGACACGTCTATTAGATAAAGGATTATATTACACTTTATCATATTATAGTATATTACAGTATTTTATTGTTTGATCAATTATATAATTATATTATCAACAGTAATGTATTAAGTGCATAGTGATTTGCCGGATTGCACGACCGCTGGATTGCTTAAAAAATACGACCGACAGCGAAGCTGGAGGGCGTAGTTTCTAAACAATCCAGCGGGAGTGCAATCTGGTCAGTATTGTCGAAGCAAGGAACTATGCACGCAATATATTTTGCGTGGCTATTGCTTGAATCGATTAAAAAAACTAACGAATCATAATTTTAATGAATAAGGTGGAGTATTACCGATAAGTAGTTATATAACAACTTACCGAGAAGTTGTTATGTAACACCTTATCGCCGCAAGTCGTTTTTGATTGGTTGAAAGTTCAAAAAGCGAGTGCGATCATTGGTCAAATGACATCGACAGATGTATGCAATAGTCAACACTAATGTATTAAGAGCATAATGACTTGCCGGTAATACTGGCTATAGGGATGCACGACCGCGTGTCGCCACCAAAATAGGCACGAAACCGTATGTGGAGTGCCTATTTTCAGAAGCAATAAGCGAGAGTGCATCCCCAGCTAGTATTATCGATGCAAAAGAACTATGCACGAAATACATTTTGCGCGACTTCCAGAAATAAACAAAAAAACCAACATATTGTCAATGTTAGTAAGTGATTTTTGGTAAATGATAACACTATAACGATAACACCATCGGATTGGTCTGAAATTGGAAATTTGATTTCTTTTATTGGTCGAATAGCGTCATTGTAGTATCATATATAATGCAACTAGTGGGTTCTTGATTATCAAATAATCATTTCTGTTTACACGAGATATATTGTTTGGCAATTACGAGAGTCCGAAGGACGAGCGTGATTGCCTCAAACAATATACCGCGTGGAAACAGAAATGATTTGATAATCAAGAAGACACGAGTTGCATTTGGCTAGATTATATCACGAGTCAATAAACAACGTTTGCATAGTGCATTTTAAATATTAAAAGTACAGTTAATGTGGTTGTTATGACAATTGTATTAACAGCAGGTAACGTGATGTTTGTGAAGGCGTGTGATTATCACCTATTAATCAAGAAGGTTTGTGATTGTCAGTTGCTATGTACATTATCAAAAGTTAGTACATGCGTAACTATGCATTTTGCCGTTTTTCATTGGTTGATGTTAGAGGGAGTGGAATGTTTTTTATTTCAATTAAAAACAAACTCGTTTTTGCACCATCACGGAGATAGAGGTTTATTACTGGTAAAAAGTATTATGCATTATGGCCCCTTTAATTGCCTCGTTTAATTTTGTACGTTTGATCGCCCCTGTCAAAAAGTCTCAACTTTGTAGTCATTGAGGTCGCCGAACTCGTTTTGAACGACCTTTATAGTCGCGCGAGATGGATTATCGATTCGTTGTCAGTTAATGTGTGCAATAGTATAAAATAAAAGTTATCAACGTTATTTCGAAAACTAATATTTATTGCGTTGACGAAATAAATGAAAAACCAAATGCGAAATGTGTGGACATGGCTTAGCCATAGATTTATGGATATAAAATAAGACGATTTAACTGAACCTACCTATGTACAAATGTATTTAGTTAAACCAATATTCTACTGCAAAGTAAAAAAATAATTTCGCTGACAACAATAAAGCGTTTATATCGATTTCAATAAATATTGGTCTAACTTCTTAATGGCGAAGCCGATAGCTTTTATATTTTTTTTCAGAAACCAACATTCATTAGTAAAAATTTTTGCTATTTCATAACTGTTGATATAGGTATGTTACGATTTAGACAAAAAAAAGTAAAATCTAAAAAACTGTATCATATTTTTTTGAAAACAGGTGAAATCTGTGTCTAGTACGTTGAGAATTAAATGATTAAAAACTAATTTTTAATTGCGACAGTAATCCTGCCTCAATTGTCAAACTGGCGTACTCAACATTTCTTTCTGTTGGTCACAAAAGATATCAAAAATGATAAAGATAAACAGAAAAATGTAGTAAGGAATGTTTCTTCTTGGAAAAAATTATAGACCTTGTCATTAAAAAGTTACTTTCTAACTTGTGTCGTGACGCCCATGTTTCGACCAGTAGTAGTACATCGATAATAACCAATCCCAATTCAGAAGATGACTTATACTCATATGGAGTGTCATACCGAATGTCATTCAAATTGATCCAGACGTTTTATTGTTATCAGCAAAATTATTTTTTTAAAGAACTTTCAAGCAGAATACTCTTGAGTTAAATCGTCTTGCTTTGAGGCCTTAAATCTATGGTTTAGCTATGTATATTTCAGAATATAACATCTTGAAATGCGAGATGACGTGCCTACGCCGATCTATTAATTTGTTATAATACGGATTACTGTTCTTTTCCACGATGCCCACTTCTTTAAACCGCATTTTGTCTCATACGAAACATTGGCCACTAAGTAATGCTATTCTGCAGATTACCTACCTAAACTAAAAGATGGAATCAAGAAAATCGTTACAAACTTTACCTATCCCCTAACAGCTATTCTATACAATATGTAACATATAATATAAATGTAAAAGAATATATTGCAATGAATGGATATATTATTATTTTTATATTACTTATATTTTTGTACCTACTCAAGAATTGCTAGTATAAATATTAGTTACAAAGTCAATTAAACAGCCAAGTACTCCGCCCTTTAGTTTAATCGTTAACTCTTTTGCCTAACTCGGCAGAACATGAATAACTAAAATCGGGGTTGGGTTTTAACACTTGGGTAAAATTAGTAATTTATTATACAAGACGATAAAGTTAAATTTTATCCACGAGTTAATCGTTTAACGTCGAGACGAAGTCGAGACGTTAATGATTCAAGAGTGGATAGAAATAACTTTATCGTCGTGTATAATACAATATTTTTTTCTATAGCAAGAACTTTAACAATTTCAAAAGAAAATAATGTCAATCACATTTCAAAATGTCAGTAGCTAGATTGGGTTGCTACGATAATATGAAGCTGTCATATTTAATTTAAACAAAAATTAGAAAATTAAATTACTTTATCTATCCTTGATGTTAAAGTGCTACTTTATCTACCCTTGCTGTTAAAGTAAAACTTGACCTTTTGTTTTGAGTTGATAAAAGCACACTTTAAAATGTGCTATAGAAAAAAATAATTTTATTAAATTGCCTTTAGAGCCAATATAAACTTGGTTAAATAATATTCTCACATTATGTTTAGTAACGTTGCATTTATGCTCTGAAGGAGCTTCACTTGCACTTAATATTGAAAAAAACAACCAATAACAATCTGTTTAATCAGGTAAGTCTTATCTCTTTGTATAGTTATTAATTTACATGAAATAAAAGAATGCTCGTTTCATGTACCTGCGTATTTGTTCCACACATCAACGCCGCATCAAATTTCATCTTTCCCAGGGCCTATTTCCACTTCTATCGCTGGGCTAGGCAGTCTGAAAACCAAGAACCGCAACGAACTGAAAACTCAGGATAACCTGACGACGTTAGTTGGCTGCAACAGCACTACCTTCAGCTGCACGGATGTTTCCTTTCTCGTATAGTTACTTCCACTGATCCAGAAACCAGCAAACGTCGTACTCAGTCAACATCTTCAGCCAGCGATACCATACATTCACACATAAGCTCCACCAATTATCTTAGCTTGCACTAAACCACGAATCACATTTATTGCTTATGGTTCGCATATTAATTTATGTCTCCTCACATTACCTTCAAAACCCCTAATTCAATTAACAAACCGTTTAACTTGATTATTGGGTTTTATTAAGTTACATACGATAAACCAGCCTCAACATAAAAGTATTTTTCGACGACTGACATCGAAAGTAGATTTTTCTCACTGTCATTTGACAACAGAAAGTTGACATTTGCCCCTGAGCGTGCGTTTTCATCTTTTTGCCGCTCGCCGAGCGTTTTGGGTTTCCGCGTGAACAAAATAGGTAGCCAAGTCCGAATGTTTCATTGACAACGCCCGTCATTTGTGGAAATAATCGCGTCACATGTCATATAGACTGCGCGAGTAATGTTAACTTGATTGTCAATTAATTTTTGCGATAAAACGAAATTTGATATTTTCCTTTATTAATATGCTCAGTCGTCGAAAAAATAGTATGTATGTTTCGAGCTAAAAGTGCGCTTGCCGCTTTTGCATGATTGCTGGTTTCGACTTCGTCTCAACCAGCAATATTCATGCGCAAGCGGCAAGAATGCACTTTCAGCTCTTAACATACAATATACTATTACATGTTGGAGATATTATCTTAATATTATTATTTTTAGCCCTCCTTTATTATGTTCTAACTGACATTTCATTTGTTTTACATTCACTTAATACTAGATGTCAACAAATTTGACACTTGTTTACTTTCAACACGTTTTAACTATTCTTTTCAGTCCACACTATTAATCTTGCTTTCAGGTACCTTCTGCCTTATTTTTTATTTACAATTACACATTATGTGATTCATGTGCAAATACTCCTCAAATTGTGCTCACATTCATGCGATTATCATCATGCTTTTTAAACAACTTGTAATTCAATATCAATTTTAACATTATTTAGCATTACTTGTATTTATTTTTATTAAATGTAATAGCGGCTTGTACTGATCTATAAGCAATTATTAACTTTCATTTTCAATTACTAGCCTCTCAAATGCAAACCTGCTCCTAAGTTATAGGCAATCCTATCCACCTAAACCCATTTAATTTTTATATTAATATGTGATGTATTATTCTGTTAGAACTTTAATTTTCTCAAGTATCAACATTTTAACAATTAAACCATAACCAATCCTATTAATTTTATTTAATTCTTTAAATAGCCTGCGGGTACAATTCCATAGAAATGTATATTTGCAAAGTTTAGTTGCAGCAAAGAGATATTTAATACTCTTTGGTTGCACGTAAACCACTATGTGGTTTGTGTGGGTAACCATGCAAGTATCACCACTCAGAGACATTCCACACGTAATGTTCCAGGAAGACCTCAAACAGTTAGGACTCCTGCACTGGAAGAAGCTGTTCTGAACGAAATTGAAAAACATGCAGAAACTATCACCAGAAAAATTGCTTCTAATCTTCAAGTAGGCTCTAAGCTGGTGGGAACAATTCTGAGGGAATAGCAGCTATTACGTTTACCATATCAGTCGCGTACAGGCTCTGTCGCCATGAGATTTTCCTCAACGTTTAACGTTTTGTCTGTGGATTCAGCAAAAAATTGCACAGAATCCTCAATACGTTGCTGAGGTGGGCTTTACGAACGAGGCCAATTTTTCGAATTACGTTATTATGAATTTACATAATAACCATCTTTGGAGTGAAAAAACTCCACATGTGATAGTAGAAGGCCACTTCCAGCATCAATTTTCATTGAATGTAAGAGTGGGAATTATTGGAGATTTCTTGAGTGGTCCTGTCCTTCTTCCCATGAAACTAAACGGTGCTTCGTAACGAAATTTTCTTGAAGATGAACTACCTCTTCTACTGGAAGTGTTCCACTGATGCTCAGAAACAGAATGTGGTTGATGCACGACGGCGTTCCAGCTCATTTTAGTGTATTCGCTCGTCAGTGTTTGAATATGGAGTTTTCTAATCGATGGATAGGTCGGAGTGCTGAAATGCCAAACAACCATGGCAGCAAGATCTCCAGATCTTCATCTTTTAGATTTTTTCTTTTGGGGACACCTCAAATCCAAGACGATCTGAGGCAGCGCATGGATATGAGGTTATACGTAACATAACACTCCAGGTATTTTTGAACTAGCACTGAGAAGGAGAGCTGGGGCATGCATTATGGCTGGAAGTAACTATTTTCAGCAGCTGCTCTAATTTATTCTGCAATTTCATTAGTTACTTCATTTTTATTATTTGCATTTTATTATTGCAATAACTCAGTCTGTTCCCATAATGAAACGTTAAGCTATTTACAAATTTACTTTAACTCGATCCTGTATTTTGAAAACGAAGCAATTTAGGAAATACGTTTATGTGAACTTTTCTTCTTAAAATAAGCCATAGAATACCTCCATCAAGTTTGATTACTTACTTAGAAAACATCCTGTATATAACATATCTTTATTGCTATAAAAGGATGCTACACGAATCTTTTGTTTTCTACCAGTATCTCTAAAACCTATACCTTTAATTTCTCTAATAAAATTGGATCTGACACAGTATCGAATGTCTTCGTCAGATCGAAAAATATACCACTCGACTTTTGTGGTTGATAAAATTATTCGTTGTAAAATCCGTGAGTTCATTGATTGCATCCGAAGTACACATATTTGTTCTGAATTCGAACTGAGAGTGATCTTCTTCTGTGGGTGCCTCATCCGTTCCGGACATTGGCTATAACTATGGCAATTCTTACTTTATTGGCAGCGAGACGAAACAGTTCTGATGATGTTAGCCCGAACCAGTCTCTAAGATTCCTCATCCAAGAATGGCGTCTTCTTCCTGGACCTCTTTTTGCATCGAGTTTTCCCTGCAGGATCAGCCGTAACAGATGGTATTTGCTGTTTCTCATGACGTGTCCAAGGTACTCCAGTTTGCGTGTTTTTATTGTTAAGATGATTTCTGTTTGTTTTTGTAGTCGTCTCAGCACTTCCTCATTTGTTACGTGGTCTGTATACGAGATCCTGAGTATTCGTCTGTACATCCACATCTCGAAGGCGTTCACTCTGTCGGTTAATTCTTTGTTTCCGCACAGTAGAGGAGGGCAGGAAATAAATACATAGCATTTCAGCAGTCTTATTTGAAGAGTTAAGGGTAGGTCTCTGGATAGAAATAGTTGTTTCATGTTTGTAAAGGCCGGTCGTGCCTTCTCTATACGACATCGCACTTCACCTCTGTAGTCCCAGTTCTCATAGTCAGTTGTTCCCAAGTAGCTGTATGTGCGTACTCGTTCTATGATCTGTCCGTCAACTCTTAGAACTCCCGGGTTATTTCCTGACTTCGATATAACCATATATTTTGTCTTCGAGATGTTTAAGCTGAGTCCGTATTGTTCAGAATGTTGTTTTACTCTCGATAGCAGTTGTTGCAAATCTTCTAAATAGTTGACCATGATGACAGCATCATCAGCAAATCGTATGTTGTTGATATATTTGCCATTAATTTTTATTCGCGGTTGATCTAGGGATTCCTGAAATATCCTTTCTGAGTAAAGGTTGGAGAGAGAACGCATCCCTGCAGTACACCCTTACGGATTTCTATCTCATTTAACTTTAACTTTTTCAGTCTGATTCCAATAAAGGTTAGCAATGACTCTTATGTCTTTCTCATCAACAGTTGTTGTTCTTAAGATTTCTATTAGCTAATAGAGAGAGTGATATTATTTTATATTTTTCAAGAAATTGAAACAGTTTTTCTTGTAAACATTTTTCTACAATTTTGGAGATATTGTTTATAAGAAATATGGTCCTAAATTTGAAATACGTTCTTTATCACCAGATTTATAAATTGGGCCTATAATACTGGTCTTAAAATTTTTAGGAGAGATTCCTGGTTTGAAAATCAAATTAATAATATGCTTCATAGTAGTCATTTGGTAGTTTTACCTGGAAAGTTTTCCGGGAGTTTTGAAAATGGGTAATTTATAGATTTCGATGTGCTCTTTCCGAATTTCAACTTTGCCACCTCGGATCTTTGCCGCTCGCGCCGCCATGTTGGAGAAATTGCGCCTAAAAGCAGTTTTTTGACAATATTTCCTTTCCGACTCATTTCACAATAAAAAATATTTATATAGTACAAAATGAAACTAGAGAAAATTACTACAATTTATGTAATAACTTTTTTTTCATAAAATCCATAGTTTTGGCGTACGAGCGCCGCAAAGTGTAGTTCAACACGCGTTTTTCCCAAAAAACTCATTTCCACACCACCTTGAGGTAGAGTAGGCGGCGCGTTTTTTTTATCGTGGTATCCCCAGTAGGTCTAATCCACATGTAATTCACTATTCAAAATTTTAGCGCATTCTCCGTCGCTTCGCTGTTCTTGATGGACCAGGTGTTGCGAGTTCATTGTCTTTAGTACCGATCGAAACGTCACAGACCGAAATTTCTTCCACATCATCCGCGATGGGATTATCAGTTTCATCACAATCCTCTACGTTCTTGATTTCATCATACCTTTGCTCGAAAATAGTCTCCGTTTCTTCCTCTTCATCGCTATCTTGTAATGGAACTTGCGAGTTATCACAGCTACCACTACAATTCGTGCATATAACGAAACACTTTAACCCAGCCTTTCTGGATCCACAGGCTTTCTGACATCTCTTTTTGCATTTGCAAGAAATAAGTTTTAACAAGCTTTCCGGAGCTAGGGGCTCGAGGGTGGTGACAGGAATTAGCCCGTTCTTGTTTCTTTTCCATCCCCATTGCTCTGCATTTTGTTCATTCCCATACCACTGCTGAACCTGGTGATAGGTTCGGAAAGAATGTTGTCGTGCTGCTGCTTCTGTTGGTGGGAACGGCGCAATATTAAATTTACTTTTATATGCTGATGTTGTGAAGCATGCATATCTATAGTTGTTTAAAGACATACTTTTCTTACTTTTCACATTACTGTAACTGTATAATTCAAGAAGGAAGCGTTTTCCAGCTTTACCAATGATCTCTGGATCAGCATTTGGATTTTTCCTTGATGAAATAATGCTGATGTATCACAGCCACTGAAGGCACGCAAGAATAAAATATGATCTGCGGCTGTTTTATCTATGATACCTTTTGTTGAGTATATTTGTTGCGAAATTTTTCCTTTTCCTGGTTTGAGAATATATATGTTTGAACGCGTAGATAGAGCGGTTAAAACAATAAGAAGATCTACATCTTCGCCGACAACTATTACGAAATCAAATGCCGATGAAACGCTTATTGCGGTATTGATTATTAGCGTATCCACATCTTCCGTGGCTTGTTTGACCATGAAGTTCTCAGCTTCAAATTTTGTCTTCAACATTCCAATGAGGCGGTTCTTGTTTGCATCATTGCTCAGGAATTTATTTTGTGACACAGTTGGGATCATTGTCTCGTCAAAAAGTATGTCTACTGAAGCAGTTTTTCGTGATCGTCGGGATCGCTCCGCATATTTGGTACTACGGTATTACTACATCTTCAGGATATTCGTCAAATGCGATAATGGCATTGGATGTATATTTCGATCGAACGTAGGTAACGTATTTATTGCAAATGAATGAAAACGATTCACCGCGATGCCAAATTACTCGGTGTAATAATTATCCTCCGTCGATGATATACATCGTATTTTCAAAATTTATATCTCCAGAATGTTGCTCAAATGCCTTATACATAGAAGGTTTAATACATTTGTGCATGCCTTCGTCATTGAAAAGGGATAATGGAAATGGAGCAAGTTCGTACGTAAGGAAATTTTCCAGTTCCTTTTCAGATTCTTTTGCAATGCACATTCTTTGGAAAATTAATAAAGGATTAATCCCGACAATGTCGTTTTCTATTCGGATGCCTGCATTCATAACACCAAGTGATTTTATTCGGTCATTCCGTTTGAATTTTACGGTATAGGAAACGCTGCCAATGATTTTAGAAATGCCAGCACTACCAATTTCTTGAGACATGTGACAGTTTATCTTTTCATCTCCGATAACTCCAGTGTTTATTGACATGATTTCATTTAATTCTGGAAAAGGTGGATGGTTGCACAACCAATCCATCAGTTTTTTACGTCGTCATTGTCACGATTAACCCGCGACCTTCTCATTTCGACATGCTGCTCGGAACTGGAAAAAGCTACATTGCAAAACTTTTCAACTTCGTCGCAAATATTGTGCAGGAATACCATTCCTAAAGTCAACTTAGAAAGCACGCTTTTCTTGACTCCTCGGCCATGAGTAAGAACGCCAAAACATTTCATCGT
>OW679195.1:84378504-84481392 GCA_940337035.1 Agriotes lineatus | reverse complement strand
TGATTTATGTGTTGTTTCGTTGTTTATCTGTTACTTATCAGATTATATTACAGTTTCTTCTTCAAGTACTGTTGTATTTTATCAAGTATGTATTTTTTACTAAAATATTCTTTTTGAATATTAAAGTTTACCTGGATAAACTCATTGTCTTTAATGAAAGGTAAGTAAAAAAAACAAGCAATAGAAAGCAAGTAAATTTCATACCGAGCATTGATTGTAAGTATCGTACATATGTTTTATCTATTATTATTTGCCAAAAGATTTGAATTTGTACCGAGCATCATTATTTTGTATGGACCGTCTATTATGTTTATTGAATGTTTATTATTTTAATAGGTACTTGAATTTATACGGAGTGTTCGTCATCATTGTCGAGCGTCTAATAGTTTCATGGAACATTTATTTTCTTAGGATGCATATAAATTTTATACCGAGCACTCAAAGCACTTATCGAGCGCTTAGTATTTTTGTCGAGCATTTATTTTCTAGTCTTGCATTTGGACAAAATGGCTGGAAAATATGACCTGCAGTAAGAATAAAATACCGAGCATTTAATATAAACAGGGAAGATGGTTTTAGACTTAGTAAAAGTTGGACTCCTGTCTAAAATATTACAACCACCGATCGTCAGCAAGTCACGCACCGCTGCCGCAAAATACATTGGACTTAAACGATTATCAACGTTACGCCAACGTTCTGCACGGCTGGCACAGATGACTATAAATACATCAATGCGGTCTTACAGCTCTCTACCGAGCTCTGTAGACTAGTGGTTACCATGTTTGCTTAGCATTCGGGAGATCGCGGGTTTGATTCCCCTGGCCGTCTGCTCTGATTCAGGTTTAAAGGTGGTTTTCCTTGAGTCAACAGAGGACCTTCTCTGAGTCGAATGCCGGGGCAGTATTTCTCCACCTTTCCTGGCCTATCTTCCATTCTCCCCCCTTCCTTTCTCTCACCCATCCTATAATTCCTGTTCTTGGCTGGAGAGAGACGCAAGGTCCTATAGCAGCCCGCCCCAGTTGGAGGAATTGAAATGACCCTGAACCTTTTTACCTTCCAACTCTTAGAGCACTTTGATGATGCACGCTACAATGTCTTGCGACACGTTAGTTTGTGGGGGTGCACAACAGTAAAGACCAAATATGCCTAAGTATCCTTGTTCACAAGGTAGTCTAATAACACGGACCAAATCATGGGTGGCGTGTAAGAGTTCTCGAGCCACCAAAGAACATAACCGTTACACAAACCCATGCTTGGGTTAGGCACATTAATCCTACAAATGTATGGTGTTTATCTACAAAGACGACGCTGTCTAGCGAAAATTTAATTCTAATATTGATAATTCGAAAAACGGCGGAAGGTTTCAACATTATATAATATTTACGTTGCCAATAAAACTGACTAATATAAGAATTTAGTTCAAATTTATTGCCATCAACGAATTTGAGTTAAATTTGCAATCAACGAATGGAGAATTAGCTGGTAGCTGGTATCGTTTACGGTTTCACATGTAATTGAATTAATACTATGATTCGATCTGACTTATCTTTGTTTCAGTTAATGGACAGTCAAATTTGCTGAAGAGCTGTCGATACTATTGTAAGAATATAAATGTTAATGATAAAACCGTGCTATTCTACTCAATACTCTTTTATTTGCTTTCTAATTAAGCTGCATGTTAATTATAATTATTTAAAATGCTTTGCCATTTTAGGGCCATTCAATATATTCCATGATCACTAATATCGGCCAGTTTTATTTATATAATTCGTCATTCTGCATGCTCCCGCAATTCCTGCCATCATAACGGTTAAATTTAATTCTAATATTGACAATGTAAATATTATTAGAAATGATAAAACATAAATTTGTTATTGTTGCACAATGATGCATAATAATTGGAAACAGGCACAATTTGAGAAGAGTTAACCTAAAATATGACATGGTTTTGAAGAATATAAAAAATAACAATAACAAATGTGTGTGTAAATTGAATAAAAATGACACCTGTTTTTAAATGAAGTAAAAAATATAATAATTTAATTATATAAAATAAATGCTGGTATTTACCCCGTGAAGTGTAAGTATAAAATAACAGTGGTCATAATAAGAAGTTTTGAAGAAAGAAATATGAAAATGTTGAGGGTATGCGGAGAGCATAACTAGTAGGCGTTGCTGACGAGAATGCAAGTAAGCAGTTCATGCAGTAGATGCAAGCCAGAACGTAAGTGAAAAACAAAGATAATATTACAAATACCAGATTTGATTGAAAATATAAAAAAATTAAAGGAACAAAACTACTAATTGAACAATTTTAAAGTTGATTAAAGTAAATTATCGATAAATAAAAACAAGCAAAGTTAACAGTGTTTAGCGAAAGGTTTATGAAACAATTTAACAATACACATTAAAATAAACTGCATGTAAACATACAGTATTAATTATCAAAATTGAATTTAACACTACATTTATTAAGATAAATTTGGTAAACCGATAACTATTCAAAAATACAGATTTGTAGTCAATAAATGTTAATTGCCTTTTATTTAAAGTGTTATGTGTTTTATTTATGTATGTCCTAATTAAATTTGTGCCGTAACCCAACGAGTTTGGGAGTCGAACTTAGGAAGAAGATAGCTAACAATTCACGTTTCTTCTTACGTGCGTCAACTAGCCTGTGGAAAAACACACTTTTGCCTTGATGTCAGCAGTAGTTGTGCAATTTTTAAATTTACCGAATTCACATACGGGACACTGCTTCAGACGTTCTTCAGCCACGTTAATTGTTAACTCTGGAGCAGATATTTTGGCCTAAAAAGACACGATGGGTGGAAATCGTCTAGCGTCGTTGAAAGTTATGTGGCGGAGTCCGTCGAGAATAAGGTATAGCTGTTGCCAATAATAATAATAATAATAATAATAGCCTTTATTCTTTTTCTTTTACTATATTTAACAAAAATTAGACATCGTAAAAATCAGAAAAGATAAAAGAACCACAAGGTGAAGTTCGGCGTGTAGGGAGATTCCATACACCCTGCTCTACCACTTAAACCTTGAAATCAATATGTTTAAACATCAATCAGTAAACGCCTAAATCTAAAAATTATCTTAAAAAAATCACTAAAAAAATGTCCATTCGGCTCAGTGGAGTAGATTATACATAATAGAATTAGTTTTCAAGCGAGAATTCAAATCAATTACTAAACAACTATCTTAACATGTGTAATCCAAAACAGCACATCTTCTCATATAGTATCCCCTGTTTGACCTGACAATATAATTTTATACAAATTACGTTTGAAGGCCTGTGCATTTAGATGTTTTAATGAATTAGGTAATGAAGGTAATGAGGTAAATGAACGTTCGTAAAGCACAGTTGTGTGAATCGGTGGGGTAATGATCCCTTTATTCCTGATGTTAATGTTGTGTACTACAGTTCGAAAACGTATTTTATCGAATAGAAAAGGAAGGGCTTTAAAGGAAGTAATTTTATGAAATAAACACGCAGACCATAAGTAGAAGCGATTATGCATATTTAACTATTCAATTTCAGATAGTTTGTGGGATATACGTTCAAATTTACGAATACCAAATATGTATCGCAGGCAAGAATTTTGTACTTTTTGATACGGTTTCTATCAATGGAATTTACAAAGGACTATATACAGGACTACAAAACGTAAACTGAGAGAGAACCAAAGATTCACACAGTAAAAGTTTTAATTTTAGTGGAAAAGTAATGTCTGTAAGGAAATAAAATTCTTAAATTTGCATAGGCTCTCTCAATACTTTTGGAAATATGATGTGAATACCTAAAAAAATTGTCTAAAAGCAAGCCTAAATTTTTTGCACGCTCAACTGTAGGTAGATATTTGGTAGGTTACTGCAGTGGTGTTTATTTCCAAACAGTATTATTTGCGATTTAGATGGGTTTAAAAATAGACAGGGCCGTAGTGACATGTTATAAATATTATCTAGATCCGAATTTATTCCAGTAATGGCATTAGCCAAATCAGGACGGAACGAAGGAGAGATATAATTGAGTGTCATCGACATAAGCATGATAGCTACAAATTTTATACAGGTGTTAAAATGGATGTGTAGATAGTAAATAGCAGAGGGGCCCAGTATCGAACCCTGCGGAATACCAGATATCAAAGGTGAAAAGTTAGATAATTCGTCCAGCAATTTAACACACTGAACCTGTCAGCAAAATAATCTGGTAAGTAGGTCAATCTTATTTGTTTTAGTCCGATAGAATGTAAATTAGAGCAGAGTATTTTATGATCGATAGTGTCAAATGCCTTCGTGAAATCTAGCAAAACCAAAATAGAGAGCCTACCTTGATCATTTAATCGTAAAATATCATCGGCAGCGCAGTAGTACAGCTGTGTTGAGGTTTAAAACCGGATTGGAAATGAAGGTAAGATGTTATATGAAGATAAGTGAGCTCTGAGCTGATCATTAATTACATTTTCCAGTAGTTTTGATAATGTAGACAATATGCTAATAGGTCGCAAGTGTTTGAAGTCAGTTGGTTCTTTAATTTTTGCCATGGGGACAACATAAGCCTGTTTCCAAGAGCCTCGAAACTTTTTTTGAACTAGACAGCTATTGATAATGTGGGTCAAAAATCGTATAATAAATGGACAACAATAGTTGATCATGTCTATACCAATGCCATCTGGCCCAATTGAATTTTGATTGTATTTTATTAAGTAGAAGTGCGATCGTTTGTGTCTACAGCTTGAATTCAAACACTGCCGATGTTATAAAATGTTGTACCGTGAGGTACAGGACAGAGAGTGTCATGGAATTTCTGTTTCATATTCGAACTTTGGTTAACAGCCATTTATCAATATTAATTTAACCTCAACAAGACATAAGCTTTATTAAAGTCACAAATTACAGTAAATGTTCAATTTCCGTCTTTTAAACACTTACTGTAAGTTTTGACGTTTAATAAAGCTTATGTTTTGTTCCAGGTTAAGTTAATAAATTGCAAAATGGCTGTTTTCCAAAGTTCGAATTTAAAACAGAAATTCCATGGCACTCCTGTCCCGTTTTTTAATGATCTTATGGTATAATAAAAATACTGATAATTTTAAGTTTAGTGATATAATTATTACGACCGCAATGGAAATACCTTCATTTTCAAATCGTGCTGTGATGTTCAATTTGCATAAAAGTTCATAATTTATTACTTAGAAATGTTCAGTTTAATATTCTATTTGAAATATAAAATATTGGAATTTGTATGTTGCCGTTTTAATTATTATCCTATTAATGTAAATGACTATTAAGTTCCATAGTCAAGGGCAAAAAGTAAACAAATGTTATTGGTCAATTTCATCTTTGTAGCTATGAATGTATAGCATATTTACCTTGCCTGTAGCGTGATAAATATATGAATGAATTAATAGCTATTAACATATCTAGGAATGTTATGAATATTATAATTGACGCAGATGTTGGTTTGAAATCCAAGCTCGTAGAGCGAAGCTGTTAAGACATCTAAGGCTGTTATGATCCGTGGTTTATTCAATAGTTTATCGGTTGCAGTATGGTAATGGTTGCCATGTACGGTAAAGAAATATTACCGTACAGATACAGTTATCACTTAGTTATCCTGAAATCGGTAAAAGTTAATAAGGCCCCAGGTTATGCCAAATATCACCCATAACATTAAGAAACTGCAAAAATATCATAGTTCATCCTTTACTTAAGATTTACAATTATATCTTATTCTGTTATTCCTCTGTGCTTTGAAGCAATGAAAAAGGAGCTACTCTGTACCGTCCTATTTCTTTAATATGAGTATTTTTTCAATAATTATGGAACGAGTAATAGCACGTCGATTGAAAAATCATCTAAATTATCATTCCACGGTTTTAGGAAAAACATGTCTGTTGAAAACCCTATATATCAATTAACTAGTAAGTTATATAGCTCCTTATAATATATTACTGGATAAGTTAGAAATGTGTGGTTTAGAGGTGTTCCATTAACTTTATTCAAAAACTATTTAAACGATATAAATGGCATTTCCTATGCCAACGATACTGTCATTACCTTTGAGCACGGCATGCTGTGTTGAATGCAACTGCAGTAGGAATGTTAACTGCAAGAAACTGGTTGGATGCTAATTACTTCAACTTAAATTTCAGTGAAACAAAGTATCTTGCTTTCTTGATAACAAAAAAGGCCTTGAACAGGTCGGCCCTATAGTGCTTCATGATATAAGTTGTTCAGGTAACATGTGCACATGTAATTCTATTATTGATAATGCATATTTTATACTTAGGCATAATTATAAATCAGCACTTAAAAGGGGATAAACAAATTGTTTAAGCTACCAATAGATTGCACAAACTAGTTTGCCAATGTTACGCGTTACGCGATTTCTTATAAAATTAAAATCTGTATATCCCGTATTTGTAGAATCTGTTGTAACTTATGGAATTATTAGATGGGGAGGTATATTATACAGTGTGTCCAAGATAAAGAGGGCCAGTATAGGGATCTCGGTAATTGTAAGAGATACAAATTTGGTTAAATGGGAAGAAAGTTGCGCAATTAAAGGACTAACAAAATTACGCCTAGAAATCCTTGATATGATTCTTCGTTTTTGAATTATCTCAAAAAACCGAATTTTTGGATTTTCTATTATATTACATTCTGGCGTTAATATTAAAGTTAGAGCGAAACTGATTAAATTTCTTTGAATCAGCTTTTAGTGGACTTAATGATTGCGTTATCAAATTTTTTATCCGACGTTTCGTCTTCGAGAAACCATCATCAACTTCATTTTTTTAAATACGGTCCTGGTTTTTTGATGCCAAATTTGTGAAGTCCTTTTTATTCTGAATTCAACACTGTACCACATGTTATGGTTTAATTACGTTTCGAGCTATTTTTGATCATCACCAGAAAATTTTTACGATACGGACCTGCATTTCTCATAATTTTGTAAAAATAAGTTCAGACAGTAAGTTAGGCGTTTTTAGATGCCTTTAAAATATTGAAATGCACATCATAATGTCATAATTCTGATACATTAATTTAATAACCAACCAATAACTATTAACAATAAATAACAAATAAATGAACAAAAGATAGACAGAAAGAATAACAAAACGACCATCGAAACAATTTAATAGGTTTTAAATTTACAGAAGGTATTCAAAAAGGTTGCCATCATTCTCTAAGCATAAATAACATCTAACTGTAGAATCTAAGACATTATTCAGCAATACTGGCGTTATACTTTGAGAGGCTTCAAGAACCAATCTTCTAAGTTCTTCTTCTGTTTCAAAGTTTCAAAACTTTGAATACCTATTACATTGATTCAATGCTCGTTTTGTTATTCTTTCTGTCTATCTTTTGTACATTTATTTGTTGTTTATTGTTAATAGTTATTGGTCGGTTATTAAATTAATGTATCAGAATTATGACATTATGATGTGCATTTCAATATTTTAAAGGCATTTAAAAACGCCTAACTTACTGTGTGAACTTATTTTTACAAAATTATGAGAAATGCAGGTCCGTATCGTAAAAATTTTCTGGTGATGATCAAAAATAGCTCGAAACGTAATTAAACCATAACATGTGGTACATTGTTGAATTCAGAATAAAAAGGACTTCACAAATTTGGCATAAAAAAACCAGGACCGTATTTAAAAATATGAAGTTAATGATGGTTTCTCGAAGACGAAACGTTGGATAAAAAATTTGATAACGTAATCGTCAAGTCCACTAAAAGTTTCTTTAAGGAAGTTTAATCAGTCTCGCTCTAACTAACTTTAATATTAACGCCAGAAAAAAATAAAATAGAAACTCCAAAAATTCGTTTTTTTTAGATAATTCAAAAACGAAGAATCATATCAAGGATTTCTAGGCGTAATTTTGTTAGTCCTTTAATTGCGCAACTTTCTTCCCATTTAACCAAATTTGTATCTCTTACAGTTACCGAGATCCCCATACTGGCCCTCCTTATCTTGGACACACTGTATAGTAACAATTTACTACCACTGAAACAATCTCAAAAATTCCTATTAAAATACTGTATAAAAATAAGCCTAAACGATTCCCAACTCAAATGATTTTTGACCTGGTTGGGGTATTAAATGTCAGGCAGTTATTTAAGAAAAATGTTATATCATATTTATAAAAATCCTCAATTAAAAACTACCACACCAGGGTATGGCTAATTTTGCTTTGCAACCAATTGAAACTCATAAATCCCTCAATTAGTGTGGTCCGTTCTGACTTTGTAACAAACTATTTAATTTGTTACCATGTTCTATAAAAAATATAAACTCATTTTCCTTGTACAAAAAAGAGAATAAATTGGTTATTTGGTGATATGAATTATATCCGTGATTGTGTTACTTGTTACTTGTTACTTCAAGTTAAATTAAATTTCTTTATGCAATATAAATCTAATATTGAAATCATTCTTCTTCATCTGTTCATTTGTGTCAGCATTCAATATAAAATTTTTATAAAGTGAAATATTGCATATATATTATGTAGCAGTTTTATCCTCAGTTTCTCTGCACACACGAGTAGTATACTCATCGTGCTCTAATTATTTCATGTGCTATATATTTTAATTATTAGTATTATTCTGGTATTATTGCTGAATTACCTTTTTTTACTTAAATTGTATTTGTATTATTGCAACTATTTTATAATATCTCTTAATTTTAACTTTTGAAGTTAAGAGATGAAATATTATAGAATTATTATTATTAACATTTTTTGAACGAGAATAGCTTCACATCTTAGCTGGTACATAGAATAAATAATATTCTAATTAGGTATTGATATGTTTTCTTAATAACCAGAAATTAGGCTAAATAAGTTTATGTTGAGTGTATTTCCATTCACCATTTCTTTAAACCACATTTATAGGGTACAAATAAAAAAATTGTTTGTGATAATGTGTAATACTACATTGTGTAACATTGTAATTGTTTTAGTACTACTGTCAGCTAATTAAAATGCTAAGATTTTATTGCTACGAAATTGCATAAATATAATTGGCTGCTTTGCCAATGTTGCACTTTTATAATGGTCAAATATTAACTTCTGATGCAAGTGTGTTATGTAACCTTGCATTTTGCGCCTCGTAAACACGTCAGAAAGAAATAAATTTTCGTCGGGTCGAAGACGAATAATTTTATTAAACTCAAATTGAAGTGTCAAGTTGATGGCTGAATTAATTGTTGGCATGTGAATTAATCTACGAAACTGATTGTGTTTCCCATGGTCAACCTTTGTTCAAACATTATTCAAATGGCACTGCATTTTTTTGGTATTTACAAAACTAATACCTTAAATTATGCTTAGTAACTTTTTTTATTCGGTACTTCGTATTTTAGAGTACACAATTTATTAATTTTTAAACGTTTTAATATATTTTCGGTGTATGTATTTGAAAAAAAAATAGTTTGATTTACACAAGGGGCATTCGATATTCCTGAACAGTTATTTTAACGTTAATATATATTTTTAGATTAGAAAGAATTTATTTAATATTAATCTACAAACAGATATAAAGCAATTTTGAAATTTCAGAATGTATTGGCAATTTTCGCTAGTGTAAAAAATGGAAATTTGTCGATAATTGATACCACTTGCATGTGATTGATTGAAATTTTTAAATTCTAGCTCTCTGATTCCTCAAAATTTGTTGAGAAAAATATTCAATTGCTATATACCGACTGCATGATAATTTTTTCGTATTTATGAACTAAGAGTAAAACTAATTGATTATAGCACGAAGGAATGTTTAAAATGCGACGCGGAGCGGAGAGCTATCAATTTCTCGAATGTGACATACACACTGTGGTTTTTTATCTCGTTACAACATATATTACGTCCAGCGTTTTTTCATGAGTGTTTAACATTGCCGCAGCGGCAACTGAAATTAGTTTATTGAAAACGTTATCAAAATGTTAAACACTCATGAAAAAACGCTAGACGTAATATATGTTGTAACGAGAAAAAGAACCACAGTGTATATACAGGGTGTCCCAAAAAGAATGGAACACCGATTAGTCATAGATTCCTTACGTTATAAGAAATTTATTACACCTACTATAACTTAGTACAAAATCCCTTCAGTAAGAAGTTATATGGCCTTGAAGTTCAATTTTTTATTTTTTATTTTTGTATTAATTTCCTTAAATATAAAGATATCGATTTGAATTTTGGTGCACATGCTTACTATTATGTACTGCGCTAATAAAAAATTTACATAAATTAAACTTGACTGTAAGAGGTACTTTACCTATCTTTGAAAACTTTTTTTAGGTCTAACTTCGTTATCTGTAACATTTTAAAATGTTCGGTTATTATCGGAAAGAGAACTAAAAAGCACATAAATAATGTACTCTTAGTTCTTAAGTCTAAAAGCAACCATTCAACTTAAACTGCCTATCAAAGGTTTTTGGTTGTCATTAAGACGTGGAATTATCAATGGGTAATGATTGTGATCTAGTAAACAACCGCAAGAAATCAATTAATGACGTTGGAGACATCATTGTTGTTTAGTCTTTTGTGCTTACGAAAATGCTAACGAACATAACAGTCATTATTGTTTACTAGATAACCATTGTTCTTGTGATCATGGCTACTTGATAATTCCACGTCTTAATGACAACCAAAAACCTTTGACATGCATTTTAAGTTGAACGGTTACCTGTTAGGCTTAAGAACTAAGAGTACATTATTTTTGTGCTTTTTAATTTTCTTTCCGATAATAACCTAACATTTTAAAAATGTTTTCAAAGATAGGTAAACTGCCTCTTACAGTCAAGTCTAATTTATGCAAAATTTTTATTAGCCCTATAACTTCTTACTGAAGAGACTTTGTACTAAGGTATAGTAGGTTTAATGAATTTATTATAACCTAAGGAATGCATGACTAATATGTGTCCCATTTTTTTCGGACACCCTGTATATGTTGCTATAAACACATTTAGTAGCTTTTATATTACGCATAATAATCAATAATAATTAATAATACAACCACCAAAACAAATATTGATTATAAGGATGTTCAGTAAATGTATGTACGTATTATCTATACTTTGCGGTGTACAGGCTGGTGCTTAGTACGCTAGCATCTGGCGGTATAATGCTCAAGTTGCCCCGGATTCGCATTACAGAGTTAGAGCGCGCCTTTTATGCTTGCGCAGCAACCATTGTGTACGGTGTCTGTCTTCGTGATGTGTTGACCTTGTTACTCTATATCTTAGGTCTGTCTTTCTGAGTAAAGCACAGTTAATTTGGTGCCCAACTGTGAAGGGTCTCCCCGAGCCCGATTCCAATCGCCTAGGCTGCGGAAAAATTTCGACCTCCGCGGGATTGGAACCGAAGACTTGCTTAATGCAAGGCTAGCGCTTTTACAACTGCGCTATGCTGCTTTTCATGTTCAGTAAGTGTAATAATTTGAATTTCAAAATTGTTAAGAAATAGCATACCCCATGAAAATAATTGCATAATGACGTTTTTGAATAGCTTTATCTTTGTTTAAAACATAATAAAATTCGAGCAGGTTTGGCAATTCATGTAACAATGTGTAAACTGTAACCGGAGAAATTGGGGTAGCTTCCTCGAAAGCTTTGGTTGTGAAATTGCCAAGCTGCCCAAAAATCAAGTTATTTTATGTGTTAATAAATACCCAAGTTAATTAAAAGTGTTGTTTAATTGAGTGATTGTGTCCTAGGTTAGTTGTGGAAGTTTTGTCTTGCATTGGGCTTCAGCACAGGTGAAATACGAGACGTCGAAGTGGTCAAGTAAAAGCTGTGGTGTTTTGTGCATATTTTAAGTAGGTCCAGCCAGATTTATAAGTTACTATACAAGTGAATAAGAGAGCAGCGGCCGTGTAGCACAGCGGAGTACGAGATTTGAAGCCACAGCTTCATTGAAAGCGGTTCTAGCGCAGATTTGTGCCTTGCTAACTGCAGGCAAACAACAACGAGTGGCCCAGATCATCGTGGGGGTTCTAACGAGGGGCAGGTAGCCCCATTTTTAACAGAGAAGCCATAGAAAAGTCAAATTAGCCTAGTAAAAATGCTAGTTTTGTGAATGTGCTTTCTTAGGGTCCTTTCGCACGTCACTTCCGTTTCGTGGCGTGAGTAGAAATGTTTTGTTTATGATGCTGAATACTTACGTTTGATTATGATCGCATAGCAACAGCTTGCGTGCACATCGAGAAAATAATTAAAATTGTCAGCTTGTTTACGTATCCTCCAATCAAGGAAAACAGTTGTGTTTTGTATTAGTCCCACCAGTTAAAAATATAAGCCCATTGTATCAAATCTCATTAGATAAATAGATGTACAAAGCGCTTATAATTAAATGTTTGTTTTAAAATAGGGCCTTATATAGTAATTCATAACCAAACATAGTTAATTAGTGATGATAGCAAAAGCAAGTTTATATTCGTTTTTTTAATTAGATGTAGCGACCTAACCCTGGGATGAGAGATTAGAATTAGAAATTTAAGGATTGTTACAGTATACTACTAGGGCGCAGAAAGTGAGCACCTTCAGCACGCCTTTGAGTGAGGAGAGTAAAAATCTTTAGCACCAAAGTAGGAAAAATATAAGGAAGAATATGAGATTCTCAATAAGTCTAGTAAATCTCACATTTTTCTTCTTCTTCTTTTTTAAGCTATGTATTTATAATACATTGGCCTATATCTGTAAATGTTCTTATCATCATCATCATCATCGCTCAGCTATTCTGAGTCACTGCTGGACATAAGCTTCCCGTAGTTTAATCTATTTTTGCCGATCATGTGCTGTGTTCATCCAGTTTGTCTGGATTTTCTTGATATCCTCGGACCATCTTGTTTATGATCGTCCTCTGCTACGATATGCGTCTTGCAGCGGTCTCCACTCTAGAGCCGTTTTTGTCCAACGTCCGTCTATAAGCTTTGTCACGTGACCCGTCTAGTTCCACTTTATGGTGGCTACCTGTTCTGTGGAACGGAAATTTGCTTAGGTGTTCTTTAATTTCTCATTCTTTCTACGGGTGTTGCCTTTTTTTATCGATACTAGCGTATCTCATTATTAATGTTATGTTGCAATGGATGGCTCTTAATTGTTTATTATTAATTTGCTTTTGCTCCGCGCTGCTGAGCCAATTATTTTGCTATGGTATCTGAGTTGTATGATGTTTGTAATATTTATATGATTGCTCTAATATTAACCACCATTTGCAACTTTTTATAAAATGAATTTTTAGACTGATCAAAATCCAATTAATTTATTCATTTTGATGCAAAATAAATGGTAGTATGCCCTTTTTGTATTCTATTTATCTGCAATCGATTACCATGAAACGTTAGCTCGGTAGAACAAGAAAAACTCATTAACCCAGGTGAGTTCCTATTAAGTTGTGATTTACAATTTATCTGGTGCACCGCTGCACACCGGAATTAGTTCAAATGCTTCGGCAAAACGCTCTCAAAAATCACACAAATCAGTTTAAATCGTGCCGTCCGCGTTATGACGTCACAATAAGTGAAATTATGAACATTCCATACAGGTATTTATTCAAATTCTTGCACTTTGGCGGTAATTACTAGCTTTTGTTTCAACAGGTGTTTGTTTCGTTACGTCAAGACCGTTCCTTGATTGTTAACCGACGCTATTACAAGGCATTTGTTTTTCTCTTCGCCTAACCTCAAAACTGGACTCTGGTTAATAATTTGAAATGCATCCTCGCCGGAGGCCTGGAAACGCTTGAATTTTGTTCAGCACGGTATTGTCTCGCTTACACCCAAATCTACGGCGGCTAATACAGTTACTTCTAGATTAACACAATACCTTAAGTTTGAAAGTCTGCGTTGCAATGTTCGGAAGGGGCCCCTGCTGGTACCTACCTCTGGGACAGTTTTCCCCGGTGATGATGCTCTTGGTCGGTCTCCTGCAGCCCTGCCTGATGCGTCGCAGTGGAAATCCCTGGCTCAGGAACCTTGGTTTGGAAGGAATCGATGTTCAAAATCCCGATATGATCGGCTGACGGAGATCCTCGGAAGTGCTCTTGGTGAAAATTCAATGCATTTATTGATTGACATTTAAGCTTAGCATTGCACCTAGATAAAACACCGCAACTCTGTGCTTATTGATTTGTTTTCTTAAACTGTACTATAAGCAGAGTAGAGCCTTGGGCCTAAGACCATTGCAATATATCTCAAATTCGTTTCTAATGTTCGTATTACGCATTCTATCGCTGAACCTGTAGCCTGCTGTATATCTTAGAAATCTCATATCTGCAGATTCTATTCGTTTTTCATCCTTCTTTGTAATAGACCATGATTAATACCATATGTAAAGCCTAGTACTGACGCGACGTTGTAATACTTTATTAAAGTTTCTTTCCGAACTTTTCTTGTCATAGTTCTTTTATAGTAGTTACATTTTTTGACTCGCCAAATATAGAAATGTTACTTCCCAAGTATTGGAAGGCAGAAACTTGTTCTATTATGTTATTTTTAATATATATCTTTGATCTAATAAGGTCTTCCCCTAAAAAAGCCATTAATTTACTTTTTGAGGAAGATTTTTTGATATTTTACTCCTTTTATACGTTATTTAATTCAAAAACTGCTTTTTGTAGGTAATTTTCGGAATCCGCTGTTATCGGTAAATAAATCATCTGCGAAGAGCATTGATAGCCCGTAATTGTTAAACTTAGGTTGTAAGAATATTATATATCCGGTTAATTCATGACCTGAGAAGGTCGCCTATATACAAGATGATTTAAAAGGTTAGGGGTTGATTAATGGCACTCCAATGTCCGATTCCCAGGGGTTACTAAAATAATGAATAAAACCTATTTATTTACAGTAAATCTAGGTAACATTGAAAACCTAATAAAAACAATAATTATAAAATTACAATAACTGCTCAAATTAATTGTCATCAAGCTATGCAGACTTTACGTGGACAAAGAAGTGCATTTTGTGCATTACACAATTGCTCGGGTTTTCGACAAATTTGTGCTGCAGCAACATAATACACGTTTTCTTTTAAAGAGCCCAGCAAATAAAAATCTAAAAGAGTTACGCCTGGCGAGCGAGCTGACCATGGAACTAGACCCCGGCGCATGCGTGTTCAATGTTAACTAGGTGTACTTTAAATAAATAGTTTTTCCCATTATCTCAGTAACCCATGAAAATCGGGCATGGGTATATAATTATTTTTTACTGTAGATTGCATGACTAATCCATAAAGTTATGTCCACATATTTTAAATCACCCAGTATATATTAAAGGGTAGTAGCGATAAACTACAGCCTTGTCTTACATCCACATTTATTTCGGCTTTTTTATTTTGATTCCCTGATATGATTATTTTTGTATTTTTATACATCTCTCTCTAAGTAGCTATAAGCTGTTTTGGTATTCTTCGTTTTTTCAATATTGTCCACTCTTATTAATGTATCGAAAACCGTAATAAAGTCAACATCTAGTATAGGTATGTGTCTCCGGATTATACTATTGATGTCCTATTATATTTTTTACTGCAAAAACATTGTCCGTACACGATCTACCTATTTGAAAACCAGCTTGTGCTCCTCCAAGGATTGCTTCCCCAATAATAATACCCAATCATGGTGTAATTATTTTCGAGAAGATTTTGTATGTTATGTTAAGTAAACTTAAGAATCTATAGTTATCGCATAGGTTTGAAAATAGGTATGACAATCGCCAATCTCCATTCTTTTGGTATGCTTTTATAAGTCCAGTGCATATTAAACAATCAATATCAATATGATAACTACCGGATACTTTCCTGCTTTTCTTTATTCAAGCTTCGCTGTCGTCCTGTTGTTCCTCTTTGGCATTTTCTTATTTTGTTCATAGTTCTTTAAAGTATTTTAGTCATACTTTATGATCTATTGTTGTTACATTTGTTACAGCTCACAAGAAGGATTTTATTCATCCCAAGAAAGCGCCATAGCCATAGATACAAGCAGCTGCACAAAATGATTATCAAGTCAAGGTCACGTTAACAAATTTTAAGTAATGGTTACACAGGAGGCATTCAATCAGGGGAAACTCGCAAGGTTTTTTGGCCCCGATACTAATAGCTGCAAATCAATAGCGCAAATTAGAACGAATTCTCATAAAACGTGAAGTGAACAAAAAATGGATAACTCACTCTATGAGGGCCAACCAATGTCGTATTCCAACTCCAAACTTGCCGCAATGATCCACCAAAATGTCGTAGAACACAAGCTCCCAAATGTCGCTATACCGCCAAAAGCCGTCTACCAGCGTGAGCTAATACACCATCTTCAACTCAAACATGAGGTGATAAGCTAAAATACCCAAGGCTGCAAAGCGACGAACCGTTTCGGCAATACATGAAAAGACCGAGCCACGCTAACCGCAATTACCAAAAGTTAAGCTCAAAAGCCAAAATCCTCTAGGCGAGTAGATAACGCAACACGCGAAATATAAATATTAGCGCTAAAGGAAACTTTACACCGTAACAACATATTCGTATTAGGCATTCCAATAGTCTTGAGTAGCAGTGAATTCGATATGTATACCAAAAATTAATTTTGAATCCATCATAATCTCGAAAGTCTTAAGGAGTTTGGAATTTTGTAATCAAAAGTCTGGACAATATAATTTCTAGAAGATGTGATGGTTTAAAACTTACTTAAATTTAATAAAAAGCAATTAAAGCTAGAAAATTCAGCTAATCTATCTAGATCTAGATCATTTTGAATAAGTTGGCAATCACTAATACATTCTATAGTTTTAAAACCCCTAGTTACGAAAACATGACCCGATCTTGTTCCCATATAATATATAATGAAGAACAAGGGTCCCAAATGCAATTTCTGTGAGACTCATGAAGTAGGTAATAGTTTGAAATATGACCTTGAATTGAGACTTATTAGGATTTTTTTATATACTCCGTCTATTTAAGGAGGTTTTCATTCAGACCGACCTCAGTAAGGCGGAATACAAAATATTATAACTTATTTTATCGAATGCCTTGCTGGAGTCGGTGTAAATGGCATCCGCCTGCATTCTTTTGTGTATACGATATCGAAGATATTCGGTAAATACAAATATGTTATCTGGTATCGATTGATCTGCCGCTATACAACTCTTGTGGTTCCGGTCCTATGATGATATTTTGAACTAAATAAAATATACGTCTCTAGACTAATTCTTTCAAAAAGCTTAGCAAGCACAAACAATTTGCTGATTGGCAGATTATTTTTATCCGATTTTAAATATTAGGACCACATCCTGCTGAATTGTGTGAAAAATGTCACTTTTGTACAGTGACGTTTGTCAAACAATTCAGCAGGTCATGATTAGGACAAACATGGCAGATTGCCACCTATCTGAAAACTGTTCAGCAGTTAGCGATCTGGTATACATATAGCAGTGCAGATGTGGAACTTGTCAGAGTCTGCACCCTTTTTGTGTTAAGACCTAGAAGCCCACTCGATACTTCCGCCTTATAGTGGAGTTGATAACCATAACAATCGCTCACTTTGTGATACTAACATGAAATTTGGCACAGAGTTAAAGGTTTTCTTGGCGAATAACATGTGATATAGTGCCAAGCGAAAAAAATTATTTTTCGGCGGCCATCTTGAAAAAAAAAAGTTTGAGAACAGTTTTTTTTGCGATTATCTTGAAAACCGTGTACTTATGGCAAAAAAAGTCCTGAGTAAAATTGAAGAACACAAGATTGACTACAAAATAACATTTATGCTTTTTTGTCATAGACCAAATGGTTTTCCTACAATTAGGCCAAATAGCGGTACGATTGTCAAGTATTATTTAATATGATGTCGCGTAGATCGTTTAGTACGTTACCGACAGTATTATTGTTATGAGTAATATGATACATAAAAATAATACGTTTGTAACAATAATAATAATATTTCACTGAACCCTCGTGTGCGGTCGGGCTTCGGCTATGTTGGGACGCGGAACGAGCTCCCAACAGAGCCGAACCCTGACGCCGCGCGAGGGGCTGGTGAATTGTTTCCAGCTTCGGCTGTGAAAGTGAATTCTTAATTCCATGGATAATAATAATAATTAATACTTATAATTTGATCTTTGTATTTCAGGTTTGAGTATTAAGTTGTATAAGAAGTAAACAACAATTTCGTTGTGGCATCACAAGCACCTAGTACTTCATCAGGCATAGTGACAACCAATTGGAATATGTGCATTTTTTGCCAGAAAGGTGATAACCGTCCTGTCAGCTGTCCTGGAAAAACAAAATGTAAAGACTCCGGAGCTAGATAGCACACAGCTGCTAACAATTTAGAAGAGTTTGCGAAACTTGGACATCTTCCTTTCAATATTTCCCACTTGGACGACGGAGACGGCAGAGCAAGAACACTCACAAGATATCAATCAATTTGGCATAAAGCATGTAGAGATATATATAACAACACGAAGTTACAAAGGCTCACTAAACAATCTGGTGAAAAAGATTCTGTAATTGAACCTGATTCTAGTAATATAAAATTTACCAGGGCAAAGGCCGATTCGAAAATTACCATGACTGAATATAGGTGTTTCTTTTGTAACGAAAAAGACGTAGCAACTGCTCTTTGCGAGGCCAAAACATTTGCACTGGATGTTCATGTTAGAGAAGCGGCTATACTGACACAAGACACTTGCTTGTTGGCTAAGTTGAGTGCCGGTGACGTGGTAGTTTCAGAGGCCAAATGCCATAAAAGATGTCTTGTAAGGCTGTATAATAATGCAAGAAAACTCCAGAATGAAGGTATCGAAGGTAGAACAGATGCAAATATAACACACAGTTTTGTATTTGCCTAGTTGCTGTTAACGAGTCACAACTTACCCCACCTGTAGCACCTATTTTCAAGTTATCAAACCTCTGCAAAATGTACGATGAACGTGTCATTCAATTGGGCTATAATTTGGAAAGTAAGGTGAATCCCACAAGGTTAAAGGAAAAATTATTAGCTTATGCACCCGGGCGTGTTCCGTGGGGTATGTTGTTTTTACAAATTTTTGGCAATCCTGTGTTCTTCCATTCTTTGGATGTGTTCATTCCACTTTCGCCTTCTGGTTCTACCCCATCGTACTATGCCTTCAACGCCACATTCTTCTCTTATTTGCTGATTGGTCACTCGGTCCATTAGTGTTCTTCCAATTATACATCTTAGGACTTTCATTTCGTTTGTTCTCAAGATTTGTTTTGTTTTGCGCGTATCTGCCGCCCAACACAGGTTTTGTATATCTTTACTTTGCTCTCTGTAGCGCCATACTTTTATTCCTCCAAACTATACATATTTTCACTAAAAAACAAAGACCGCTTCAATCACTACCGCCGACAAAAGAAGCTCTTGTTCAGCAGGTAAAGCGTGCAGTTTTCCAGGGAGCTTTTATATGGAGACAATGTTTGATTTCAAACCCAAATCATCCAGATCCTGAATCTTGGGGGTGGCAACTGGAAGATCGAGTTTACCAGCCACTTTGGACCACATCTCCAGAAGATACTTCAGCGTGTCAGGTGCTGGTTTCTTGTAAATGTCGAGTTCTATGTAGTAAAAAATGTTCATGCGCTCGTGCAGAGTTAAAATGTACGGTACTGTGTTTATGTGATGGAGACTGCTATGAAACCGACAGTGACTCAAAATTTTAACTTTTAGGCATTTCTTTCTTTGTTATTTTATAAAAAAAATCACAAAAGTGGAAATATTTAGTTGAAATAAAGCTTAAAAAATGTATTTAGGTATTTTTTATTTAAAATAAAATTATATTACAGCTATAATATATTATTTCCCCGCCACTGTGGAAACTAAAGGAGTAACAAAAAAACTCATTACACGATTTTTGTAGAAAATTTAGTTTACTTTAATTTGTGTAATAACAAAAATATTAATACAATTCACCGTTTTTGAGATAATGTCGATTTCTGACGATTTTGAGGTTATAACGGCCAAACCAACTTTTTTTTTGAGTGGCACTATATCCCATTTTGTTCGTCTCAAAAAACTGTCCATGCTCACCCAATTTCAGGTTAGTATCACAATCTGAACGATTCTTAAGAAAATTCGAATTAAGCAACTCCACTATTACCCTTACTTAAAAAAATCTTTAAAATGCTTTACCCAGAACTTCCCTCGTCGACATTTTAAAAATCAATTTAAGTTAGGAATGCAAATATCTTCATGTTTTTTAATAAATTAAATACATTTTCAAATAAAATACATTACCGCTAGTCGAATTCCAAGGGCAGGCGGACCGAGTATGCAATCCCAACGTTTTGTGGGATATTGAAAGGGAACGGGCTATTTCTACCTGAACTTCGGAGCACCGACGCTTCGAATTTCTGCGTTGCAGCTGTATTAAGTAACGCACTAATTTGTTGCTCCTTTTTGTATCGTACAACATTTATTCTGTATCGATTGGGGCCAATTTTTGGTAAGAATAAAGCCTGCGCCATGTACAAATTATTGCTTGTATTTATTGCTAAGTTAAATAAAAAATAAGCAAAATGTAATTTTTTGAGGTGCTCACATCTTCAAACGTGAAGATCTGAAGAAATCCGGGAAGGTGATGTTTTCGTGATTACAATACCCCCTTCGTCTTTCAGACGATGGAAGTAACAATGTTTAGCATGAATAATTTATTACTTATTGATTGATTAGTTAAAGACCGGGTGAATATATATTTTTGACACTCAAAAACACTCTCGAAATAATTTTAAAACAAATCACTAATTTCCACTTTTTGTTAGCGTACAGGGTCAATTCATTTTATTTGGTATTTCACTAAAACATTGTTTCAGAATATATTAGGATTATTGGGCAGGTCGTGCTCTACAGATCTAATGTAGATTTTAAAATCTAAATCAACGAGTCTCTTTGAGTGGCTTAAAATTTTTAAATAAATAGGATAAATTAAAATTCTTATATTTTTGCCATTTTTATGTAACTTGTTTTTGTTTATTTTATTAATATAGTTGTATTGATATGTTATAGGTTGGAAATTATTTGTTCTTAAAATAGCTTGGAATGTTTTTGTACAATAGAGTTTATTAACGAATAAAAGCAATCAACTGATTCGTTAAGCGACTTATTTTTAAATTAGGAGTCCCATTTAATGCTCGAAATTTTTTAGTTTATAGCTATGTAATTTGTTTTTCCATAGATAAAATGCGTGATATTGTCAAATGAAAGAATGTAAATTCGGCAACGTTGTATAAAACTCATTACAGAGATGACTAGATTTTTCGGGTACAAAAATAAATATTTTTATAAATATGAACTATATAGCAGAACATCCACAAGAAATTGCTAAAAATATGTCATAATTGCCAGTTTAAACAAATATAAGATCGTGCAGTGCAGCAAGATCGATGAATTGGCTGTGGCAGTTCAACCGGTAATGAAGCATAAGCCTCCAAAGCTTGAAGGATATCACATTGTACCCTGTCCAATAGTCCTTTTCTTCGTATTTTTTTGTGATTAAAGCTTCATTTCGTGTTTTATAAATTTTTTGTTTTAGACTCCTCCGCATTATGTGAGCTTTCGAATAGTTAGATATGCTTTAAAGAAATTTTAGCGTTACCGAAATTGTAATACACTTCGCGAAAGCCGCAATTAAAAATTGTATAGCCCATTAAATTTTATTTTTCTCACGCTGATTTTTTTAGATAATTGATACCTACCATTAAAAGCAGTTGTAAGCATTTGTTTTTTTCAGTGCTGACTGACAGTGCAACAGCTAAAGGTAGGTTATGTTACATTTTTACTTTCATTTAGTTAATATAGTATCCAGTTTCCCGTCGGCTCGTTCAGAAATTGTTGTTTTTGAAGTTATGTCGGTCTGTCACTCTGTGTCCTCACTACAGCCCAAACGGTTTAATTGACCGGCCTGAAAATGTCTGTTTTCAATATAAATTCCCAGTATTTTTTTAAATTGATAGACCGAAACTGGTACTTTGCTATAATGTTTTGTTTCATTTTTCGAGTAGATTATGTAATTGTTTGATAAAAACAAATTTAATAGAACAAGATCATAAGTAAAGTTTTTGGAAAAACGGCAAAATTATATTTTTCCAAAAAGTTTCCCAAAGTAATGGAAATCAACATTTTTAAAACGGATATATACCACGTAATTATCTCTAGCTTTGTGAAAAGTTTTAATTAATTGATTAAAAGTATAATTTTTTTTTAAATGACAAAATCAAGTGTTTACAAGCAGTAAAAGAGAGCCCAAATTTAAATAAGGTATTTTTTTCTACAGAAATTTAGTTCCATATCTAAAATATTGTGCACTGCTATGCTAATAAGCATTATTTCAGTTGCTTTGCTGTTCTAATTTTTCGTCTTCTAAATTTATTAAGCTATTTACACTAAATAGATGTAGTGTACCTGTATAATTGTATTGTTACGTTCTTAACGTTCGGGCTATTTAAAATTATACGACAAACATGGGTTCAAATATTTATTTACAACTATTGGATTAATTATTGTTATTTACAAACACACGAGAGAATTATCAAGCAGATTACAAATTAATTCAAGCACTAACGACTATCGGTACACGTATTTCTAACAACTATTATTATTTATTTCTATTACGTACGGATTAGCACATTTATTTATATCACTCTTAAACGCTAACGATTATATATTTATTTACTTATTATTACTTCCCGAGAGATTATGTACACGCGGTTTTATTTATATGGGGGCTTCCAACAAGCCTCGACGTGAGTTCTAACTGCCGCAGAATTATTTCAGAACTGAACTGCGGGTCCGACGGCCGGGTATTTATATGGCCAATAATTTCCTTCCAGAAGCTTCCAGATTTTCCGGCAACAGTGACGTGTCGCGTCAGTGCTGCTCTAGCATCGACTGGAAAATGATTCACCAACGTACACCTGCGTTCAAGGCCGCCCGTCGGCAGCCTATGATTCACGCGCCGGCAGCCGTCTCTGGAATTTCTAGTATAATCGAGGCATTGGGGCAAATAACTGTCAGCCGAATCGTTACACTGCCCCCGCCTTAGATCGTTCTGTCCCAGAACGAGTTGCGTCGAGTGCCTGTCTTCTCGCTCTTGTGGGGGTCCGATGGCGGTACTTGCAGGCGGTGCCCTTCTGGCACATTGACTGGCTGAAGAAGCAGCAGCCCACCGTGGTCTCCAGGCTTCGCAACAGCACACCTCGATCTGGACGCCGGTTGTCTCTTGTACTGCCGATCGGTAGGCCATCAGGAACAGGTGCATGTACTGGCCCCAGTCACGCGGATGCTCGGAAACGCCCTTGGCCAGATGCTTCTCCATGGTTCCGTTCATCCTTTCCACCATGCCGTCCGATTGAGTATGGAGGGCAGTGGTCCGGGTCTTGCGTATCCCCAGTAGCTTACAGACGTTCTGGAACGGTCCAAACTCGAAATTCCGGCCCTGGTCGGAATGTAACTCCAGGGGGACTCCAAAACGGCTGAAGCACTCCTTCACCAGAACATCAGCGACAGTACCGGTCTCTTTCTTCGGAACGGCGTACGCTTCGGGCCATTTGGTGAAGTGGCCCATGCACACCAAGATGTATTTATTTCCCCCTTCGGTTTCGGGGCATGGTCCGGCGATGTCAATGGCTATACCCTCGAACGGACCACCGACGTTGTACTGCCACCTCGGAGCTCTACGTCTTCCAACAGGTCCGTTTCCCGTAGCGCATGCTTCGCACCTCCGGCACCACTCTCGGACGTCACCTTTGCAGCTTGCCCCGTAGAACCTTTCTTGGACCTCTTGCAACGTCTTCTTCAATCTGAAGTGTCCTCCAGAGGAGCAATCATGCAGGTAGCGCAGAACCTCGGCCACTCTACTCCTTGGAACCATCGATCGTGATCTCGTTGCCCTACTGTCCTCATCTTCCAAGATTCTGGTCAGGACGTTGCCGTCCAGCTGCAAGAAGTCCCATTGCGCCCAATAAGCCTCCACTGTTGCGTTGGTGGCGGGGACCTCCTGCCAGGTAGGTCGACGGCCATCTTGCTTCCAGGCTATAACCGCGCCTAAGTCGGGGTTGTTCTCCTGGCTACTCTGCAACTCGTCTGGCTCCCATGAGTCGTCGACCACAGTGGTACGATTAATGGGTACCGCACGACTCTCCAATCTCGAACAGTGGCCGCAGTCCGCAGGGCAAGGCCTCTTGGATACCGCATCGGCGTTGCGGTGGACTGTGCCAGGTCGATGACTTATTCCCAAGTCGAACTCTTCTAGGCGCTCGATCCACTCAGCCACCTGTCCTTCAGGGTTCTCGCACTGCAGCAGCCATCTCAGAGCAGGATGGTCGGTCCTCAGCAAGATTCTTTTGCCAAACTCAACTGATTTATGTTTTCCTACGTCAGTACGGCCGCTGGGATGATCTCCGCACTCGACGATGTCCTGGTACCGGGCCACCAAATCTTCTATCTTCTTCCGTTTTCGTTGGCTCATGCCCCTTCCCAGTATTGGGTTCCTCCTGACGGTTGCCAGTTCCCTGCTGACGTTCATCATCCTTACTGGGACCCCAAGCCCAGTCTTCATCAACGTCTTCCCTACCAGGATACCATGAGTGAGCTTCTTGCCACCATCAGGCTCGACCACGCGCACCATGTTGCCCCGGAGATAGCCATCCAGGTATGCATCCACGACCCTCTCGGTTCGTCCTTGCAGAGTAACATCTTCCGCCCATACCACTTGTGCCGCGATCTCTTCTCTTGGGTGTCGGGAAAGATCCTCCCCACCCACGTGCAACTCGCCGCGTCTCAGGTCCAAAGCGCACTCACACTTATCCACAACATCCATTCCCAGGATGCACTCGTCCGCACTGTCAGCATAATCGGGCTCAACCACGCGCACCACGTTGCTCCGGAGATCGCCATCCAGGTATGCATCCACGACCCTCTCGGTTCGTCCTTGCAGAATAACATCTTCCGCCCATACCACTTGTGCCGCGATCTCTCCTCCTGAGTGTCGGGAAAGCTCCTCCCCACCCACGTGCAACTCGCCGCGTCTCAGGTCCAAAACGCACTCACACTTATCCACAACATCCATTCCCAGGATGCACTCGTCCGCAATGTCAGCATAATCGGGCTCAACCACGCGCACCACGTTGCTCCGGAGATCGCCATCCAGGTATGCATCCACGACCCTCTCGGTTCGTCCTTGCAGAATAACATCTTCCGCCCATACCACTTGTGCCGCGATCTCTCCTCCTGGGTGTCGGGAAAGCTCCTCCCCACCCACGTGCAACTCGCCGCGTCTCAGGTCCAACAACAGAGACCGAACTCTTCCATTTATTTTCCCATCAAGATTTTGGACTACTTCCTCTTCTGCGGCTTCCAGCTCTTCCTGCCCGACCTTCAGCTCTTCTCGTGCTTTTTCTGCCTTCTTTCGACCGGATCGCAACTCTTCCCTAAGCTCATCCTTGAGGTTTTCTCGAGTGGCTTTCAATTTTTCCTCAAGTTTTTGGACTGCTTTCTCTTGCTCGGCCTTCAGCCATTCCTTAAGTGTTTTCGCGGCTTCCTCTGCCTTATCTTGTGCCTTCTTTTGGCCGGCTTTCAATTCTTCCTGGCCAACTTGGATCTCTTTCTTAAGTTCCTCTTGCGCTTTTTCTGCCTTCTCCTGCCCAGCTTGGATCTCTTTCCTAAGATCCTCTTGTGCTTTTTCCGCCTTGTCCTGGCTAACTTGCATCAGTTGCAAAAGTTGGCTTAATTGGGCTTCCATTTTGCTGCTTTGAGATCTCGTCAAAGGCATCCACACTATCCACTTAAATTTATTTATCTGACCGTCGTTTTATCGGCACTTGTTAACAATTTATTTATTTAATGTTTGTTCAATAATTTTCTTATAGCCCCCGGTACAAAACCTCACACCGACACCACTGTTACGTTCTTAACGTTCGGGCTATTTAAAATTATACGACAAACATGGGTTCAAATATTTATTTACACAATGAATTACTACGATTATTGTTTACAAGCACATGCGAGAATTATCAAGCAGATTACAAATTAATTCAAGCACTAACGACTATCGGTACACGTATTTCTAACAACTATTATTATTTATTTCTATTACGTACGGATTAGCACATTTATTTATATCACTCTTAAACGCTAACGATTATATATTTATTTACTTATTATTACTTCCCGAGAGATTATGTACACGCGGTTTTATTTATATGGGGGCTTCCAACAAGCCTCGACGTGAGTTCTAACTGCCGCAGAATTATTTCAGAACTGAACTGCGGGTCCGACGGCCGGGTATTTATATGGCCAATAATTTCCTTCCAGAAGCTTCCAGATTTTCCGGCAACAGTGACGTGTCGCGTCAGTGCTGCTCTAGCATCGACTGGAAAATGATTCACCAACGTACACCTGCGTTCAAGGCCGCCCGTCGGCAGCCTATGATTCACGCGCCGGCAGCCGTCTCTGGAATTTCTAGTATAATCGAGGCATTGGGGCAAATAACTGTCAGCCGAATCGTTACAATATGAAAGCATGATAGGCCCAGTAATAACATACGGTTGTGAAACTTGGGCAACAACCGACAAAATGGAAGAACAACTGCGAATATTCGAAGAAAAAATACTGAGGAAAATATACGAACCAACCAAAAAACGATTATGGAACTTAGAATTAAAATGAATCATGAGCTGGAAGAAGAAAAATACATGTGCTAGAAGAAGAACTCACTAAATAAATATAAAGACATATAAGTAGACAAACACTTTCTTTTCATCGCAAGTTCATTAAGATAACGCAAACATTATAAGACAGCCTACATATGCTAATTGAATGTGCTTGGACAAATAGGAAACCTCCCAAAGATTGGCTTTGTTTACGTATGCTCAGCCGAACGTGTTTAGTAAAAATACTTTCTAATTATGCGAAACAACGAAATTATCTCGTAATGCAGAGGATGCCATATCTTGAGTGAAGGTGTGGGATTAAAGTTGGCAGCGAATTAAATGCAGCCACTGTTGGAAATGCGCTTTCGACAAGCGCTCTACTAAACGCTTGTAAAGCGTTCCTTAACAGCCATAAATTTTATGTGGAATATTTAAATTAGAGGCAGGTAATCATGTTTCAGGAAGTTTATGATTTGAATAGCTTTCGGTCTTCTAATATCTCAATATGGAAGGATAACCACATAAAATTTATTTATATTACTTTTAAGACTGGGTATTGTGGAAGCAAAATTTCTATTTTTGCTAAATTATGAAGTAACCTTTGCAAATAGAAAGAGTTGCAAACTATTTGTCTCACTGAAATTAGTATTTATGCAGCTTGAATATTGGTTGTTTTGAAAATAAATATTGTTACGTAATTGTTACTATCAAATATGAATACATTAATAACTGCAATTTAGCTATGTTTTAACTTCGCCTCTCCTTTTGGAAAATGTCAATCAATTCGATTTGCATTTATTCGCATTTCAAGCATTTCCAAAGTAAATTTCTTTACCGTAATACAAAATAACGCAATATTATTGTTTATCTACGACAGTGTGTAAAATTGCCTTTTAGTTAGCATTTTTAAGTTTGTAAAACGACTGCTTAATAACTTGTTTTCATTAGTTTACGTTGTCAGTAGTTACGTGTTTAAAAGATTTCATTAGGCACGTTGCCAGTAGCAACGCGTTTTAAAATTTTTAAAACAGGCAAAATTACGACCGGTTGCTAGTAATCCTAAGTTACATTAAAAAATCTTTTTTATATTTACCGTGTTTTCTAGATTCTATCGTAGATAAAATATTGTACGATAGACATGCGTAAAGCATCTTTAGTCACTCGCGGGGCTTAAAACGCTCGCTCTCTCGCGTTTTAACTCTGCCCCACTCGTGGCTAAAGAGAAGCTTTACGCACTTGTATCGTAAATTACTATTTTAAAAATTTTCACTGTCTATTAAAGAAAAGAACATTTAAAGAAGCATATTCTTGGTCCCCTTTTTTAGGAGTCACGATAGTCATCTTCAAGAGTTCCATTTTCGCCTGTATACAGGTCGCATCAAACAGGGTAGGCCAACGATCACATCCGTGTAGCAATATTTCCCAGATGATGATTGAATACAAAGATAAACATGCCGATTTTCTGTTAGCAATGCCGTGATGGGTATTAATTATAGTAAAATGTGAGACGTCTTATAAAAACATGGTCTTAACAGTAGAAAGCAGTAAGTCAACTGTATAATAACCTGTCACTCACTCTGAGTTCATCAGACACCTTTAATTTATATTACACTATTATTAACAACGCTGGGTGTAAAACAGTAAAATATGAGAATCCAGCTAAATTTATTGAGAATAAAAAACGTCCTAAGTTGTACCTAAAATAAAAACCTTACGTACTGAGTTTTGTTGTCGATTTTGGTTCTTAACACTGCTTTATAGAAAACCTGATTTTATTTGTGCTTATAAATGCAAGAAAATTCCAAATTTAACTTTTGCTAAACAAACGCCTGTTACGGCTAAAATTTCCAATCTAGTAGGTACACAACAAATTTGAACGTGTATAAGTTCTATGTAGAACTAGAAAGGGGAGCAGCGCTTTCTTTTACAACTAACACAAAAGAAAATGTCGCTGCGATAATAAAATAGTTTTCGAAAACTAATGCTTTAATTCTAAAATTTCTCTGAATGATGTCATTTCTCTGTTTAGTCTCCTACCAAATCTACACGCACTGGGCCCATCGACGTTTCAGATTTTTAATCTCTTCCTAATAGCCGTTTTGGTACCAAGTTGGCGAGTTTTTCTGTATATCGGTTCCGTTTCAATCATATTTTATCATATAACACTTCAGCTTTTTGCATCAAGCAAAATTTCAGTTTAACGTACAGCTCTAATCTCTATCCGTTTCCCTTGCAGCTGCAGTCTGCTTCATCCCGTTTATTTCAATTTAAAGTGAGGCCCTGCGAGTGCGATAGAGAGGTATTCGCTCCATCGCTTTATTTCATATTCAGGCTGCTTCGCCGTTGTCATGCGAGGCTTAGCTGCATTCTTATTGGCTACATCTAGCACCTCGCAGACGGAGCGTTTCGCTCAAAACATGGTTAGGGTCTGTTTTTGGAGAATGTATTCAGTCTCGGCCCAACAGCTAGTACAGTCGATATAGAGTAATTTTGTGGGCGCCTTCGCGCGTCGTGCGCTGTCTTTGTCCGCTGTGACCGCAAGTTTTGACTTTGTTTGTTGGGGACGAAGTCGCAAGGCCGGGGCGACGCTTTGAGTGTGTTACTGTACCGTGCCGTTGAGTTTCTGTGCGAAATGTCGCCGTTTTGTTTGTTTTTGGGACTTCCCATTCAAGCCTTTGGCCGTGCGTTTCACATTGTTTAGTGTGGGGACGTGAGTGTTCGTTGGAATGCCGAGAACGTAAGCCTTTGAGTCTCCAATTTGCCGCGGGGCCGCAGACCTCGATTAAGCGCCTTTTAGGCGAATTCTTCTTGTTAGGGGGACTCATTTAGCAGTGTTTTGTACCGGCGAAGCTGTCAGGTCGTTCTGCCTCTCGTTCGCACTTCGCATTACATCTAGTTGCCACAGTATTTGCTTCCCGTCTCGTCCAATATACAGTATTTTATTTTATCCTTGTTTACCGCCCCTTTGGCCGCTGCCCGTAGGTTATCTCGTGTAGGACCACCCCTTGCTTTACTGATGTCTAGCCGGCATATCTTGTTGCGGGTTGGGCAGCGGCCCTAGGTGAGTCTTTGTTCCGATTTAGTGTAATATCGTCCGGGCCGGCCGTCTAGCTTTTACGTAATTTTCGTATGTGCCGGTGCGGTGTCGTAAAAGTCGCTTTAGACCGTAACAAGCTGTTCTCACTTTGACTTTCTAACTATGAAATTACCTCAGTTATTAAGCTATCATCTTCCTTGAAATGCGTTCCGCGAAGGAGAGCTTTCAATTTCTTGAACATGACAAAATCCAGTGGTGCGATATCTAACGAACTGGTTGTGGAAGGTTTTTGAAGCACAGTTCAGCCGCTTTTCATGTCACAGCAAAGCATTTATGCGACGATGCAATTTTATCAGACGGTTGCAGTTGGTAGTATGTCCATTGTACCATTGTCAATAAAGTTAATAAGCAAAACGCCGCTAGCATTCGATAAAAACGAAAGCATCACTTTGCCTGCCGACAGTTTCATTCTGAACTTCTTTGGAGACTGAGAGTTAGAATTTCACCACTCTAGGTTGGCTTGTTTGCTGACAGGGTCATAGTGGTGGACCCAACTTTCCTCCATAATGAAAATTCTGTCATAATTTCCATTGACACAGGCCAAAAGCTCACAGCAGATGTTTACGTAATTTTGTTTGTAAAAGGGTGTCACCATTCGAGGCAGCCATCGGGTTGATACCTTATTCATATGCAAAATGTCATGCAATATCGATATAACCGATTTATCGTCAGTTTCTACAGTCTTGGCTACAGTTCCGTTGCAGGTCTTCCACTCCGAGCATCGCCTTCAAGGCGCTTTCTGTCAGACCTAAACGCATTTGTTCATCGACGGACCGTCGACTCTGATGTGGAAGCATCCCGATAAACTGTTTTTCAGTTTTTAGCTATTTCGTTAAAACTGACTTACGACAAGTTATGAAATGATAGATATCAACATATTGCTTTTCAAGGCACACACGATAGAGAATGACAAAAAATATCTGCTTCCCAACTGCAGTTTATGGTAATAAGTTATCAAAAGCGTAAAGTAAACAATTTCATTACGACAATCAATTAGTACCATCGGTACCATCGACACACCATTTTAAATGAAAATAAAAATTTCTATTTTTGAGCTACTAGAAGTCTATCAGATATATTTTAATTAAGTGAACGGTACTGATAATACAATTCACGATCAATTTGGACGTATTTAAAATATAATTGACTAAGATTTTATAAACAGTGAAGTGAAATACTAAAGACATACAGTAAGTATAGCTATCATTAAAATAATCCCCGTATTTTTTCTTTTTAATTTAATTACACAGTAAGATGTGTAACGGGCCTGATTCGTCTTACCAGAGCTTTCAATATATAATCCACTAGCATAACGCTGACCTATAGCTTTGGGGCTGTATTAATTAGGTGCATTCCCGCCCTTCCCGATGGTACAGTGGAAAAAACACCAATTACCGAATTTGACTAAATCAACGGGTAGGACGCCGTTCCCCGATCTTTTCTGAGAGCTGAAGACATTAGTGGTTTAATGGTAGCAGCAGGCGGGTGCAAGCCAAGTTCAGAGGCTAACGCTTGGTTCTTGGAGGTACATCCGAGCCCAGAAATTTTGCACACCCTTGGGGAGTATCTCCGAAGTCTATCTAGCTAACAGGGGGAAGCTTCTACAGTGATCAGTTGCAAATCTGAACAGAGGCACCATTAAGGGGCTAATATCTACGGCTTCGCTGGCAGTAAAAGTGAAATCAGGTTTTCATTTACGACCAATGTATTAGATCAAATCCACAATTAAGTGTTAAGCTGCAACGTACTTCGAATTCGGTCGCCGGTTCCAAGATGGGTGAGTCAGAAAATGCCTTGCGAGAAGCGCGAAGCAGAACCGGATTGAGGCGAATTGGTGAAGTGCTTAAACTATATTTTTATGTATGTATAACACACGTATATAGTATATTATGTTCGTGTGAGCAGCCTTGTGTTTTATTCGTGTTGGAGTTGTAGTATTTATTCTTAAAATTAAAGGTGTGTATGAGACAAGCTCTGGGCGCTGTGTTGGCATTTCCATGACCACAACTGTGGTGATAAACAGATCTTATGCATTAACGTTTGAGGTAGCTAACAACTACATGGCAATTGCAATTAAAATAAGAAAGGGGAGCGAACAAATGCCTCGCTTCAATTTGGTGTCCAACGAAGGGGCTGAACAAACGCCGCGCTTCAAATGAGGTTCTAATAAACAGGTTATAGTCAAATTATGTCTTCAAATTTAGAACTCTTAACAGATCGCGGTCTCAATTATATATCCAAAAGTATGTCTGTTCCTTAATTTTATAGATATAAAGAGGAACTCAAATTTAAGGTCAAATAAGCTTTTGTGAAGTTTTTGAAAGCTTAAAAGACATGACAGTATAATAACACGACTAGTGTATTAATTGTACTTTATTTTTACAAAACTATATTTTAATTTTATTACCTCCTCCTGCTTGTACACACCACTGCATTCGTAACTTCCACTGGCTAAAGCAATGTTGCAGTTCATCTGCTGTCAACGCGTTCAGTAGGGCTGTCGTTTTTGTACTGCTTCAACCAATTCAAAATAGGCCCTCTTCAACATAATAGCTATTTAAGTCACAAGGAATGTAAGGACCTATTAACATTTGAGGTAGGCAAGTACAAGCCAAGACGAAGTCGCGGCTTGTTGCCTACCGAAAATGTTAATAGGCGTTATATTCCGAGTTATCTTATTATATTTTTTCAGCTGCTTATCAAAATCTTCCTAGATTTTTGAAAAAATCGTTTGGTTTGTCACCTGTCACCAGGATTAATTTTCGTGAGTCGTGTTACCTATGAGTGTCACATGTCACATAAACACTTGCAATTTAGAAACAAAACGTCTAAATCTGCATCTTGCTTTGCTAATTTTATTATCCTAGGAACTTAATAATAGTATTAAGTTCCGTTGTCAAGAAAAAGCAGCAAACAAATATAATCACCGACTTACACGTTTTGTTACTAAGGCTGTATCACTGACTTACATGATCAGCAGAGGGAAAATGTAATTTTCCGAAATATAAAAATCAGCGGAAGTTAGGTCGGGCGAGTAGAGTGTACGATCGAGCACTATAATTCCTCTTTGAGTCAAAAATTGTTTCACCGTAAGCGCATGGGATGAGACGTTGTCTTGGTGTAGAATGAAGTCATTCTTCCATAGGTTCGACTGTCTGTTCAACTGGAGCCTGCTCTACTAATATTATGCTCTTAACATACAAAAGTGATCAGTATTGCTTCTAACTTAGATGTGCTATTTCTTGCTTTCTTCACTCTTGGTGATTTTGGTGTCTTCAAATACGTTGACTGCTTTTAGCTTGAGTGTTATATATGTGATATAATATACCAGCGGTACCGACAGACGTTTTTCTGCCCGAACGTTGGTTTGCCTGCTATTAGCGGGTTCAGCAAACATTTTTTCCATATTCTAATTTTCGGTTTATTTCATTAAAAAATATTGGGGGGTGGTGGGGGGTGAAATTTTGGGGTTATATGTTCTGATAAGCGAGAAATCTTTTAAAAAAATTTTAATTTTGTCAAAAATATTTTTTTTAATCCTAGAACCCAATTGCAGCGCCATCTACTAGGTTCAATTCTGAACCTAAACCATCCAGGGACCCACTCAAACACACACAAAAAATTTCATCAAAATCGGTCCAGCCGTTTAGGAGGAGTTCAGTGACATACGGACGTACCGAAGAATTCTACAGTAAGAATAATATAAGACTGTACATGGTTGAATTATGCAAAATTAGACATAGGGAATTTACTTAATGTTACCACGGTGTTTGTAAACAAAATAACAACTTAGTGACTATAAAAACTAGTTGAAACTGGATTATTTCATGGTAATTTCAAAACCGACACTAGTTACTAGCATGGGTAAATATATTAATGCTAAAATAAAGTTGTCAATGAATAGTATTTCATTATTCACACAGTATATATAAAGATAATTCGTAGAATTTGTTTAACTATCTGTCAATGTTCACCAATTCTAGTACTTAATCTTCAATCTGATCTAATAATTCCTTAATTTTCGTCTGTTCCTTCTACGCCATCCAAACATCCGGGAACTCGACAAGCAATCTTCTCCATGTGTTTCAGTCGACTTTCGGAAACAGTCAATAGTGTGTTTGTCAATTTCTAATAAACTTCAAGTTTACACTTGGTCAATTTTGGAACTCAACATTTTTCAGACCCGCAACAAAATCTTGTGCACTTCAAATAATATTTAAACAACTAATCATCAACCAGCCGCATTTATCCACTACTAGATGTATGATGTTTGCAATTTATTCTAAGTAGTTGCAACTCAGTTGGTCGAGATTATTTCAAGCTCATCTATCCATCTCGTTCGTGATCTTCTTTGACTACGTTTATTGGCCCTTGGTCGCTACTCAACCATCTTCTTTGTTCATCTACCGTCCTTTAATCTTGATAATCCTTCCACTTTTGCTATGTAATGAGCACTACGAGTATGATGTCCTCAACGCCTGTTCACCTTCATATATCCTCGTTTTTGACTCTGTCTGTCAGAGTTAAACCAAGCATAGACCTCTCCATGCTGCGTTGTGTGACTTGCAGTTTCATTACTGATGCTTAGCGAGAGTTAACGTTTCTGATATGTAGTGTGTATTGCAGATACCAACAACCCTTGATCCCTGATTTCCCTCTACAATTTTTTCGTAATTTAGAAGGTGTAAAATGTATTTCAGAGACTATTCAATTCAACTGTAATCTGCCGAAAAGTGACCAATGAAAATCCAGAATTCTGACGTTTCTTGGCCAATCAAAAAAATATCAGTGGATATATCTTCCTAGAAGGTATTCAAGTGACTATTTTAAACAAATGCGATTTTTATTAGAAAAAGTCTATATTAGTGTTCTGTTACTATAGAAATTGCGTAGTTTGTTGCTAGATTTACTGAAAACTAATTTGAAAAAGTAGTTTGATTCATTAAATAGTCCCTCGAATACCATTCTTAGTCAAAATTAAGTAGATTATTTTTGCGGTGGTATCACTACTCATGTCCATTGCTCTTGGGATTAGGACTCGTGCTAGCGCACTCGTCCTAATAGTACCAAAGCGCAATGGACATTCGTGACACCACCGCAAAAATAGTCGACATAACTTTGACTACTCATGGTATTATAAGCGAGTGTAACTTGTAATTCAGATTAATAATTTGTAATACAGAAAGCGTAAATTGTAATTCAGATTAATAAATTGTAATTCAGAAAGTCTGACTTGTAAATCAGATTAGTAAATTGTAATTCTGAAGGTGTAACCCGTAATTCAGATTAATAAATTGTAATTCAGAAAGTGTAATTTGTAATTCAGAAAATGTAAATTGTAATTCATGAAGCCTTAAGTGGTATTCAAATAGCATCAACTGCAATTCAGAAAGCATCAATTGTAATTCAGAAACGAAGGGATTATCTTTATGTAGAATTATTATGTAGATACATAGGTACAAATTTAATATTTATTGTGCTGTTTACCATTTACCAAATGTCGTGTTCCAAATTATATGTAAGGTTTGTACTTTGAATTAAAATAAATATATTAGCACTTCTTTAACAAAAAGTATGTTTATTTTCAAACCTCATAAAAGTGACAACTTACGTGGCTTGAATGGCAAGGTAAGTGCATTACTTTTATGCCTAGACATAAAAATGATTACTTTTATGCCGACAGAGTAAAAGTACTTCAAAACTTGATTTTGTTTGTTTGTTATGGACAAGGTCTAGGCATGCGAAATACGAAGTATTTTAGACACCGACTGCTCTGATAATATCGTCAAAATCCTATACAGAATGCGGCAGACTACTAGGACCATTGCAAAAGCAAGGAGAATATGCATGTGGCCGTCGTGGTGTTTAGCAAACGAACAATCAATATACGATAGCGGTAGGCCGTTAGGATCATTATAAATACAAGGTATATATTCGACTTTTTTTAAATACAATTACAGCCACATGTAAAGTCCCCTTGCTTTTGCTTTGATCCTAGTGTCCTGCCGCAAACTGTATAGAATTTTGCTGAGACTGATGAGTTCAAACTCTAGCAAATGGTCTTTTACACATCGTAGTAACATGGGACCCACGGCTTTACATCACTTCCTAATGATGGCATTCTGTAGATGTTTTCATCCTCATTTTTTTATTTTTAAAAACCTCACCAGGACCGGGAATCGAACTCTCGACCCTTAGACAGAATGCTTAACCACTGAGCTGCTGAACCCGGATAAAACTTGATTAGCTTTAGAATATTTTTTACATGGCCTTTCGATAATTATAATTTTTTAATTACATTTATTTATTTATTTATCTACAACTGCTTTGATAAGCACTAATTACGTTATCCATTTGACACTATTTCCGTTAGGTAATGAACTTAATTACATCACTAGTGGTGTAATGAATATAATTACATCACTAGTGGTGTATGTGTTTCATTACCTAACGAAAATGTCAAATAAATGACATAATGAAGTTGCCTACTATAATTTTTTTTGAAAATGACAGATCTGACGTTGCGGGATCGCGCTACGCTCGTCCCGTAAAATCGGGGCATTTCCTAACTGGTTTTAAAAATAGCTATTTTCTATCAATTTAAAATGACACCTTTTAGTGAAACACCTGATATTTATCTGATTTCGGTTTTAGTTATTACGATATTCTGTATTATACAAAATATATTCATACAAGCTGTTCCCTTTCTGGTAACCAGTGCTTGATAGCATTCATTTCATTTACTTATATTCTGTAATTTAAAAAGGAATTGTTATATATCTTTACTTAGTTTTTACATGTCTATACTTCATGTATAAACTATTCATTCTGCGTGTTCAGACCCCATTCATAATAAACAAAACAAAATCTACATGGCTACAAAAAACTCAAATGTATATACAGGACATAAAAATGTATTGAAAAGAACTACATGATGTTTACGGTAAGATCGATGACGCAACAAGAAATGCGCGAACCAGATTGTCAACAAAATTCAATATAAGCGATTTTAGCACCATTTTTCCCAAAGTTGCTACAAAGACCTTAAGATAGGTAACTAACTGTTGCTAATCTTGATCCACACTGTATATTAATACATTGTATGAATGAAAGTCAAGAGAGGTTAATACAGTTTTTGAACATCTTAACTAGGTGATACTTTTAAATAGAAACGTGATGCGACGGGAGATTTTTCAAAGGAATAAATCTGGTAGGCGAACTAGACACCTCACTTCCGTTCAACAATTAAGTTTGTTCCTTAAATTGCATAATATGTTAATTCCTGCTTTCGTATACGATGCTTAGTTCGCTAGGTATAAATCTCAAGAAGTTGGACGAACGTTAAGCAAATATTTTCAAATAAGGAATAGACTCCCATAAATATCAGTCTGAAATAACCGTGACTTACTTCGTGCCACAGAAAATAGTTCAGAAGTGTTTGATGAGTAAACACCTAACCACTTGCTTGATAGGCCCGATAACTTTCAAGACCATTAGCGTCTTCCTCACAGAAACTGCATTAAACGTTGCGTAATGACACATCACCATAAAAATTATTTTTATTGAACAAATAAAAAGTGAACGTTGTTGACAATAAAGTCTACGATTTAATATTGCTAGTATCTCTAGGAGAAAGTAGAAGGTAGGGAACGACATCGGTGACCTTACATCTCTTGTAATGCGCTTCGGGAATCCTTATATGGGTCCACAAAATTAGTTTCCATTTGGAGCATTTAAGAATTGTTTATTAAACTACTGCTATATTATTAGTGGACGAATGGGTGTGGTTATTAATATGCACTATGGGATTATTACCAAAATGCCCTTGAGATTTGTTGCAGTTATCTAGATAATAAAACTCCTAATTAAATAATTACATAGATTTAATAAAATGTGTACTAGTATTAAATAATGTTAAAACAAGTTAATTGTTAGCAAACGTATGTGAGCTTTTTCTATGCAAGATCGCTTAGGCAAATTATTAAATTCATTTGCGCGAGGTTCCAACAAAAGGTATATTGTAATACCAGGGAAAAGGGCTTTATTACAAAATGAGTATAAAAGTTGGAACACGAGCGACAGCTAGTGCTTCATTTATAGTAATTCCATCACCGTAAAACGAGTAGGGAAGCTGAATCCAGCTAGGGGAAAACCGCGATTGCTTAAAGTCACTTTTTCGAATCCCGTTGAAGCAAAAACTATTCTACAAGCTAAGAATCGCCTTAGAAATACCATTTGTTCCAATATCAAGATACAACAAGATAATACACTTGCTCAAGTGAAATATTTAAATGAACTGCGCGAAGACCTGAAGAGACGAGTCGACAGCGGTGAGCAGGATATCACCATAAAGTATATTAGGGGAGTTCCTCAGATTATTAAAGTTGATCCAAAAAACTACTAAAAAATAATGTTAATACCCGCTCTACATGTCTTAATCAAAGTATTTCAAACTACAACGGCTTTTCGTTTTGTCACATTAATATTCGCTCTCTTAACTCGTCATTTGATATGTTTTCTGATTATATTTTGGATAAGGACTATGACGTGATTGCTATATCTGAGACATGGTTATCACCTATCTTCCCTTCTATTTTTGTGCACTTAAAAGATTATGATTTGGTTAGAGCTGATAGGGAGACACGAGGAGGTGAATTGCGCATTTATATCAAAAGTTACCTTAAATATAGCATTATAAATACAGACTATGTTCCTAAATTAGATATTGAACAGCTCTGGATTTGCATAAAGTTGGGTAGATGCAAGTTTGGCTTTGGTGTTATTTATCGCCCACCAAATAAACCTTGTAATTTTGGCAAACTTGAAACCGTACTTGCAAATTTAACGGTTGAAGTAGAAGACTTTATCTTGGTGGGCGACGTAAATGTGGACTTTTTATCAGTCAGTCGGAATTTACGAAATTTAAAGAATATCTTGGAAACGTTTGGACTGATACAAATAATAAAGGAGCTCACACGCGTCACTGCAAACACCAGCACGTTGATTGATATTATTTGCATAAACAAACATCGTACTGCTTCCAGAGTTGGATCATTGGATATGCTTAACTTATCAGACCATCGACTAGTGTTTGCTGATCTTCAACTTAGGATCAACAAACCTGTACCTCAGAAAAATATTTATCGCGACTATACACATTTTGATATGCAAAAATTCGCTAAGGATGCATCTTGCATTCCTTGGGGAAGAACATTTATTATAGAAGACATGGACCTAAACACCGCTTTCTTTACTGACGCTGTCAAATTTGTTTTCGACATGCATGCCCCAGTACGAGAGGTATGCATAAAGAAACGCTGTACACCATACATCACTGATACTATCAAGAATATTATAAAACTAAAAAAAAGTATTACAGAAAATACCGAGCATCAGGATTGGACCGTGATAGACGATTGTACATGGATATACGAAATTATCTTTCTTTTGCAATTAAACAAGAAAGATTAGCTTACATTAAAAGGCAACTAACAATAAATAAAAATAATCTGAAACGCTTATGGAAAAACTTTGGCGATTGGAATGTTCACTATCAACCTGCGAATCAAATTAGCCCTGAACTGATGGAACCTGATGTGCTGAACGATTACTTTGCTAATACAACTCGCAATTCATCTCCCAGTGAACAGACCATAGCATACTTTGAGGACCAATCTGCACCGGGAGTCGCAAATCAGCTCACGTTTGATGAAGTATCCTGTGAAGAAATTGAAAAAGCTTTGAATGAATGCAAATCGTTGTCCTATGGTGCTGATCAGATTAATTTAAAAATGCTAAAAAAAATTCCTTCCGTAGGGATGCTCTGACACATATCATAAATGTTTTCTTCTCAATTGGAAGTGTTCCTGCTTTGTGGAAAAAATCATACATAACTCCGCTGGCTAAAATTTCGAAAGCTACTGAATTGTCCCACATAAGACCTATAAGTATCCTTCCTGCCTTTTCAAAAATTCTGGAGAAAATTGTGTACAAGAAATTATTTCACCATCTAAATACGTACAATCTACTGCCTGAGGCATAATCTGGATTTCGCGATGCAGCGCCATTAAATGCACCGCTCGCTCATATCTGTTGCCACGTTTAGTCTCTTTCCACATTTATCTTGTATCTGATGGGTCCCATTTTCGTCGATGGTGAAGCCTAAGCTATGTGCAAATTATTATTTTTGCCTACGGGGAGATCAAAAATAAACTTGATCGCGGGATTCCATGAAAGATTCTGTCTATACTACAATTTATAAAGCTAAGTAAATTTTAACTACAATTTACTGAATTATTAGTTCATGTGACTAACAGTCTAATTATATCAGCTACACAAATATGCAGAAATATGTAATTTAAACCGAATTTATACATTAAATTGATAAGTAACACTAAAATATCAATGGGATAAGTTAAACAAGATGTCAAATGTGAATTTTAAACTTAAAAAAATTGACAGTTCTATGTCAATAAAAAACATGCTACAGATTAGGCAAATTTGATTGTTCTTAATGGTTCCCGCGATCAAGTTTATTTTTGATAGCCCTGTATTTCTTAGTTAAAGAGAAAATAAATAAAAAAAAAATAATGTTCCCACCCTGTATATTTTGAGTCCAAAATATTCCTTTTTTTGGCAAGAGTAAAAACCTGAACTATGTGTGAAATATTACTTTCATTTAAGTAACAGTTCTTGAGTTAAAGCAAAATTAGGCAGATTTTTCTTTTTAAGGTGGTCACTTGGTATAAATTTGACCAAATTTTTCTCAGATTCATGTCAGTAAGGCATATAATTCTCGTGAAAAATACTGTATTCCTCAAAAAATTAGTTTTACGGGCAACAGATAGACAGACAGACGGAATTGAGAAAATCTGTATTTTCGTCATCTATGGACGTTGAAACGCCAAGATCCGAAAAAACTGAAGAAAATTTAAGAAATTGTCTTAACGTGTCATAAAGTCCCAGTGCCCCAGGAAGACATTTCCGGACATGAGTTTCTATACTCAAATATCTTTTACTGTCTCACTGAATGCCCTCTAGTAGTTTGATCCCATAATTGTGAAACACCCTTTAGAGTACTATGCTCTTATGGGGCAGATCAATTAGGTTTTTAACAGTAATTTCATAACAGTAAGAGACTTTAATATTTCAGAAATCAATGGTTGTGAATACAATCTAAGTAAGTGGTAGTCAGACAGCAAAACATTAGCTAGAATTTTTAAATATTTTTAATTTGAAGATGTGCAACAATATTAAAAATCTTGGAAATAAGACTATAGATTTGGTTTTAAGTACTTCTGAATTAAATGGATGCTGCACCATGAAAGACTTTTCTACAATATTCTGTGACGAAGGATTAAGGGTCAGCCTTACCTGGTGGCGAAAGTTATATTTGGTGTTTTTCCAGCTGGTAATTATCGGCCTAAGTTGACTAACTCGTCGGGAAGGGTCGGGGTTCCAGCTAAGCTGCAAAAAAAATTGGGAGAGGGCGCCAGGTCCTCGACGACGTCGACAAATCCTTGGGTCGGACCTCTCCAAGGTAAGTGATAAACCCAGCAAACCAAATAATAGCAAAACCAATAACTAGTAACAGTATTTTTTAAACAACTGGTTCTATAGTGCAAACCAAATTGGCCAAAATAGCCAAGTAAATCGGCATAAATAGGTGATGATAAATACAAGCACAAACAATCCAATTACTAGTCTAGACACATTAAAAAAATAGACTCTGCATAAGCAAATATAAAAGAGGCGAACTGCATAAATGCAAATAACTTTACTACAATATATGCATGAATAAAATAATGAAAACGTGAAGTTAGTTTTAAGCAACAGCAATCAAGCTGATACACAAATTTTGATTGCCCACTAGGGGATGAAATCAATTAACGAGAAGCCCCGTGAAGCGGAGGTTCATACAAGGCCGATCGCGTCGGAATAATTCCGGCGAGCAAATAATTATAAATACGCAGGTACAAATTAGCACGCACAGAGCGATGCAAGCGATAAGCTAACCCCAAAATTTAGAAGGGGCGAAAAATCTTCCGATTGCATGGGCATACAGGGTCGAAGAGATCTCTATGATAAACTCATTTGGTTTGTTATGACGGTTCAAGTAGAGGTTTGAATGCGCTCCTAACAGTAATAACTAATCATTCCGGATTTCAAACTACTTTTCGATTACTTAGGTCGTTAAGTGACCGCGAACGGTTTAATAATCACAAACTTTCAAATACGCGATGACGTTAACATATAATCTCAACAGCTGAGTTTGTGTGCACGGGAACAACAATATCTCGCAGCAGATCCCGTCGATAAACGCAGCCAGGCCGTAACTTAGGTGAGTTCAAACGCCTTATGAAGGCTTAATGGAGTAACCGCGAGTTATAATGCATTATAGGGTACCAAACCCCCCAGCAACGTTCGACCCATTTGACATAGTCGCAATAAAGCACATCGCACCACCAGGGTAAGTGAATTAAACGTAGCTACCAACACCGCAAACAGGGCCCCTAAACTATCATACTACTAAACAGCTAGCGCTAAAAATGCAGCTACCGAACAGAATTGCCTGGACGCTGGATCAGGTTTCTGTTACTTGCACTGGTTCTTCTCCCAAACGTTTTAAGCACAGGGGTAAGACTGCACCCCTGTTTTAAGACAATGTAGTCAATGTCACTCAAAGGGACGATAATTATGTTACCCTGAAACGCAGCCTCACGTTTTAAAAGTTTCTGGCTTGGAAGGGTAGCATGGATGTAAATGAATCAAACTATAATAGTCGATTGATTTTATTACAAGAATAAAGTTCTATATATACAAACATAATTGCTTAGTTACTACGATTTCAACGTACAAAGTATATTTCGATATAACATTTCATAACATATGTCAGCATTAAGCCAGTTTTATTTTCGCTTTATCTGCAAGTATGTTACACTGAACTCTTGGTTCTAGGTCGTGCCTTAGCGCAATATGCTTACTTGCAAGGGCGGCATTTAAATTTGCTGCTTATGAAATCAGAATTGCATTTTAAAACTTATGACGAGACGTTTCGCATGAAATTCCCTATTATCATTTATACAACTAATTGCTAAAACATTTACACACCCCAATAACCAATTCGCATCATCCTCGTAGGCTTGAATGAACGTGCCGAACTAGAAGCTGCTTTCGTGGCACACCTGGGCAAGCGGCATCAGGGCACGAGGAGAGGAAATCGCCAGCTCCCGTCTGCGGGACGACTATCGTAGGGGCCTTACCTTGAGGCCAGGGGACAAGCGAACAAATTGCAGGTAGGCGACTCTTCCGAGCGCTTTCAAGGGGTGTGGCGTAGAGTGATTTCCAATACCCTTGCGAAATCCAGGGAAAAGTTGGCTAAAAGAGTACAAATTCTAGGTAAGCTCCAAGGAAGATGTAAGTGCTATCGCAAATAAACCTGAGGTTAATAGGCAGCCAAATGTGGACTTGCAGGTGGTAAAAGTTGGCCCAAATAAATCCGCCGAGGCGTTAGGCGTAAGAATACTAACATTAACCAATAATTCAAACGTCAAAAAGGCATTTGTGCTTCAGATCCATCACATTCAATAAAGTTTAGCCAAACCAATTGGTTTTTTGGAGCACTACGGCGTGGGACACCAAACTTGTTTGCACGAATTTTCAATCGAAAAAGAACGAGCGAAACCAGTCACAAGCTCACCAATGCAAGTTATCAAAAACTTCCCAAAAATATTGGCAAGAGGACCCATAAAAAAATCACTGAAAAATAGAGTCTTCTCAAATGATAACATCACTGCAGTTTCAGGCTAGAAATTTATTATCACCAGAAGAAAATAGGGTTGCCTACCCAGTCAGGTAGAAATGTACTGTATATTTGGGGGAAATAAATGCGAATAGTAGAATTTAGTTAATTATTGAAAGTATTGCCTGATAAACCACCGTAACAATTTTCACTGCTGCATGCAAAACTACAAATTATCCATAACAAGCAGTGCCCAAAATCAAATATAATTTGGATAACAAAAATCAATATAGTAGAGAGGCCAAACTAAATTAAGTCGTCAAATAACGATTTTCGTGAGACTGAGTAGGTTTATACCGACAAGTGGTATCTTCTTATTCGGTGGTTTCTCCTGAGTATGAAAAATCATGTCGCCTTTTCAGCTTGTGGAGTGAGGAGCTATGACGTCACAAAGATGGCCGTTCTTGGTTACAGGTGTTAGTACAGAAAAACTAGGGTTTAACCCAAACATCCAAAAAGAAAGTTCTACCCAGCAGCAAACTGTTTAGTACCATCCTCTTAGTAAGTAGTAAAAACTTGCACAACATTGCGCGTCGGGTTTAGGCAGGAGGAGGGTGGAAAGATGGTAAAATGGTAGGTTTCAGCAGTTTTTCCAAAATATCTCGTTAACTATGAGGTTTAGCGCAAACTTCAGTTTATACAAAATTCATCTATATTTACTTTATAATAAAAATAGTCTTATGCATTAGATTACGGAGATATGGAGGGGGCAATAATGTCATTATTTTCCATTTAGCTTGGGATTAATCGTTCTTCATTGAACATGAGTATGTTTCGTTATAAAAAGTACTTAGTGACGCATCAATAACATAGGAACATTTGTATGTATGTATGTACGCCTATGTGTATGTATCTGAGAATATACATACATTGCTCCTTTCCTTTGTCATTTTTATCTTCATTTTGCCTATTTTTCTTTTTGAATAATTCATCATATTGTTTTCCTCTTTCCATTTGAGCTTTTATAATTATATATTATACCTGCTTAAACTACCTCCATCTTTTGTCATATTTTCCTAAAAAGATAAAATCAAGTGGATAGCATTAAAAAAAGGTTAACTACAAACTTTATCTAATAAGCTTTAATACAAAAAATAATGGAAATTGTTTTTCTTTACAATACATGCTTTTCAGTAAGTTCAATGTTCTTCAATGAAAAGTGGTATGTACAACGTACATGGTACTTACATAATAATAAATTACAGCAATCAATAACCTAAAAATCTTCAAGCCCATGTTGAAGATTATCTTCATCGATGCCGTCGTCAATAATTAGTGCATCTCTGTTGGTGCACCCATGTTCGGAGCAATTCTTGCACATGTTTGAGCATTTTAAACCACTTTGTCGATGCTCACAGTTTCTGACGCACCCCGCATTACAAGTGCAAACAATGAGGGAGAGCAATTTTTCAGGATCAGCTGCCTTTGTGGTTGCAACTGGACGCAAATAACCACCAATCCGTTTCCAACCCCATTTTAGTGAATCTTTATTGACATTCAGCCATTGCTGCACTTGATGGTGTTGTTGTGCAGCTGCTGAAGTGGGGGAAAGTACAGCCAACCTGAAATTTGTGTGTAGAGGTTCCTTTGCGATGGTCTACAAGTAATATTGATGGCGCAGCGTATCTAAATGATCTGCATTTGTTGATGCAAATATCGAAAGGAAGAAATGGTTCCAGCATCAGCTACTGCATCTGGGTCTTCATTGGGGTTGTTAAAAGTCAACAGCTTTGTGTAAATCCCCTTGTCACTTTGCACTTTTTCAGAAGGCGTTATTTTTCTCTTTCTATAAATTGAAGAAACGGTATCACATCCGGCGAAAGTGTAAACTGTCAAGAGAACACCCTTCATTTTCCCGATACCACGCTGAATGTCTCCAATGCAGTAAACTTTTTCTTCTTGATTATCTTTCTTCGGTACAACCATCTCTACTGTTTGTTGGCTGGAGCATAAACAACCAACAAGACCAACAAATCGGTGTCATTGCCAATTACGATCCTTCTTTGATTCGTCAGTTGCAGTAAAAACGAGCTTGGTGTCAGCACCACCTTCTGCCTGAATCACTTTGCAGCCAGCTTGCTGTAAGTGTACAATCATGAGAGCAATCAGTTGTACCTATCTTGTTCTTAGTATTAGTTAGACATTTTGCTTGTCCAAGAGTGACATTAATTCCATCTTCCACTTTCACTTCAACATGTGTAGTAGTAGATGATCTGCGCAAATGTTGTTGGTGTTTATTGCTGGGTGATTTACCATAACCATCTGGCCTCCTCACTTCCTTGAACCCTTTATATAATACACCTGGAGCGAATATTACGAGTTCATAGACGTCATTTTTGCCTTTTTGCCAAACAGAAAAAGTTACCCCCTCCATATCTCCGTAATCCGTTACTGGACTGCAAAAATGCATAAGATCATTTTTATTTTAAATTAAATGTAGATTAATTTTGTATAAGATAAAGTTCACAGTAAACCTCACAGTTAACGAGGTATTTGCGAAAAACTGTTGAAACCAACCATTTTACTACCTTTCCAACCCTCCCGCCTAAATTCGACGCGCAACTTCGTGCAACTTTTTACCACTTAGGTACTAAGAGGATGGTACTAACAGTTTGCCGCTGGGTAGAATTCTCTTTTTTGAATGTTTGGGTTAAACCCTAGTTTTACTGTACTAAACCTGGTACTAAGAATCGCCATCTTTGTGACGTTATAGCTCCTTACTCCACAGGCTGAGAAAGCGACAACATGACTTTTTCTACTGAGGAAACACTGCTAATTACGATGGTATCACTTGTCGGTATAAATCTACTCAGTCCCACGAAAATAATTATTAATTCTCTTGGCCTCCCTACTAATATCTAGTGGGGTATACCGAAGGTATAATTTATTTTATCTACTCCAGTGGGATAAGTAACGCATTACGTCACTCATTTGACACTATTTCAGTTACGTAATGAAGCTCATTACACCACTCAGTTATGTAATGGTTTCATTACGCAACTGAGTTGTGTAATGACTTCATTACGTAACTGAAATAGTGTCAAATGAATGACATAATGACATTTGCCTACTAAAATAGTTTTGAAAATGACAGATCTGACATTTCTCTTAATGCACTTTTCTCAATTTTAGGCAGTCGTAGATAAAATTTTGTACAATACATGTGTGATAATGCATCATTAATAAACTTGTGTGCTTACATAACTCGTGCTACGCACTCGTTTGTAACTTACACACACGTATATTAATGATACTGTTATCCCACTTGTATAGTAAATAACTATTATAGAACTTAAACGTTTTCATCGTTGCATGAAAAATAAATCAAATTACCATTTTTATAAGAATTTAGACGTATTAGACGTAAACTCATATCTGAAATTATAAGAGCTAGAAAGGATAATACCAATTCAGTTGAGAGTGAATTAGTGTAAATATAAATACATTTTTGAAGTATATAAAAAATAGTCAAAAAGATACCAATTATTCTACAGTAACTTACCATATACTTACCATATAATCAGAATATATGCAAAGAAAAAGGCGCCAATACGAATACCGTTGCTGAATATTTTAGCGGTGTCTATACACATGTATCACGTTATGATGTATCTACAATTATGTCAAAGTGTAGGCAGTGCACTGTGGATGTTCTAACCTTCAGAGGGATTACTTCTGAAAATGTTGCAGTTGCTTTAAATAACTTAAAACCGAATAAAACTTGTGGACGAGATGGCATATCTTCCTAATATATTTAAAGTTTCTTGGGAATTATTACAAAATCCACTTAAAATACTGTTTTTGCACTTGCGGGACTAAAGTTGGCACTTTAGTCACTTATTTTAGGAACTAAAGTAGCTCATTTAATCTCTAGGGACAGAAGTAATTACTTTAGCCCCTAGGGACTAAAGTAAAAAATGTTACCGTATCTATGGTAATCTATGGTAAATTCGGGGTTAACAGGTTAGGTTTCGCGTCAGTTTTGACATAAACTGACGCAAAACCTAATCTACTAACCTCGAATTTGACATAATTGTGAGCTCTTGTCATAATGACTTACAGTGCCACCAACTTTAAAATTTACCAAAGGCTACTAATTTTAAAATCATTATAACTAAAATGTCAATAAATGACGTTTAAAAAAAACGGGTTTTCGTTTTAAATCTTCCTGCAACGTGAAAAAATAGTATATGCAACTCGGAGAGAATGCTATTTTGCTTCAGTACAATAACGCATTTCTCTCCCTCATTGCATAATCTACTATTAATATATGTTTGACAATTAAAATATTTCCTGATAAATTTGAAATAACTAGAGTTACACCACTGCATAAAGAAGGCAATAAATTAGCTACTGAAAATTATAGATAAATTTAATAACGTACACTGCTAAATTATTCGAAAAAAATTATATATGAAAACTTTTGATCATGTTAAACATAAGATTTTCATTGTACAGTATGGTTTCTTCAAAATGAAAATTTTATTGATTTTGTTGGCAGTGCTATAGATAAAGGTGAACATTTGGATGCATTATATACCAACATGCAAAGGCGTTTGGTAAGGTTAATCATGATATTTTGTTGTGTAAGCTGTGAGACTTCGGCTTATATGGAAATTTAGTTTTCCTTTTTAAATTTTATTTAGAAAACATCAATCGGCCAATTTAATGGGCTGTACGTCAAATTACCATTTAACTTCTTCTGGGGTGCCTCAGGGTAGTAATTTAAAACCTTTGTTATTTTTTATTTTTATTAATGACTTGTGTTCTTGCCTCGGTCATTTGCGTGGATTACTATTAGCTGACGACCTTAAAATCTATAAGGAAATAAATGGCATCAAGGATGTCAAACTGTTTCAATAGGATATTATTCTATAGTATAATGAGTTACTCAAAACAAACTTTATTTTAACGCAGATAAATGTAAATATGTTACATATATACCTTAAGTAAAAATTCACTCGCGTCACAATATACTATGAATGGTAGCACTTTGCGTAAGAAGTTCCGAATTAAAGATTAGGCTGTAATTTTGTCCCTACACTGCATTAGGAGTTTCATATAGAGTATGCAGTGTTGTTCTTACTGGAAAGTTTTGGTTTATTGATGAGGAATACTTTTCCTGTTTAGTCTATTGCTGTTATTAGTCGCTCTATAATGATTTTGTCAAGCCAAATTTGAGTATGGATCCGTAATTTGGAACTCTGGCATGAAAAAGTACCAAAATAAACTAGAAGCCGCCCAAAATAAATATCTTAAATTAATTTACTATCAGGAACATGGTCGTTATTCTGATATTTTTTTACCAAAGTGTTGGATAAGAATTTCAAGTCATTAAATTTTGTTATCGACCAGAAATTATGAATGTATTGTTTATATTTAAACTAGAGTTCCTAAATATAGGAACTCTAATTTAAACTAATATATAACCGCATCGACTGTCCCGGCTTACAGAACAAGTCCTCGTGACATACTGCATGCACCATTCCATAGAACAAACATGAGCAAGTACTACTCTCCTATTGTTAGAATTCTCATTTGTATTAATAGGTTACATAATTGCAGATTTTGATATTAATATATGTAATACAACATACATTTAAAACTGTTCTCGAAAATTACGATTACCATCAGTATTTAAATAATTAACCACTAAGTGGAGAAATTTCTTTGATACCTGTTTATCCTGCCTAATATATTACTATGAACTAGGCCACTGCTTAGGCGAATTTGCCTTTAATAAAAGAAAATATGATTGAAAAGAGGGTGCTCCTAAATTCACGTATTGCAATATGAATAGTGCTGCCCGTGCACGATCTCAGACTTATTATTTTATTTTAATTTCTGCAATAATATTCGGCTGCTCCGGTGAACATAAAAACTCTGTCTCGGGTTGGGTTGCTAAATTAGAAAAACTAAGTAGAGCAACCTAATTTCAGTAGCTCCAATTTAACTAGAATCTTACTTGCGCACGCACCAAAACTAAATCTGACGTAGCTAACCTCAAAAACTGACATGAAACACGAAACAGTGTGCCTCGTACAATTAGCAATAATTTGATTTAAATTAATCCCAAAATCAGCAAAACGCCGCAGGTAGGAAATATTTCATCTCGCATAGCAACAGTGTTAACGGCTTTTTTTCTATCGTGACGTAAACTGACGCCAACTATCAGTTGTTTTTAGTTGCAAACAAATGGACCATTTTCCTATAATTTCTACAATTTCTACTGACGCCAAGTCAATTTCTGAATACTGGAATCCTCTAGACCCCCGAGAACTGCGGCAATGCGTAGTAGAAACCCCAATCTTGCAGACCCCAGCAATATAAACAAGCTCTTGGCGATTGAATTTGCGCCAATACGGTGGTCTTTTAGAAGCTTCAAATGCAGCTCACCCCTCTCGGGGGACGCCAACTCGTTTTCTAAGCTGCTAACGGCTTGGTGACTGGGATCTTTGCCTGAAGTTCTTTGTGGAGGACCCCTTTATGCATTGAAGGGACCAAACTTGGCTCCAACTCGTTCCTCCAGGTGGTATCGACTTCCGACCGTAACCCTTACTTGGATTTCAACTGCCTGGTTTTTATCGAAGACGAATATTCTCCAAATACAACACTTTAATATTGGCAAACTGGTTCTAATTGTGCCCAACACTTTAATGGTTAAATAAACCCAACACTTGTACTCAAATGGATGCGTTTTATTAACAAAATCAAACTTTTTATGGGAGCTGATGTGAAATAATGTTATTGGCTTGGGCAATATCCAAGCTCTCTCTATAGTGGTTTTAAACAATAGACAATCTCGTATCATAGCAACATCTCACCACAATTGTTTAAAAGAAATAAAGTTTGATACATAAAATTAACTTATAGAATAAGGTTTTGATAACCTTAATAATTCTCACAGGCGAAATAAATGTTTTTGTTAGGTTATAAATGCACTACACTTTATAGTCTGTTATTTCACTGTGTTTTAACCGCACTGTTATGTTCTGTAGTTTTAAATGCACTGTATAATGTCCTCCGTTCAATGTCTTTGCTATTTGTAGGTTGCTCTTTTGCAACATTTCTTGTCGGTTGCTTCTTGCAACGTTTCTAATCATCGTACTGCATTGCTATACTATTAAATTACTTTGCCATTCTGGTCCTAACTTTCTGACCAGATACAATCTAACTGCATTTCCACTTCCAAAACCCCGTCAAATCTGAACCTCAAATTGTGAAACTCAGCTACACCTATCAGTGCCTTTTCTCTATAAAAGTAAGCTGGTGCAAGACCAATTAAAATAATTAATTCTGTGCCTCGGTTTGATTTTTAATGCATTCTAGTTCAATTGGCTAGCAGAATTGTTAAGAGCACAAAACCATCTGAATATATTACTTTTTATTTTTACCCGTTTTTTATGTATATTACCTACAATTTTGTTGTTGCTGTTTTGTGTTGTAATATATGCGGGAGCGCTGGCAGTATTATTGGGCATATATTCGTCCTGTCAGTTTATTATTATTATAAATAAATAATGCGTAATCTCTAAACAACTACAGAACACATTGACATAACACAAAGATTTTTCAAAAACAATGGATTTCAACTAGACGTAAAATTAGAGGAGCCCCGTATATTTTACTTAAACAAGGATCCTTGTGTTTCTTGTTCTTAGATTAATTTAAATAAAAGTTAGATATTCATTAAAATAAAATGAAATGAAATAATGCAACCTTCTGAAAAAAAAAACATGCCAAACAAACACCGACTTCGCCGGGCTCCATAGCTCAGTGGTAAGCATTCTGGCTACTGATCTAAGGGTCGAGAGTTCGATCCCCGATTCCGGTGAGGTTTTTAAAAATAAAAAAAATGCGGATAAAAGCCTCTACAGAATGCCATCATTCGGAAGTGATGTAAAGCCGTGGGTCCTATGTTACTACGATGTGTAGCATGTAAAAGATTCCTTGCTAAGGTTGGAACTCCTTAGTCTCGGCAAAATTCTAAGTAGGACAAAGGTACCTGGTACTCTGCATGCCTAGACCTTCTTCATGGGGTTGGCAAAAAGGGCTTATAAAGGCCTACTTGCTAGACGTCAGTCTCCCCAAAAATAATACAATACAATACAATATAACACCGACTTTGGTTAATTACAAGGTGTGGAGGTGTCACAAAGGATGTTTTGGTTACTTAACTTTATTGTATTTGTTTGCATTGATAACGGGAATAGATTGTGTTCTCCGAAACGTTCGTTTTCAGTGCTGCTCAATACCTAACAAAACATCATGAATTCTTATGCACTTTTGAATCCTTAGAAACTTTACAAGTTTCAGGTTTTGAGACCTTAATATTTTGCCAGTACACTTTCTTAATTCAGGCATGCTTCGAGATTATCCCTAATTTACACTTCTGAATCAAGATATGAACTTTAGCAGTACTGTAAATTTGCTGTTCATCCAGTAATTTCATGTACTTACCTTGCAATTGTGTTATTTGCATATTTAGATTCTTGTTGCAGACGTTACGAAACCAACAATTTAATAATAATTATAACACATAGTAGAATTTGCGTCAAGGTTTCTATGCTTCATATTTTAATGCTGTTCAAGTGGGCACCTCAAGAAAATCGAATCAGCTTCGCATGAGAAAACGTTTTGGAACTTTCGAATCACAATTACAAGAATTTATACAGCCAGCTTGTTAGTGATGTTACAGGTTTCGTAATCTTAATTGGTTCTATTACAGAGTAACATACTTTAATTATTTATTACACATTTCTGATGCGAAAGGAAACCGAGTAATTCGAAAATATTGTCAAGGTTAAAAATGTAATGCGGTAAAATAATAAAAATATACAAGAATGTTGCTTTTGGGATTTATTTTTATGTTAATAGCATTATTTTCTTGTAATATAAATAAACATTTACTACGAATTTATTACTTTAGTCAATAGATAACTCGACCAACATTGCTTTCTCTTGGAGACACGATAAAACAATCTGTATAAAGTGCAGGTGATTTATATTGTGGGATTATCATAATCATAAAAATTAGTTTAATTCTTAGCTTCTTAATTATTGAGACTCAGTACAAAATTACATATTTTCACTTAATTTCACATTTAATGCATAATTATCTCTAAATGCTAGATATGTAGTGTATAATTAAAGCTTTTGTTTGCAAATGAATATCTTCTGCACCAAAATTGGTATATGCGTCGTTTTCCACAAGTCTCGTTTATGAGATTGACTGGACCTCTATATGTATAAAGCTTATCACTAAACTAAGATAAACGGAAAGCATCAGAACATGTATTTACTTTTTAGCGGAATTATAACATCTTAAGAGTTTAATAAACCAGCATACATATGCTACGTAGATATTAAAAAAGCCTTTTGCAGAATTTAACTTAAACATGTGTAAATAATCGTTGATAAAACATCGACGGCACGCTGAACTTCGCCTGACATATTTATATCTCACTGTTTTTTATATGTCACTAATAATAACTACAGTGACTTTATATGTATGAGACAGTGGCGACAATAGAGTGTATTCTTTTTATTGGTCGCTAGAATCGGCAACTATTAAGAGGCAAGATTTGTTGATGCTTTTGTTTGTTTATCTATCTATACATATATAAAAGAAAGTCACAACCCCGACTAATCAACGCAGAGCCGTAACCACTGGTACTACGAACTTGAAATTTGGGTGAAAGGTTCAATTTGTTACGTAAGGGATTTTTTGAAATTCGACCTCTAAAAGGGTGAAAAGGGGTAAAATGTGTTTTCACGAATTCCTTAATATCTTTTACACCCGATGAGATATCAACTTGGTGTGGACTTGCAACGATTTTCAATGCAAATACCTAGAAACGTATTTGAGGATTTTGCTCTAATCAACCCCTAAAGGTGCATATATGGATTCGGGGTGAATTAAAAAACCCATCGTATCTCCTATGTTTATTGAATTAGAACATTCATTTTCTGGCATCTAGACGTATTTTTAAAATATTTAAAAAGTGGTTTAAGGGATTTTAAAAAATTTACCCCTAAGAGGGTGAAAAGGGGTAGACTGTGTTTTCACGAATTCCTCAATATCTCTTAGACCCGATAAGATATCGACTTGATGTTTGCTTACATAGGTATCCAAGGCACATGTCTAAAAATCATATTTCAGGATTTTGCCCTAATCAACCCTTAAAGGTACGAATCTGTATTCGGGGTGAATTATGGAACCCCTTGTATCTCCTGTGTTTGTTGAGTTAGAGCATTCTTTTTTGGCATATAGATGTGTTTTTCAAATCTTTAGAAAGAGGTTTTTGGGGTTTTTTTACATTTCACCCCTAAAGCGGGCTGAAAGAATTTTTAAGAAATTTTACCCGTGAGGGGTGAAAAGGGGTAAACTGTGTTTTCACGAATTTCTCAATATCTCTTATAATAAAATAGGAGAACTTCTGAAATTCCATCCCCAAGTGGTGGAAACGGGTATCCTGCTATAATTTATGAATACAACATTGAATAAGTACACAGATTTTTTATTTTATGTAATTGTTATACTAAAACTATAGTTTTATCAATCTATACAAGGGTAACGACAATTATACAGTTATTTTTCAAAACTGCCATATCAAGTGCTACATCGTTGGATTCTACACAAAAACAGCTTTCTAATGATGGTACTTTCGACTCCCATTTCAATTTAAAAAAATAATCAAGTTGGCGGTGCTGCAGTCGTAACGATCGATAAAAAAATTGGAACCACGAATATTAGTAGAAAACCGTATGTTTTACTTCTATACCAAATTTCAGAATTATATCTATAGCCGTATTCAAATAATACCACCGTTTCCATACTTAATTTACGCACTGTATAAACATTTCCAAGGGGATGTGAAGAATAAAAGAGTTAAGGAGACCTTTTTTCGGAAGAATATTGTTTCCTTTTTACATACAATATTGTTTTCCAGCCTTTGTCATTTAAAATTTAGAAGACGAAACAAACATTTGTAGTCCGTACGAAGAACGGGCATCTTGCTAGTACCATATACTATGTAATACTTACTATATTGCTATCGGCTATGAGTGGGAAAATCACGAAGGAAGTGAGACAGACAACCAACTCTTCAATGTATTATGGTGAGCTGTGTGCAAGCGCAGCGGCGTCATCCGCCCAATGGGGAAGTGGTCAAGTTTAAAATTTGCTTCTAAAGGCGGAGTTCGAATTCTCACGCATGCGCACGAGACGCGTTATACTCTAAGTGAAACTATGTCGGCACCGTAATGTTTTCGGGCGTTCCGAGGCCCTACTAGCAATATATGTACTATGCATCCGACGAAAGAAGATCCCTGGTCATCAATGCTGTCTGTGTGGTATAAGATTAAAAAATTCCTAGTCAAATCAGCATCCATAATTTGACAATTAATTGAGGTTGACAGAGTTGTCATATAATATACTTTTTGAGGTTAGGTATGCGGTTCTAGCTTTCATTTGGCTTTTAATTAAAATTAAAGACACAGGATTCTTTAACAATACATATTTCATTTTTATTATTTAACAAATTAAATGGTTTTGACATAATAAGAATGGGTGAAGAGCAAGAAAATTATGGGCAAGAAAGTAGAAGAAAACCTAATTGAAAAAGGAATGACTTGGAGTGAAGGGAAAAGACCGCCAAAAATCAAAAAGAATGGGCAAGGCGTTTATACGATGTATAAGGGAATGAAGTTATTTTAATTATTGGTAGAAAATTGTAAATTCTGTTATTTTAGTTAAGTTGTAGTTATTTGGTTATCTATTTATACGTTGCACCTAACGGTAGAAAAGGTTTTTGATATTTTGATAATATACATATTATATAAATTAACTAATAAAATACTATTTACTATTATATAATAAAATACAATGGTAAATACAGTTTGGAAGTTAATACACTTAAAATACCATGGTCCAATCAGATATATTATCAAGCACCTAATTAGAATTAACATTGATATCACAACAGAACAAGGATAGAAAATTTATAGGACAACAAGTTACAAATCAGTATATGCATATGGGATACTGAAACGTACCGGAATTGAACGCAAAAAAAATAAAGTATTCGATGAGATCTGAAATCTGCTTGTTAATTGGAAGGGTGGGTTCTACGGTCTCTGCCAGTTTGGTTATAATAGTAGGAATCATTTTATTTATCATATTAACAATTTCCCTTGCCAATTTAGGCACTCACCAAGATCACCCTTCTTTAGGAGTTTGATAATCAGACCGTCCTTCCACTCTGTAGGTATTGTTTCGTTGAATCTGAATAGCTCAGGTGGTATACTATCTGTTCCGACTGTTTTCAAAGCTTTAGCTGGTTAATTTCTTTCTTAATTTCTTCGACAGTGGGTTCATTTGAAGAATTCCTTAGATGTTGGTGTACAGCTCTTTGCTCACGATTGGTTCTCGTGCGTTGTTGAATTTCCCTGCTACGTGTGCTAGATGGGGAGGTAATCTATCCATTGCCTTTATCGCCTCTTGTAGCTCTCTTAGCTGTGGTGCTGGCCTCTCTGTATTCTTGTCTTAATCTTGCTAGCTACTAGTTGTGCTCTGTAGCCTTTCTTCATTTAACCTTTTTCCATGTTTTAATCTTAGACAATGTGTCTTTAGATTGTGCTTGAGTCTGGTGCTGGGTCTGTCATCGGTAGCCTCCGGACATGCCTCGGGTTACACCGTATGAATGCGGCATTTGCTCCGCATCTTATGTTAAGGCTATTTCGCCTTTATTTGGTCATCAAAGCTTCGTTAAGTAAAAAACAGGATAGTAGGTAAGGTTGACATTTGCGTAAGAGGGACTAGGTGTTGCGCTTTAGTATCCCATTTTTAAACCCTTGCGATGCAATACTCTTATCAAAAGAGAATCTCTAAACACAGAAGACGCAAACTGGCGATATTTGCATTTTCAACTAATGATCTACGATTGTTGTCTTTGAGAAATTTAAACCCAAGGTCATGCAGAACAACGTTTAAACTGCTTCTGCCTATTAGGCATTTAAAGATTTGAGAGTAATGTGTTTTTCTGGAATAAAAATAAAAATTCACATTTATAAAATCAAATAAACTTGATAAGTACGCTTTACTTTCACTGTACATCTTATATACAGTTTCCTTGATGACCAGTTAAAAGACTCTGGCAGGTCTGCAGTTTTCTATTTCTTTTTTACGAGAACTAAATAAAACTGGTTGGTTGCTACTACGAGCCTTGATCCTTTTCACAGTAGCAATGCCTATCCCTAAAGCCTCAGCTGCTCGCTGCAATAAACAAGTAATTGTACAATAAAATCGTAAGCAATTAATTAACGTGCCATACCTCTTGCACACAAGATAAAGGAAGTAAATGCCCACCATTTTCTTTTTCCTTCCCAAAATAACTTAACAGATTCAGCAACAATTGTTGAGACTGCGAACGCAAAGTCTTGCCTTGCACTGACGTACGTTTTATTAGTTCTGACAAGAACTGCTGCTTATTGTTGGCCAAAACTGTCAAAAAACGTTTGTACGGGAAAACTAACCTCGAAAAATGTGAAGGACAAGTCAGATGTTCATCATATGTTTGTGGACGCATACAACGTTGCCTATACTTACGGATCTTTTTACAAAAATCTGTAAAAAATCTTAAATTGTTCGTAAAATTAATCTCATTTATCTGTAATTTCTGATTTAACCACACTCAATTTTTTCAAAATAATTTTGCCGATATATCTAGTTTATTTACTGTTTACTGATAATATCTTTATTTAGTCTACGGATTTATTATTAACGTCGGCAACACTATATTTTACAAACGCATACCGCGCTAGTCAAATCCACTCCCAAAGACCCAGAGACGTGCTAATGTTATGCTATCCTTGTCGCACTCGCAAATAATGAGAGTGAAGCATACAAAAACGATTTCTGTGCTAACTTCGTGTAACGATGACGCAGGGATCATCTTTGGCTGGATCCATAGTATAATACATATATGGTTTATACCAAATCGAGGTTAGCAGGTTAGGTTTTGCGTCAGTTTGTGTCAAATTCGAGATTAGCAGGTTTGATTTTGCGTCAGTCTGTGTCAAATCTGACGCAAAACCTAACCTGCTAACCTCGAATTTGGCATAGACTTACAGTGCCACCAACATATTATTTATACGTTGTGTAACCATGACCATTCAAAAACGTTCAATTTATTAAAGTTAGTAGGCCATTGGTCGCCATTTTGTGGCAAATTGTGGCTATTGTCGCCACTGTCTCTATCAAGGCACTGTAATAATAACTACATTTATTCTTGTTATTATTATTAAAAAGTGTCTCCAAAATAAAGAGGGCCAGTATGAGGATCTCGTAAATAGTAGAGATACAAATTTGGTTAAATGCGAAAAATTTGCATAATTAACATATTTCCAGTTTTTATACTGCTCCTGTATTTAAACTCCATTTTTTGCGCTTTGCTTTTTCACCGTTCGGTTACATGAGATAATATTCTCCATATATATCCTAAAAATGTTATCTTCAAAAATCTATTAATATAAAAGCCATTTTATTTATATTTATGTAAATAATCGTATTGCTACAACCAGATCATAAAAGGAATGGCCATTTTTACCCTCCATTTGTCTGCGCAACAATATCAACTCAATCGCCGCATAACTAACTAGAAGGAGCATTTATATTAAACAACAATGATATCCATCACTAAGCATTCCTATTAAACATGAGCACCACGCAATTGTTCAAACCCATTTTAAACCGAACAACTGCTTCAAATATCGGTTATCGTCTACTACGTATATGTTCGGGTTCAATGCACTCCGACCACCAGAAAGCGCTCTAAAACATGCTTTGCGTGGTATGACTCATTTAATAATGGCTTCTTGTGCCACTAAATACAGTATTAATACCACCCCCATGTCACCTGACCTGAATTCCCTCAGCTCTCTACGACAATACCGTCACTCTCTGTAGCTGTCAGCCTCGTTTGCGCCTCTTCGGTACAGTACACAGGCCACTATTACAACGTTTTTCTGCGCCAGAACTGGTAGTACGCGTAAGGATTTCGCCTTCACTTGGCCAAATAAACAAAACCCCGGCGAGACTCTGAGCTTGCAAACCAAATCACTTCGCACGCTACTGTCCGGCAATCTTCTACCTCAGCGCCAGACACACAACGACATTTTCTGACATCGCGCTCGTATTAGTGCAGAATGCGTCCAAATATGGATGCCTGATGTTCAATCACATTGGTGCGATTTTAGAACTGACTAAATTTAATTATAAATAAATATTACAAAAAACTAATTTTCAAATCGGCTGTATATTGAGATGTTATTAAACTCAGGCAAAGCAGATCAAGTTCCCGAAGCATGTAGAATAAAAATAGCATTTAAAGTGACGCAAATAAAAATTCTAAGAAAAATAATAATAAAACGTAGCTGGATAAAGAGTAAGAAGATATAACTGAATGGGCGAGGAAGGGAAGAAAGAAAAATAAGACACCAGAAATACCACCGTGAAAAGAAAGGTAGACGGACCACGCACTATCGATCCGATAATGGGAAATACATACTTATAAGTTTATTTATTCGCAACCATATATGTAATGTTAACATTCCTGACCTCATTTGAGTGGGGGAAGTCGTACATTTCAGCCCGCTACTTCCCGCACTCACTTCCCGCTCAAGTGCGGGAAGTACATTCCCGACCGCTGAGTGGTAGGGATACTGGGAATCTTGTTGATCCATTCATGCGCGTCGCAACCTGTCGTATCATAATATAATAATTTTTCCAATTATTGTTTAGAATAAAGTAGTTGCGAATAAAATAGTATACAAACCTCGACAGGAAGTTTCCTTAGTCTCGAGATAATAGCTGATTTCGACGCTTTGCGTCTCAATCAGCTAACTAATCTCTCGACAGTAATAAAACACTTCCCATCTCGGACTGTAATATACTATTATCTACGACCACCACTAATAGTAGGCCTTTTAGCGCTAGCTTGTTTCACTAAAAGTGACATTTTATAGTTTACCGTGGTTAAAGAAATCAGATGTTTACTTTTAGCCCATGTGCTAAAAGTGAAGTGAGGTTATAAAACCACAATTTCGAACTGGAAGTGAAGTTGTAAAGTTATTCTAGTTGCTTCTTGCGTTACAGGTAAAGTGTTTTTGCAATAATTAAAGCGTTATGTAATGAATACAGTCAGATGTGGAGTATTAATAATTACATTTCGTAACTGACCTTGACTACTGTTATTCGCAAACATTTACCCGCGCGGCATGGCCTACTGTTTATTATGACATAAACTAGAAGTGTCGTAAATGCAAACCTTTGTTAAATCGATATTTATGGATTAATAACAGTAAAGTTAAGGTCGTAGATAAAATATTGTATGCAACGCGTGCTAAAAGTCGTTTATGCACGAAACATGAAAATTATGAAACGAAGCCGAAGGCACTTGTTGCATAAATAGCTATTTTGTATTTTTTGCCTTGACCAACGCAATGCTCTCAATTTATATTTATTAAGTGAACAAAATAACAACTCAAATGGTTAAGGTTACATCGAGTTATATTTCTATATTAGGTTGCTCATCAAGGAAAGCGAATTTTTAGTTTGCGCCGTCGAACTACTTTTATTAGGAACTTACCAGACAGTGAGTGCGTATTAGATAAAAACATTTTCTCTGTGTGGGGTTGAAATTTATAACATATTGGATAAACGTCTCTGAATGGAAGCTTTACTAAATTGTACATCAAACGGTAATAATCAAGTACTTAAGAAACCCATCTAAAAGGAAAGAGGATATGTTTGTTGCTAATAACAATAATCAAACCTGTTGCAGCTGCATTAAAATTAACTCCCATTCCTTAATTTGAGCGCGGGAAAATATAAACCTCATTTACTCAAGTAACTGTCAGTTGTGGTTGCATTATATAATAAACCTTCAGTAATAGAACCTAGAATAAATAAACTAATGACATTATAAAGTTTTACGATCATACAATGTTGCATTGAATTTTATATCTTTTTATTAAACATGAAAGCGAAGAAGGATAATCTAAATAAATGTATTTCAATAAGTAGGTATCTATTTTTACAAATATATAGAAATTTCGCTGTCATTATATAATACAAGCACTTATATTTTGGTTCTAGTATATTATTATATCTAAAAATTATAATAAAATAAATGGTAAACTTAATTTTAAACGATGCTGAGGCAACCAAAACAACAACAAACAGTTTTGTATCACATTCTACACAAGCAGAACTAAATGGTAATCATAAATCCTCTAATGGATAGTTGGTAACAATACGCAAATTAGTTTATACGTTTATTTTATGTTAGTGAATTTACTACAATCACAAGTTAAGGTTTTATGAAGCAACATCGATGACTGTAAGTAATTTTAACGTCCCTATAAATAAAATCGAATAAGTGACATATGACATTTAAGATTATAAATATAATTGATATCAACATGGTAGAGTTCTATTCAGCTTTCAATTATTTAGAAAGTGATAATTTACAGACACCGACATAACATCCACGAAAAAGGCTACAGAAAAAATACATGATTAAATTTAATCTAGATATATATACAAAAAGTAATTTATCTGAGCCCAAAGTATCACTTTGATTGGTGCACAAAAAACTATTAAGTGATGTAACAATTACTTTAGTATACATTTACAGAAAAACAAACGGATTATATTACAAAACTTACACAATGCGACTATAAAATTATTTCGACTGAAGCAGCTACAACAAACAAAATCAATGTCTTACATGGTTCACATTCTTACTATTAAGTCATACGTTAATTTCACACATCAAATCCCTTAATATGATGTCGTTTAAATAGTAATTCGAATAATTGTAAGGTTTGAGGGTTCGACTGAACGAGAACGCTTTCTCGCATAAATCTTAAATATTTATGGTAAGAATGTATTCCAACAGGCTTTAATTGAGAGACGTAATTCCAGCTCGTTGTCGGCGTTCTCTCTCATCGGCAGACAATCTTGCAGACCGTCCTTCTCGAGGTCGTTACCAAATGACCTAGTGAACCATCCTTTGTGGTGTACGGGACCCATATGGCTGAAATAATCGAAATATTATTTTTCTAAATTCAATTTTCTATCGTTAGCGACACTACTCTGGACTGCAGAAGAAAAAGAAAATTGGCGATCACAATTAAAATATATGTTGTCCTTTACGAGACCTTTCTCAATCTGTATTCGTGATTATCAAAATTACAGAGAATCGTAATGTATTGTCAACGATACATGCGTAATCCTCGAAATCAATCACAAAAACTTATTGATGTGCCATAACAATTACATAAAGGTTTGCTATTTTTTATTGAGCGAGTACAGCTTATGTGTTTTTCAAATGTAATTTGTAACCATACAAGTCATCGTCCATGCTCTAAACCACTTCGTAAGTAAATGCTTTTTTCAACTACAACGGTTTGCTCAGGCTGGCGGTTATGTAATGTATTCATTTCTGTCGTTCGATCAAAAATATCCACTTTAATTACCGAGCAATTATCGACTAACAGAACTTATAACCCAAGGTTATCATTCTCGATATTTATATCCAGTATTAAAACGCCCCATTTTAATACACCAGAATTTCTGTATTGTTTCCGCAAAAAAGTCATTCTTGGTTGTATCATAAATTGTTATTTGCGCTTTAGAACCAACTCTCCTTTGCTAGAACCATTTATGGACAACCTCCTTGCAGCTTATATTAATCAACTAAAGTCTTTTTTAATATGAATAGATTATGGTGGCCTCCGATGTTGCATATATTTGTTTATTTATATTGGTGCACAAAAGCTATACTTTTAAACTGGCATGTGGCTTTATCTATAGAGGCATCCTTAGCAGCTTTTCAAAGGTTTACCTTGCGAAGACGCTGTTATTAAAACATATACTGTGATTGCGGAACTAATTGTGTTGATGCTCTACAGTATCTTTAATATTTAATGCAACAAGCAGCGAAACATGAAAAACTGTAATGGTACTTTAGTCCTTTCTTGTCTTCCTATTTTGGTGGTATGTGGGAGGCTGGTATTAAATCTTTTAAAATGTACCTCTCTAAAATTGTTAATAACCACGTCCTTACTTACAAAGATCTTAATACAGTTATCACTATGATAGAAGCTTTGCTGAATTCGCTGCTGCTGACCGAAATTAGTTCAGATACTAACGGTCATTTTGCTTTAACACCGTTTTTCCTTTATATAGCCACTAACGATTATTTATGACGTCTATCTGAATCGTTTGATTCGTTGGCAACTTATTCAATGTCTTCAAGGAGTTTTTTGAAAGCAGTAGCAACGTGAATACGTCCACATTCCTCAAAAACGCCAAAATGGAATAACATATCTCTTTCACTTGACCTAGAGAGGTTAATAGTTATTGTTGATAATGCGATTCCACCATTCCACTGGCGTTCTAATCGTCTCGAAAATTTGCATTCTGGTCTTGATGGTATTCGTCCTGTGGTAACCATTAAGACTAATCAGGGATTAAAAAATCTGGTTTCTTCCTAGTTCTTAGGTTTACTCAGGTTAATTTAAAATTAATTGGATAGAGCGAGTTCACAACGAAGACGTTATGGGGCGGATAGAAAAAGATAAGAAAATAATTAACACAGTGACCAGAAAGCTTGCGTACTTCGGGCATGTGATGCGACAACCAGACAAGTATGGTCTTCTCCACCTCATCATGCAGAGAAAAATCTGTAGCAGGCGTAGCTCGGACAAAAGAATTTCCTGGCTGAAAAACTTACGTCAGTGATTCGGTATTTTATTCAGCGTTCGTATTTTGGTGCGCATTATGTTAGATTTATAAACTAATTGATATGATTCACACATATAAGCATCAATTACATGTGATTCACGCCCTCGAGCCTCGCGATCATTTGTTCTCCAAACACATTTAATTTTGGGGTCGAATTTAAAAATAACCAAGCAAACACCGTCAGCTCAGAATTGCCAAATAACGTCATAACTTACTAGGATTACCCCGGTAATAAAAGCCAGCCGGCCCCAACGCTCAAGCACCGACCTGCACGTCGCTTCCAAACAGTTTTAGGAAAAAGAATGCAACTAGACAAAAACCAAGACGCCCACAATGGAAATAATATAACGCGGACGATTAAATAAGAAAAGACGCCTAAACCTCATTAAAGAGTAATCGGCTTTGAAGGATTAGCCACTGCTAATCACTTCAGCGCCGGGCGCAACCATATTAAAGCGTGTTAAAAAAACCTAACATCGAAACAAGACGAAGTGCAAGCTAAAACTCCGAAAGTTAAATATTAAAAGAAATTACGCATACAGAGGAATTTAAGGATTTAAGCGCCTCTCCAACACGAGGCGGATAGCGCCAAGGGAGCAATATACGGCACGGATTAGACCCAGCGGCGCGCGCGAAGACTTAATCAAATACTCATCTCGCAACCTAATTAAACGCACCGGCCAAGTGAGCGTAACATAGGCAAGCCGGGTGTCATTAGAAACGTCTTCGCATCAGCAGTCCAATGGGCCGCATAAAAAAATACTCCGGGAAAAATTAGTGCGCCAAACACGAAATAAGTAATTAATCACAAACCGACCCCCGGAAGCGAAAGTAGCACGTCCCACCCCAAAAACGACCGTCCGGGAGAAGGCAGTGGGAGTAAACTAGCCCTTTAAAAGAAGCGTCCTCGGCCAGAAAAAGTATTCGGTCGATCCTCCTGATCTCGAGTCAAACGCTTCCAGCAGAGACCCTCCGGTCCCTGGAAAGAACCAAAAAAAAACCTTCTGCTAGATCCTCTAGATCGTGGAAGTCGACTCCGTGACTCCGAGTTCTTGTTAGATCCTCTTGATCACAAGAACAAAGGGAGTCCGAGTCGCAGCCGCCACCGCCTACCTCTCGAAGAGCACCCAGCCCCAGGTCGAGCTGAGCCCTGGTTCGTCGTCCACGTCGCCGCCTGCCGTGAACGCTGCCTAGTGCGCCGCCGTGCCCCAGGCCCTGCCGCCCCCGGACCTCCAGCGCTTCTCGCCGCCGGCGCTGCACCGCTCCACCACACCGCTACTCACGTCCAAACAGGATGCCGTAAAAGTAAGCCCGGGACACATCCCCGGACGTCACGTTAAGCCAAGCTACCGCCCCGGCACCGCCGCCAGCTTAGGTACGAATAGGTCGTCAATCCCCCTGTTTTCTTCCTTTTTTAGCACACAAGAGCTGCTGGAGCGCCTTTTCGGGCCCTCGCCGCCCAGTTCTCCCTAGGCTACCCTTCTCCCCGAAGCCCGACTGAGCCGCCGCGCCCTAGGTGCCCAAGCCGCCGGCCCCACGGAGACGCCGTCCCCCAGCTGCCCCCGCACGCCACAGCCCGGAGACACGCCGACTGGACGAGCCGCCTACGAGGCCGTAACCCCCGTTGCTCGCCCGCCGCTCCGCATAGCCCAAGCTCGCATCACCTGCCGCCCCCAACTCAAAGAGAAGGCCGAGTTTGAGCGCTTATTGGAGGAGACCCGGCCTGAGTCCGACCACCGCCTGCCGCTGCGCGAAGTGCAGCTGACCCCGCGCCGCCCCCGCACCGCCCACGACCGCACCACCGCCCGCTCCACGGAGGGAAGGTACCCGAGGAGGAACGCCCGCCTGCGTCTCCGCTCACCGCTGCCCTTAGTGTCAGAGCCCCGCAGGATCCCGCAACTGCGGCGCCAACAGCGTCAACGCCGCCCCCGCCAGTGAGGAAACGCTCGCTTGCAGCCGGGGAAACGCTCCCTCTTTTCCCCCTTCTGTGAGCCGAGAGTGAGTTCGGGTCCGCGGACAAGACACGCGCTCGTAGTATTGGTGAAGTGCGCATTCCCCCCCCCCCCCCCGCCCCGAACTGTAGCCTCAGTGCCAGAAACAATAACTAGTTCGTATCCCTTCTTTGCTAAACAATTAAATATGTGTCGTTTGTCCGTTTATTTGTATTATGATTAGTTGTATTAATTAGATTAAGTGTATGTCAGGTACAGTTCCATTCCATGTATGTGTGTTTGTTATTGTATGGCATATTGATTAGGTTAAGGATGTATTAAGGTGCCCATAGATTAGTGCAATATAAATTTTAAAAAACGTATTCTGCCACTCAAAAATCATTATTTTTAGCCAATCAAGAACCATTGGCCCTAGCATTTTCCAGCCTCTTCTCACATTGGTCGCCCCACTCACATCCGCTGAGCTAGGAAGGCACGTGTGGCCATTAAGCCGCCATTTTAACCCACGCCACACCCTCAAGAGCGAGGCGTGTAGCGCGAGGCGTGTTATAATTAATATTGATATTACATTCAGTTGCAATTCATGGAACTGGAAATAGGTACTTGTGTCCATTTTTACTTTATGGAATTTTTCTTTTGCCCCTTCGTGTCGTTACTCATAAATTTTTCCTGCCTCTTTCCCTTAACATTTTGCTGTGCTGAATGCAACTCGGGCAACAAGTATTCGAAGAGTACAAGCTTTGGTGCGAGTGCAATCGATTATTTCTTGTTTTGCAATTCCGAAATCATTGTCTGGTAAGTGGCCTTTTATACAATCCACACAATTGTTTATTTTAGATTTATTTGCCATTTAATTAATACTGTTTGGCTGTTAATGCAATATAAATGTTAGCGAGTATATTTCAATTACGTATGATTTTATGCAACTATCAAATAAATGCCTCCATCACATGCCATGCATTATAAGTAATTTCTACTACTTTTGAAAGGGTCTTCACATTATATTCAAAAAACCCTCTTTCAGCCACCTGCGATGTATGAGTTGGCGAATATTATCTTACTGAAAAATGAATTTATTCTATTTTGGGAAAAAATGGCACATAAAATGTTAGCATATGAATCTCTAATCAATATTATAATTAACACCATAACCAGACCCGTATATGTATACGATGAACATAATCAACCTTAGTCTTAATTCTAGTCGGTCTTATACATGAATACCTCCACTGTGTGATGATTGCAATATGTTTTCGTCTGCAAATATAACAATTAAGGAGAACTGCGCATCAATATTTAAATTGCACTCTGCAGCCTTATTTTCTTCTGTTAAGAACGCTTGTTGTGTTGCTGAACGGTGCTTCAGCTTTTATGTGTCTATATGCAATATGTATTACTGCAAAGAAAACAAATTGATCTTTACCTGCAACTATAAGACTTGTCTCACTTTCTTCCACATATTCAATTTAAACTACAAGAAAATCGTAAAAATTCATATCTGAAAATGTACTCTTCTAAACGAATGTTAGTGCAACATATTTATTACGGATAAATGAAAATAATCCAAAGTTAGCTACTATATAGGTGTAATTCTCGAGTAGGTGCTAGTAAACTTTGATTTTTATATGTGGCGAAACATGCAGCGTCTCTGATATTAAGATTAGAAATTTAGCATAAAAGGTGCATGACCTCCGGTCTGGTAATTGGCATTTGATGTAATGATAATTAGTAAATGATGTTTGAGCTGGTAAATTTTTTAGCATAAGTGTAGTTGCACATTGCCATTAATGCTAGTTAATGCAATATTTGTAGTTTGCATATACGCCAATATTCCAAACAATTGGCATTAGAAAAGTTCCTAGAAATTCTTGTTAAGCGACGAGTTTTAATTAAATAGTCATTACGTATGAAGATCTAAAACGTTTGGTGCAAATAGAAATGACTTACGTACACAATAAATCAAACGTTTCTATTTATCGTAGCAATCACAGTCTGCTCGAGCTGCAGCCTTTGTTTGAGCTTTCTGCTGTTTGCACAAGGTTACTCAAATAACCGCAAACTTTTGTAATTGAAATTAAAAGGGCAACTCTTACTGCAACGTCGCCCGTTATTATCGTTATTTGAAGGAGAATTATGGTAGGAAATAGTTTTATTAACTGCAAATTACTATAGTCGTGTAAGTAAGAGAGAAATTATGAAGCAACAGTTAACACAACCACATCTTTTGTTACAATTTATTAGTTGTCATCGGGCATTCTTAATACGACCATTGTTGCATTTCCTAGTATGTTCAACAACAATAAATAATAAACGTATTTTTAATTGGTTGCTATTTCTTTGCCGATGTAAATCAGGTTGTGTAATAATAATAATAATAATAATAATATAAGAAAACCGAGTTAAAATGAAATTACCACCATTTAAGTATCTGTTTAAGATTCCTCTTTTAATTAAGCAATGTTTTCTCGGGAAGTATGCGTAAAATTTACAACGACATTTTTCAAGGTAGAATGTCGACATAAGATTGATGGAATAATGTCTTATTAAATGTAAACATACACCATAATTGAGAAGATGACTCGTGTGCTTGTTAACTCAATAAAGTGAATATGAAGATTAGTTTATTGGGCACGGATATTTGCCGAATTATTTTGTCAGATTACGATGAGGAAATCGTTAAAATGCGTATTAACATTTTCTGCGATTTAGTAATATTACAGCCTAATAAACGATTATTTACAAATAGAGAGGTATGAGGCCGTTGCAAAAATATTTTTTAAATGCCAAATTTAACTGCTGAAATTAATCAATCCTTGCAGTTTGCTTATAAAAGATGTATTTACAGTGTGTAAACAGAAATATCGTACATAGCGAAAACGAAATGTTAAAAATTACGAAGGATCGACTATAGCTGTGGTCATGTAACGTTGTTTGTTTTATTGTTCGCGTTACAAGAGGAAAGCTTAGAGGAAAGAGGGATTCGCGTTATACGTTTGGCAGTACTGAAGTATATTGTTCGTTGCACTGTCAATCTATGTCAAATTCGAGATTTGCAGGTAAAGTTTTACATCAGTCTACGTCAAATAACAAACAAAACCTAACCTGTTAACCTCGAATTTGACATAGACTGATAGTGCCATCAACAATACTTCAGTATTGTCAAAATATATAACACAAATCCGCCCACCCCATTTTGCATCTAAGTTTTTCTCTTGTTATGCGAACAGTAAAACAAACAACGTTGCTATGTTACATGACCACAGATATAGCCGATCCTCAGTAATTTTTAACATTACCTTTTCTTATGTACGACATTGCCGTTTATACGCTGTATATAAGTCGTTTTAAACAAGAAATGAGATGGAAAAATAACAACTGTAGCTACTGTTGTTAATGTCAGCCTAATTTAAAGTTTTAGAAACTGAAGCAAACATGACGGTAGTTGGTATACACTTCTCAGTAATTTTTCATGAAAGTATCACCTTCAGTTGGCAGTTAAAAAAGGTTAGGAAGCAAATGTATTAATTATTTCTTTTTGAAATGACATAGAATCCCGTTTCAGCTGTCGCAATGTGAGTGCTGCATGTCATAATATTTACTCCTGTAATACAAATGATAGCGTCTAATATGTGTATTCTAATCAAACACAGAATGCCATTGGGATCTATATTCTAAAATAGTGTGAGATATTTAAAAAAAAGGTTTCGCTGTTTAGATGCCACGTGTTTATTTGGAGAATTATAGAAATTCATAAGAAGTATAGTAACAGCACCTACGTTTCGAGCGTTGCAATCATCATTAAATTTGGTAAAAGTGTCGTCATTGGAAGCTCTTGTTTATAGTCGCTACAGATTTTATTATTATTAATAGAAAAGTATAACATTTTGGAAATATTTGGGTACCGAAAAGGCTTTTATAAGTACTTTTAAAGGTAATGCCAACTTGACAGTATTTAATTTATCATGCGACTGGGAAAAATGGGAAGAAGCTATTTGTGTCCGTACCCTGTTAAAGGACAAATACGTCAAATTGACATCAAGGCACCGTAGGTTTTAGTATTACTGGAAAATAATACAGGACACTTTGATCAGTACTTAGAATTGTATGGCCTACATATTTCAAACTTTTTATTTATTCTTCATATTTAATATAACTTGTGACTCAGAAAACATTGATCAGAGCAACTCAGGTAAAAAATATAGCGGTATTGAGCATGTCTAAGATTAATTCTGAAAAATAGGTCAGTTTCAGCAGACAGAAATTACAGCTTTTGGTTAGCACTTTAGTTCAAACATATTGACACAAAAATTTAAATCAGTAAATTTTTATTTGCTGTTTAAATATAAAAACAACATTTGTTATTTATAAAATTATCTGTTTAAATAAAGTGTAAATTTCATTCCTCCGAAGCTCTATAATAGTTACAAAAGATTATTCTAGTAGTTCTAATGTTCCAACTTTAGTGGGCTTTAATTAAACTTGCTCTAATAACTTTTTTTAAGCACATGTTAAAGAACAGGTAAAACACTAGATTCCATTTACTTGTCTTCCGCACTGTCGATGGCTGGTCAAATTTTTTAAAAACTTTTTGGCTGTAGTAGTAAAATGCCGTGAAAAGTAAAGTTATCGTTTAAATATTTGTTTAAATCAAAATAATTAGTGAATTAAAGACGATCAAGCAAATTCAATTGTAAGTTTTGTGCTTCTGTACTCTTCTACAATCTAAAAATTACTTAGTGAGAATTAACAATGATGTCCACTTACCGCCGATTTGACAATGTGGATGTCAAGTAAATGAGTATACATAGTCTTGCAATTCCATGGCCTACTGGATAAGCATTAAATCAGAAATATTTTTAAAGTTAACTATGATAAAGTATGTATATTTGAAAAAGTAGAAAGATATGCTATTTTATTATGTTAAAGCCAACTACGACTTGCGATTAAAATCCTTTCACAGCGGGAGCCGTAAAACTACGCAAGAAGAGGTGATGTCTGTTTATTGGGAATCGGAATATTACGTAAATTTTGAGGCATGTTTAAATATTTGAGTCGGACGCATCCGTCTTGAAATATATTTTGAATAATGTAATCTGCCGTTTGACACCCTAAAGGTTGGTGCAACTTATGAAAATTACGAATCCCTGAGAATGTTGCAGATGTTGTTTTTAACGTTTCTGGAGGTTTTCTTAGGCATTTTTAGTGTTCATCGAATCATTGTAGCTTAATTAAACAAACAACTGTACAATATCATTCATTTTCAATATTTACACGTAAAATTTCAATAAAAGAAAAAAGGGTAAAAATTACTTTAAAGTCATATTTCAAAAATACAGGCGAACTATAATTTTTGATTATTATTATATGAGTATTAATCTAAATAAAAAAGCTTACTAAGAATGTCCACTTAGTTTTTTGATATTTTAAAAAATAAATGAAATCCCATCGAACATGGGACACCCTGTATATTAAGGTACTGTCATCCGGCGATGCACACCCTGTTCATAAGATTCTCATGGCTGCTGTTTGAAAAGTTCTTGCACAGATATTTCAATTCCATTGTGTGATTGAAAACGGGGACCCTTTAACGCTGTCTTCAGTGGTCCAAAATTATTGAAATCGCAGAGTTAAAGAACTTCCATAATTAGACCTTCCACACATGTCATGTTGCTCTCAGTTGATCTAGTAAGTATTCTATTATCAATATTTAAACTTTCTGAAGTAATTATTGCATTTGGATATGCAACACGTCCATTTTCATAAGCAGTTTGGGTTCGCCTGTGAATCTACAATGGTTAAAATACTTTCAGAACACACAAATTGAACTATCTTACTCTGATCTTACTTATTAGACACGTTTGCGACTATAAATGATACTTTTATATCAAACATATTAAATACAAAATGCCATTTAAACTTTAAAATGTATGAGTGGCTGGTTAGAAGTATTACTAATATTTAAAAGTCAGGAAGGACTATTCCATTTCTTGCCAATGCTTATTTGGCCAGGGATAGATTCTATTCAACTAGTCTCGTACCATATTATAATCCAGTCACTATGTCATTTTTGCTTGAAAGTGAACCAAAATTTGAAATTCCTGTTCGAGAAGTTCAGGAAAATTTAACTTCAAGTTGTCAACCAAGATTCCCTATGTGCTATTTCCGCGATCTTGAAATAGGAGTGCATTTGATTTTCTTGCGATAACTCGGTTATCATTACCGCTACATGAAAATAAGGCAGACTTTTTAGAATTATTTGTACTTGTGCCCTACAAACTCGACAAGAAAGCGTGAAGAGTTGAGATTTTTTTCTCGCTTTTTCGCTTGTGTATCGTTTCTCATCCGGTATAGTCCCGGAGATATATATATATATATATATATATATATATATATATCGTTTCTCATCCTATTTAGTGAAAAAGTATAAATGATCAAACTTTAACTGATTGAAAATACTTGCAATTTGACGTATCATAAATTGAAATTCGGCTCAACTTACCACCTGTAGAGCAGACCAAAGTAACGAATAAATGCATTAACTTCGTTGATATTCATTTTTATGTAAAATCTTGAAGGGGTGTAGCGATTTTGACCATAGGGAATATTTTTAGCTGATTTTCAATTTCTTATGTAAGTTGTTTTTCATGATATGACGTCATCGACTTATTTTTTTTAAATAACAACCTATATGATTTCGGTAGTATTTTTTATGCCGTTTCGAACGGTATAAAATTTTGCATAAGCTCCATTTAAAAAAAAATCGAGAAAAATGGTCTTAAAAATAAATATTAAAAACCAATTAAACGAGCAATATAAATCTAGTTACCGGTGTATAAAACAAAAAAAGATTAGTTACATGTCAGAATTAAACAATTTGTAAGTGTCATAACAAAATAAGCGTCTTTTGCTTTTTCTAAATTAGAATTTACCTTTAGCAAACTATTTTATTAATAAAAATGGTACAATTAAGCGAGACAGTCATCGTCATTGTTAACTTTCAATGGAGTTTGATAATAAATTACTAGTTTTATTTTTGAATTGTTTTTTTTTAAATATCAGTAAAACGAATGTGCCGTCAATGACTTTCCGCCCAAATGTAGGTAATTAGATTTATTTTGCTTATTTCATTGGTTTTTAATATTTAAACTTTAGACTATTTTTCTAAATTTTTTTAAAATGTAACATATTGAAAATGTCATATAATTGAAAGCAAATAAAAAGTACTACCAAAATCAGTAATATAAAATACAGGTTGTCATTCAAAAAAGTCGATGACGTCATAACTTTTAAAACAAATGACGTAGTAACATAAAGGTGGTTCTGGTGTATGTCCTATAATTAAAATCGCTATACCCCTTTAAGATTTTGTCATAAAAAATTAATATTAACAAAGGTAATTAATTTATCCGTTCCACTGTATTTCATCAACTAAGCAGTGCATAACATTATATGCTTATATATTACTAAAATAATAAAGTGCTATTTTACTAAATTCAAAATCGATTAATAAAGTGGCACTTTAGTACATAGAAATGTCACTTTACTATATAGTAATGGTACTGTCAAATTCGAGGTTAGTAGGTTAGGTTTTGCGTCAGTCTGTGTCAAATCTGACGGAAAACCTAACCTGATAACCCCGAATTTGACATAGACTTACAGAGCCACCAACATATTATTCATACGTTTGAATTTCCACAGCCGCTTTTTTTAATGAACATGTAGTGTAATGCTTTTATATAAATGTTTGTTTATAAATATTAATACAAAATTCGAAAAATTAGTATACACACTTCCTAAGAAAAGCAGTTTTACTAAACTTATATAGCTTTTTAAGTTACTCGCTCGCTTTGCTCGCTCGTACTCAATCAAGCTACATTCGTTTAGCAAAAACTTTACTTTTCTAAACTTGTTGTGTAATATACTATTAACTATTTGCAATTATAATTGTTACTATTGACAGCATGATAAACTTTGTACGGAAGTGAGTTTTTTTCAATTGTAAATAGTTATATATTTTTTTAATCGTAATTTTTGACATTTTTGCATTTCAGAATACATATAATATGTTATATCCTGCAAAAGTCACGTATGAACTTGAGGCTCGGATTGTAAGTGTACGTAGTACTTTGAACAATGTTTAGTAGTAAACCTTCTTAACAACCGAAATTTTAAACTCCTTTTTTGGGGTTGAACTTTAAGTTGTCGACTAAGATTTCCTATGTGCTATTTTCGCCATCTTAAAAAAAGGGCTCCTAAAATGTCAAAATATACGATTTACGTACAGTCTACTTGAAGAAATACAATAATTCTAATAATGTAAAGAAGTGGGAGCTGTAAATATTGGAGTGAGAAAACTGGTTACTTTTCGCACTAGGGGAAAAGTAAATATTATAACTACACTTCTTAAAGCTTTTTTGTATTATCTTTCTTTCGGAAATAGATAAAAATTGCATGTAACGTGTAAGAAAATGAAGTATTTTTCCCACTTGTAACATAAATAATATACAGTGAGAATAATGTAAGACTGTACCTGGCTGAATTATGCAAAATTAGACATAGCGCATTTACTTGATGTTACCATGGTGTTTGTAAACAAAATAACAACCCACTCACAATAGAAACTAATTGAAACTGGATGATTTCATTGTAATTTCAAAACCGACAATTGTTACTACCATGGTTAAATTGATTAATACTAAAATGAAGTTGGCAATGTATAGTCTTACATTATTCACACGGTATATTATTACCTATGTCATTTATGTAATAGTAGGGGATACATGGAATCAAAATACGCGCCGACTTGACGACTGTGGTCCGCTCTACAAGTCGAAATTTTAGTCTAATATCAATTTATAATATTTCAAATTGCAGGAACTTTCAACCTCTAAACAGGTTTGATATTAACTACTCTGTCGCTAAATAAGATGAGAAACGAACCACAAGCAAAGAAGCGCGAGAAAAAATCTTGACCTCTTCATGCTTTTCTTTCGCTTTCAATCTAGCGACAAATATAGATAGTACTCGGAAAAGCAATAAAACAGAAATTGTAGGGCACAAAAATGCTAGCAAAAAGGTCTGCTTTATTTCATGTAGCGTTAAAGAGAACCGAGTTACTTACAAAAAATTCAAAAGCAACTCTTTTTCAAAATGGCGGAAATAGCACATAGAAAAACTTGGTCGACAACTTGAAGTTAAACTTTCCTGAACCCTTCACAAACCCTAAAAAAGAAATTCAAATTCACTTTCAAGCAAATGTCATTTTCTTGTACATAGTGACTGGACTGTTAAAGCGCTTGCCAATATTTAATTTATATGCCGGGAGGCCGTAGCTATTCAATGTTTGTTATAAGTTTATTGCAATTTCTGTATTATAAAAGAGATAAGCTTAAAAGTAGTACACTACCAAAATATCAACATCAACTAGAAAAATACTAAAAAACAAAATAATATTATCAAGTTTCAACAATATATTCTTATAAAATAAATAGTCATCATACCAAACATGTGTTTCGCTACATTCCGATTAAGTTCTTGGAATATCTGATTTTATACGTTTTTTATGAAGTGGAAATGAACAATTAAATCGTGATTTCTTGCTAGCAAACTACAATAGCAGATTACTGATGCAATTTTCGATTAACTATATGGATCATTTGCTGTTCGCTTCAATTATTTGCCCTGCAGTAAACTTTCATTTTTTGACCATAGTTGACCAACAGCTTCTCTATGACAAGGAAAGGCCTAATAAATTATATTTATTCCTTAACAATGCAATGCCTCTAGACATTAGTACGATTATTTACTTTCTTTTAATGGCTATTAAATAGCTTTAGCTATGTATCTTAATTCACCGCGTACGCTCCTGGCGGATATTGTTTTTTAGATGTCTCATTTCTCATGTGATATATAATGCTGTTCTATAAATCTAAGTGCTTTAACAATGGAAGCAACTAACCTGAAATCCCATGAGCTGTAATTTCATAACAAAGATTAGATCTAGAGAGCTTCAAATATTATTGAGTGAACAAACGAAAAAATATAAAAAAAACGCAGCAGTTAAAATCTATAGTACGTTTTTTTCCTATAAAAATGTTCAAGGTCAAGATAAAATTGGCAAAACTGCTTTTTAAAAATATTAGAAAATTTATTTTCGTCAGGTTTTTCTGTAAACGACTTTTGTCACTTTGACATTTAAAATTAAATTGTCAGTTTTTCTTTTTTGAAACAGAATACGCGTAAAAAACGGAATCTTTTAAAATTAAATGTAGTGAAGTGTGCAGAGGAACTGTTGGATCTGCATCTTAACACACCAGAAGAAGACGTTTACGAAAGATTAGCAAGAGCTTTTGATGTACATAAGAACTTTAATACCAGATTTTAAATTTCCCACCAATGTTTAGTTCTATAAAGTTACTAAAACAAATTTTGCCAACATATATTTTTAAAAAACTCCAAGTTATGCCAACATAAACCCTAAATTCTTTGACCTTGAAAATTTTTATAGGAAAAAAGCGTACTTTATATAATAAGTTCACATCTTTTTTGCATGAAGGTTGGGCCTTGGATGTTGTTATTAAGTTGTACGTGAATCGAACCGTAATTTTTATTTTGTTGTATAACCTGCACAACCTCACAACCCATTCACCGTTTGACAGAATAGAATAGTGTTGCCAGCTGGCAAACTTATTTTGATAATAGTACATGTGGAGATATAGTTAAAATCGAAAGTATTGTAAGACAACCCATGTACAATTTCACATTTATGAAACTGGATACATATGTAAAACTTACCAAAGTTTTATTTTCATTTCTGTTTAAATATTGCAACTTTGCATTAGGTGTTTCGTCATGTTTCCCAGCCTAAATGTATTTAGAATCCACAACCTTAAATGTAAACCTCGTTTAAAGACAACAAAGTAATTTACACAGTTAAATTGTGGGAACTTTCATAACCAACCCTCATGCAAAATCGATCTGAACAGAGTTAAGTGTAATTTTTATTTATTACAAAACCTTTTTAGCACCTATAACTTTTTGAATTCCCAAACGATGGACTATTGAAGCTAATATTAAACTTTTCACTTACAATAAGAGTATGCGATCTTCAGCTACATTGTTTATCATTGCAGTTATTCGCCATTCGATAGATCCTAGAATATCACAGTGTTTTCCTATTTTTCTTATTAAAATGTGCCCTACATATATGTATTTCACTATATACATTGATTTATACTATATATTGTAGTGGTAGCATCTTAAGACTGCTAATTATCTATAAAAGTATTCCTAGGTATGTAATTATTTTTGAAATAATAAATGGATTAATAATTAAAAAGTATAAGGGTGGATTTATGTAGTAAAAGAACCACAGAAATATTTGAGATTTGCTTAATGAATGAGAGATTGGATACGAGTACTGTTAAGTGGTGAATATTTTATCTGAAAGGTTCTAACATATGAGTTGATTTGATTGGGATAGTTGTTTAGTAATATCACAGTTTATATCATAATTTATAATAAATGACAATCAGAATAATCTAATAGATAGCTTGAATTAAAGTGAAAGGTAGACTCAAATGATGATCTAAAGAATAAAAAACCCTTTCATAAAGTGATGTTTGTTGTTTGGTTGATCTATTGAAGGGTCTGTTTAATTAATATTAATGACACAAAGATAAAACGAATTTTAAAAAATTAACTGAATAATAAAGAAGGTTACAAATGGTACAAAGAAGAATGAAAACAACTAAGAATAATAAAATAGTCTTCATGGAATAATAATGTTTGCAGAATATTTGGATAAACTGCATAAAAGTCACTATCATGTATCCTTTTGATTTGGAACTTCATATTAGTTGCTGTCAGGTGAATACATTTACAATTAAGCTGGAATTGGATGCATAGGTACTGCATGTGAATATACTGTTGGACTTGGACGAGCTTATAATCAAAGAGTAGCATCGAGGTTCTATTGAGACGTTGAAAGTGCGGTGATTCTTAAAAACTGGGAGCTTACATTGGAGGTGAGGGCAGTTTGGAGTGCTGATAGCTTGGTGGCTGTTACAAGGAGGGCGATTTCAGTAGACTGGGATTGTTTGCATTGGTGGTGTTTCGATTGGAATTGTACAGGAAGTGATAAGCAACGGCAGCTACTACGGGGAGCTGTAATTAAATAAATCCTTAATAGTGAGCGAATTACATATTTGAAAGAACTACTTACTTCAATAGATATTTGAAATATTAATATATGTAACAGATATCATTTGGTTGACTTTTCACTTTCATGAATTTTTGACTTTGACAGTTGTAGAAATGTCATCATATTTAAGTAATTTTTATTGTACTGATCAACTATCACAAATAATGATTTGATTATGCATGGACCTAACTTGAGTTGAGAGTAGTCGTTCTCATAGATCTAGCAAAAGAGAAATAAACTAAAATAGAAAAATTATAAAAGGCCATATATCTAACATTAACTTATCGAAACAAACATTTATTTCAGTACAAAAATAATATCATACAAGCTTAAATAGTCTGCTCTACCCGAGTTAATTAGATTGAGTAAGCTATACACCACACGGTGTGGTGTATAGCAATATGTACGTTTGATGCACATTTCTATTTGATATAAACAAAAGCGTGGCCGGCAGTACGGCTGAGTGGTGATGCATCTCTCACGGCACTTGCAAAAGTTAAGCACCAGTCTGCTCGGTCAGAACTTGGATGGGTGACCAGCTGGAGAGCGGGCGTAGTGTTCTAGCCAGACTGGCTCCACTACCTCAAGTACCTCCGCCGAATTTAAAAATGCACACACCCTCAGCGGCTCGGTGCGCCCGGCACCCCGACACTGTAACGGTATAAGGGGTTACAGATTATGTATGTATAAACAAAAGCCTGAGGATGGTGATTCTCCAACAGCCCTCAATATCAATTTTCTTATGAAATCAAAAATACGAAAATGTGATAAAAAGTACTTACATTTTGTTCTTGCAAGGCTTAAGATAAGTGAAGAAGAAGAACATCTAATTAAGGAAGTTTAGGCATTAAAACTTCACAGTTGGTAAAGCCAGAAATTGTCGCCAGTTCCGGTAGTAGTTCTTAGTGGCCATCAACTTACCTAGAATCGAACTCAATACGTCAACTCAATAACCAGAACCGCTCCCAATGAGTTACAATCCACTATGCTATGAAAAATAATAGTAACATGTCTGCAAAACTGTTTCAGTGTAGCGAACAAACTACCACAGATAGTATAGAAAATATGTTGTGCAAAAACTATGTGTTACCGTATGAACAAGATTTTACAACGCCGGAGCACACTTATCACAGAATGGTTTGCGTTTAGAGGCGACGGCAGTAAATCCCCAATCGTCCACTAGCTCGCAGGTGCGCGTGGTTCATGTTAATCATAAAGTCTGGTTCTGTCTTAGGAGAGTGAAAATTCTAATAAAATAGCAAGGCGCCACTGTCAAATTCAGCCCTTAGCTGGATGGATCTACTTTGTTCACGGCCGAAGCAGATTGGGTCTTGTACAAAATACTTATGTGGAAACTTCTGTCTGTCAAGGAAAGCCTTAATTGCTTTAGATAGAAGTTCAACTTTCCGTTTACAATCAACAATTTCCACTCAACAATTACACACAATGTTTAAATTTAACCCCTCAAAGGCGCATTTTCTTACTGCTTAGATAACTGATAGTTTTACTTAGAGTAACCTAAGTATTAGCTTACAAATGTGTTTTCCAAGATTTTAAATGAATTAAATTCCAAAACAGGCAATATATAATGTAACCACAAATACGCAACACACAAATCAATTTACAAATTCAAAACTCTAGCAAAAACATATCAAATAGCAAACCTTCAGTGTGTGGCGTCTGGGGTCGGACGCTGAGCTAAGACTCGTAGAATAGTCCCAGGGTATGTCTTTCCTAGCGTAAGAGGCGACTTAAAAGGGCAGCACATACACTTACACAAACAGCCAGTATACGCACTTACACAACAAGTACGGGGGGGGGGGGGGATTGATATCTTTGTTTTTCAGGCTCATCCGGCAGTGGTAGCTGGCTTAGAAATCGGGTATGGCACACCCGGGCTGATGGCTCATGGCACTCTTGCCTAGCCAGCTTAGGGGCTGCCCCATCAACCGTTGAAAAATCCAGGGGTATGTAGTAGTGCCAGGTGGTGCCTGGAATAAGACTCTGCTGCGCACCTCGAAGGCTTCGTCAGCGGCGACCGAGACCTTCTGTGACCAGCCCTGCCATAATACTCTACGCAAAACTGATGCACGGAGGCCTCCAACCTCAAAACAGGTTTACACACTACTACACGTACGCTTATACAGGACAAGCACAAACAGAAACATAATACACGCCATCCCCTCATTTGTTCCCAAAATGAGTACAGAAATGGAAATAGAAGCAAACGTGCCAGATAACCAAAAACACCCCAGCTGCATAGAGGAGATTTTTCTGTCTCCACGAGAGGAAAATTCCGAATTTAAGTCGGAAAGAGAAGACCAGCTTCTCAAATCACCAAGCACCAAATCCTAGGGACAAGCCGAGGTTTCCCCCATGAACCAAGCTGCTAGAGAGTCTCGTCGTAGCGAGAAACAAAAAAAGCATAGAAACAAAGCGACAAAGCTAAAAAGGTGAGATGATAGAGAAAGGTGAAGCAAACTGCGATAGAATCAGGGTCAATCGGCCGAGGAAAGGCAAGCAGGAGACTCTTCTGAACAAGCAGCTCAGAAGGATCTAAAGTAAGCAGGTCCAGGCGATTCTTTGAAGAGTAACAAAGGCCAGCAACCTGGAAATTAATGCAATCTGCAGAAGTCCACCGGCAAGTTAAGGGGTCCAGGTGAAAAGAGCAGCCGATCGCAAGTCTATACAACTCATCACATATGCTATGGAACAGGTCAAAGTAACAGAAGAGTAACCTGGTCTTTCAGGTACCCCACCGGTCACCAAGAAACCCAGAAGTAATGATACTCCCCTAGAGATGTTGAGGGAAAAACCGAAGGATATACCGAAGCAGGCAGAAAAAGCCAAGGTATCTAATTAACTGAGGAAAATCAAGGCTACGACCCAGCGCGCAACGCAGCCAAAGCGACCTCGTAGGGAAAACCAAGTAGTCGTCAGATCTAACCGACCAGATAGCTAAGTCCGCTCAGAGACGGCAGAGGCGATAAGAAATGATAGTGACCAAGATGTTCAAAAGTATGACAGGCCCTGAAGGAGGTCCCCAAGGGCCAGAACTTCGGTTTAGAAACTCGGGGATAGACCGGGCTGGTTCTTAGTCACTACCCAGGGCGAGACTTAGATTAGATTGCTCCTGGAAAGTTGGACACCTTTCGAGTCGAGGGAGTCACCTTTACCCTAACAAAGGCATTGGAGGCGCCATGGCCAGAGAAAGTGGGATTCTGTCTGAGAAGGGAAGAAGTTGATCTAGAAAGGCAGATGCTTAATGAATAACTGTGAAAGAAATAATGTGTGTGCAACGCGTGCAAGAAATGTTTCCTGCTCTCGTATAATTAATTCTCGTGCAGTAAAATATAATTTCGCACACCTGCTACACAAATAACTACTATCACACAATGGCGAAAAAGACTTGATTTACATCTGAAAATAAGTTCGAAAACGCATATTAGTGATTGATGGTACATAAAAAATATTTTGCTCTTTCTTAAGGTATAGAATCAATATGCTCATGGTCTTTTAGGCGAGTGCAGTATTGTAATAGCGAAAATCACCTTCCGAGATTTCTTCAGATCCTCACGTTTCAAAGTCTCTAGGTGATAAAAACAAGTTTTCTCATAAACTATTTGTTGGAAAAAGACGATACTTTGCATGCATATTATATCTCTTCCTGACATAAAACCGAGAAAATTTCGGTAAAATATTTTTGCTACAACTCAAGAACTATTGCTCTACATGAAAGTAATATTTTGCACATAGCTCAGGTTTTCACTCTTGATAAAAAAAATATATCTTGAACCCAACATATGCAGGGTTAACATCTTAAAAAATACAATTTTGGTTTATTTTTGCTTTAACTGAGAAATAAGTAATAATTGCACATACCTCAGGCTTTATCCTTGACGAAAATGGAACCCAACAAATACAGGATAAATGTTGTAAAGGAAATAAGAAAAGGGCAAAGAATAAGAGTGTTGTGTTTTCCAATTGCATCACAGATATCCGAAGGATCCTGCGTGAGCGGATGCGACGAATGGTCGAGCTATTGTCAAGCGGTGAAATCGCATTCGCAGGCTTATTCCCAGGCGCTGAAATTAAAATCCAACGGACGGTATTTTTTTATTTGTAAATTGATGTACTTCGCATTACCAAGTATTTCCTTGTATTGTTTCAGTATTATTAGGAACTATACCTAAACAATAAATATAAATACTACAGAAAATTCGAGAACAATTTTACTGTGTATTTAATAGCATTTGCCTGCCTAGCCAATGTATTGAATTTTATTGCTGTGAGCCTGAGTTTTCTTCTGTGGTTACTTTGAAAACCAACTGCCGGTTAAAAATTAACACACTTCACTCTTCAAAACTAGCATATGGAATCCATTAGATAAAATTGTATTAGAGACACATCGTAAAGAAACAATTCTCTATTGATTAAATTAGCAAAGCTCCCACCTTTTTGAAATATCCCGATAATTCTGAAAATAAACGATTTCTTCTAATGTCAAATATTATCATAATCACAATCATTAATCCAAACATTAAAAAATGACTTTCTAGCATAAACTTGGTTATTTTGAGAAGGTTTAAGCTTAATGTATGTTATTTATTCAAAAAACTACATTCTCGTTTTTATTGAAGTGCCTATAAGAAATTATAAGATAAACTGAAATTCTTCATTTTTACTTCCCTCGTTGGAAAGAGAGATGTTTTCAAACTTTCACGCCCTTAGATGACAAAAAACATGTTTTCTCAATTTCATCTGTCAGTCCATCCGTCTGTTGGCGTTGTATCTCAAAAACTATTTGTTGGGGGAAGTCCATATTTTGCATGCGGATTGTATATCTCAGGTTTTGCCCTGACGAGAATAGGACTCAACAGATACAGGGTAAATCTTGTAAAAAGGACAAAAAACGGGCAACAATGAGCTTGTTGTATATTATAATCCAGCCATATCGGTCAGATGCGAGGCCTTCTTAGCACAAGCAGGGACCAGGGACTAAGGAGTGCTTTGCACCCGGCCTGCTGCCAAGCGTTGAAATTTCTTTAACAGGCGCTGAAATCCCGTTGAGTTCAAATACCACCCTCTGCAATGGTTTTATTTGTAAATTGATGTAATTTGCATTACCAAGTATTTCCTTTTATTGTTTCAGCATTATTAGGAACAATAAGATGAGTAAGCCCTTTACAGATTTTTTGCTTTGATGTTCGCAAAAATTTTAGTTTCAAAACTTCGACTTACGAGGGAATTTCGTGTAAAACCCTTTACAGTTTTTGGAAAGCAAAATCACAACGAATACATGTATTTTTTTAATGTCTATGTTCTGCTCAGTTGATGGCGCTTTTTCTCTGTAAAGGTAACACACGTCTAAAGAATGACACCATGCGAGCTAATTAGTAAGTCACAACATTCTACCTAAGTATAATTGTGTAGAATTTTTAAAGTCAACAGACCGCAGATTAATGAGTTAATCAAGTAAATTCTTTGGAATGATAAACATAGATTTACTATCATTAATTTTACCTTATTTGTTCAAGTTACAAATTCTTTTACTAGTGTACTATAACCTAGATATGGTAAACTGCCACAAAGTCGAACAATTTTCTATAAGTAATGCATTTTTATTGCAACGTGAAAATTAAAAACGAGAGACAAAACCAAATTAGCACCCAAACAAATTAGTAATTAGACAGTTCCGGATAATACTAGATTTTATTTAATTCTCTTCATATTTTTTCTCAAATATAGGACAAAAAACTAAATATTTGGTTTGTTCACAATCAATTTAAATTCTAACCGTTTTAGAGAAATTTACTTGTTGCTGTCAGAGTACGTATTTATGTAGTTTGCAGGCCTTTGAGCACGGTCTAGTTAATTCCGTGGTCTATGGAGCATAATTTGAATTTCGCGCGCCCTTCCTGGTCGCGTTTTGTTTTTATCGGTGCGTGAAACGATAAATATGGCGATTTTTGCAAGCAGTTAAGCTTTATTTTGGATGACCCAGAGTTCTGAGGACATGGTGTAGTTTAGATGGAGTTTGACCTCGCTGATATGGCGGTTTAATGCAGCACTGGCGGTTGTACGAGAGATTTTTCACTCACGTCAATTCTTGACGGATTTTTAGTTGCGAGCTGTTTGAATTCATTTGCACGTGGCCCAAATTTGGGCTAAGTGTATTAAAGCTTCTATCGTACCGCGTTTTGAGCCCCAATTAATTCCTCTGCTGTTCTTGTGAGGTTCGCAGTTCCACGTGCAGTCAACGACTTTTCCCAATTGTTGCTTTGCATGCAACATTCCTGGATCGAGCCTTCGGTATTTACCCTGGCTTAGCCATGCGAGTAGGCTTGGGAGTTCAATGAAATGAAGTGTATGGTTTTCCCTTGTTTTTCACACTATTGAAATGTTATGTATAGTACTCCTTTATCTCTTTACCAACTTTTTTCTCGCTGCATTATGTTGCGAACAGGTCTGCTAGAGTTCCCTCAGAACCTCGTGGGTTTTACATTTAGGTTCAAACTCTTGTCGTATATTTACAGTTTGATTTGCGATCCCTATGGACACCCTTCATGGCCCATTAATGATTTTCATCATCGGAGCTTAAGTTAATCCCTTCTACACTTTTAATCTGTTGTTGGTTGTACTTACTGTAGTTTATATTTGCACATTTTAAATTGTAAATGTTAATTTACTCGAAAGTCAAGTTTATATATTTTGAGGTGCACCTTATGTTTGGCCTATATTTAGAGAGTAAGTATATCTACCCTATACTGGCCTGTATGTTGCTAATATGTAATTATTATAGTACTACGTTACTAGTACATTGTCTTGTTTATGTTACTGCTACCTGGATTTCTAAACTTTCTTTCAAAATATTGTGTTACTTTGAGTTTACCAATTCTCAGTGATACCTGGATACACCTGTCGTAATTAAAAGATTTGTTGGCGCCCGTTTTTGACAATTAATTAATTTTAGTACTTAAAGAACTGCATGCTGTCTCTTCTGGGGTAGTCTGGACGGCAATTGTATTCACAGAGTCATTTATTTTTTGAGATAATTAGCCGATAAGTAAAAAATCTAGTATCAAGTTATTTCCAAGTTTTTAATTGCGCTTTCTAATCAAAATAACTTATTAAATTATATGCATTTAATGCCTAATTACCTATTTAATCTAATTTGGAAATGCTATAATTTTCTTAAGGTGTTGCTTCACAATCATGCACGCAATATGAATGCCTGAAGCGTACCTACCATTAATTGCGAGGAGGTGTATCCGCACGCCATGCCAATATGTGATATTAAGTGAGAGCGATCTATCCACTCAGAAGCTTTCATCCAAATTCTACTGTTGCAAGAATGAAATAGCTTTGCAGTTACAAGTGTTTTAACGGTCCAAACCTAGAATTACTGCGTTGTGAAATTGAAGCTGAGTGTATTATGTTTTATATATGCTTACTTGGACTACTTTTGTGGCTATTTATGTAGCATATCAACTAAAAGTTATTTTATTCATTATTGTGCTGTTATAATTCTTATTATAAATCAACACTACGTGTAACTTATCGATGGCGCAAAAAAGTAGAATACTTTGTATGTATACAACATAACAATAAAATATAGTAGCCTAATCAAATTAGCTCAGAAAACGCGTTTCACACTAGAATGAATTTAAATATACAAAACTACCAAAATATTAATTTGTAGAAGCTGTTCTTCAACTTCTCAATCGTACTTCATTGTCGAAATGATTTACTCAAAGAAAATATACAAATCTGTAATATGTCAGTGATATGATTTACTGTAGTCGTTATATCAACGGAGCCATAATTATACAGTGCGGCCAGGATGACGAGGGCCAATATGGGGATCTCGTTAATAGTAGGAGATAGAAATTTGATTAAATGGGAAAAAAGTTGCATAATTCAAGGACTAACAAAATGGCCTCTAGAAATACTTGATATAAGTTTTCGTTTTTGAGTTATACTTAAAAAATAAATTTTCGGATTTTTAATTCTACTCGTATTTTTTTCTGAAATTAATATTAAAGTTAGAGCGAAACTGACAACAATTCTTTACAGCCACTTTTTATGGACTTAAAGATTACGTTATTATTTTTTCGACGTTTCATCTTCGAGCAACTTCATGTATTTAAATACGGTTTTATTTTCTGATGTGAAATTTTAAAAGCTTTTTTTACTTAATTCAACAATGTACCACACATTATGGTTTCATTGCTTTTCGACTTTTTTTATCCTCGTCAGCAAATTTTTCGATACGGCCCTGTGTCCTAAAGCATATCATACATTGTTGCAGCTTTTGTAATATAAAGGAAAAAGTAAGGAGCCACAATGGATGTTTTTAAGTTCACATGTTCTTTGAAAAGCGCCTTTTTTCGGGCATAGTATAGATGAGTAGGGGCTATATGACTAAGAGTGGATAGCCAGAAAGTGGGGGGTTGCCTTAATTGTTCCTGTTATGTTGCGCATGATTTGGTTAAGCTAGATGTTGACTTCGTTAATGTAGGCACTGTTGAGCCATACTGGAGCTACCGGGTCCATTAGCCCTAGTGCTGAAGACGTTAGGGTAGATTCTGAGGATCCCCATGTAGTGCCACAAAGTTTTTGTAGGATGCTGTTTCTCGTTTTAAGTTTAGCAGGAGTTTTCACTAGGTGTTGCTTAAAGCTCAGCGTGCCATCTAGGGTGATTCCAAGGTATGATGGGTGTTTGTTATGGATGAGTAGCTTATTGTTGAAGTGTACCCGAAATTCTCTGTTTATCATTTTGTTATTGAGGTGGAAGGCAGACACTTCCGTTTTAGATGTACTAAGTTACAGCCTCCAATTTCTAAAATATGAATCGAGAATTGTTAATTCATTCGTAAGAATATTCTCTGTAAGCTCTATATCGATATTATTTCAATAATGCTTACTTTATTTTTGATGCATTGTACATTGGGGTGTAATATTTTTACAGGTTGTGTTGTTTCCAATTCTTCTTCTTTTTCTTCTACTTAAGTTAGCCGTTTTTCATCCTCTGGTTATAGACCTCCCTCATATTTTTTTCAATTTTCACGATTTTGTGCGACTTCATACCAGCTTAGTCCTCCTACTTTTTTGACATCGTCGCTCCATCTCATCTGGGGTCTACCTACTTTTCGCCTGTCTCCCATGGTCTTTATCTAATTAATTTCACACTCCACTTCAATTATGCTACTCTTTTAATGACTCCCTCTACTTTCGTGTTTTGTCTTATCAAAGTGTTTGTCTTATGGTCTTTCAATAGCTCTTTGATGGACTTGTAGCTTGTTGATTATTGCTCTTGTGAGGGCCCGATTTTAGTGATGTGGGGTATTTTTATCGTCAATATATCTTTTTATTCTCCATATGCTGCCCAGCCTTGTCGTATCCTTGCGTCAATTTCTAGTGCTTGGGTTTCCTTTCTAATTGTTATTGTTTGCCCAAGGTATACGTAGTTGATTATCGCTTAATAGTTGTGCTCGAGGTTTTTCCAGTTCGTCTATGTATCTTAGCTTGTGCTTTGGTAAGCTGCAATTACTTAAATGTAAAAATTCCTTGAATCTAGTGTGAGCAGCTCCTTGCGGCCAAAAGCTGCTGTAGTATACCTGGACCATTACTGCTGGATCGGCACCTGTTATAAAGCACTTAATGTCTGGTGTTTTTGTGCCTTCGGCTCATTCTTTAAACTTTTTCACTCGTTCAAAAACGTGGCACTTTAGCTACTTGTTGTATAAATTACTATTTTATGTTGCTTTCCACCGTCTGCATAATACGTAATCTGATTACTATTGGACACATTTTTTTTATTATCACCGATCTGGCGGCCTAGTGGTAAAGGTGACAGGCTTGTAATCACAGCGATCAGCGGTCCCGGGTTCAAATCCCGGGGTAGGCACGAGTGTACGTATAAAGACGTACAATATCAGTCCTTCTCAGGACTAACTAGGAACACCTAAAGACGGGAGTAGATAAAAACTTCTTAAACGTCGTGTGATATATACCCTATACAGTGGAAAAAGTCCGATAAAACATATCATGATGTTGTTAGTTGACCTGATTGCATGTTTGCACTGGTTCTAACCTGGGGCATATTTAATTTTTCTTCTAGATAGCTCACTTTGTCGACTAGTAGGCTGTTATTTGCCATAAGGACGACATGTTTCTCTTGGATTTCTTGAAGGAGCTTTTGCAAAAGTGCAGTTTCTTTTTCGAGTACATCGTTTTTTACTTCCTTTTACAATAAAGGAAGTATAGAATTTACCCCAAAAATTCGAAATTGAGTTTTCAACAGATCTTCACGTTTTAGAGTCCCCTGAACCCAAAAAACATTTTTTTTATTGGTCTGTTTGTCTGTCTGTGTGCCTGTGAACAGAATATCTCGAAAACGAAAAAAGGTATGGCGTTGAAACTTCATATATAAGTGTTGTGTACTATGCGGATGCGACAGCACGCTTTTGAAGAAAATCGCATAACCGGAAGTAGGCGTCTATTAATTATAGTTTCATATACCTTCAAGCATGAGCACAAAAACGTTGCCCCTCTGTAGTTATTACAACTTTTCTTGTCGCCCTTCTTGTGTATAGGTAGCACTAATGCAATCATCCAATCGTTTGGAATTTGTTCTTCTTCCTAGCTTCTATTAAATATTTCTGGTAGCACGTGTGCAGCTGTTTCTCCCATATTCTTTAGCATTTCCGTTGTCATGTTGTCATTTCCAGGCGTTTTTCCATTTTTTAATTCCCTTATAACTTCCTTTAATCGTTATTTTTCTATCGTCCGTTTTTTCGTAAATTCATCATACCGTATTTAATCATAATGATGCTGTCGTGATTAAAGTCAACTCAGTTTGAAATGGTCGATTTTGCTATAGCGGTTGAAAAAGAATAATTTGAAACAAGATCTTGATATACGAAGCTATCAATTATCATGGAATTATTGATATATCCACATTTTTAAGTAAAATATTTCACAGGATTTATTATGACATATACAGGGCGTCCCAGGCTTCACTCCTCAGGCCTATAACTTTTTTATTTTTAAAAATAACTATATTAAACTATATACAGTGAAATTTCATGAACTGCGAACACGAGTAAATTAAGGCAAATTTACGATTGTTTAAAAAGACGTCAAGACCGATGGACAGTCGATCTAAGGTACTCTGATATTAATCAACGGGTCGTCTGCGTTGATTGTTTAAGTAATTGTTCAACGCAGACGAGGCATACACGCCTAGTGTAATTTTTGTTAATTATTATATCTCAGACAGAATGTATGAGGTACTGTGTTATTCTGTGATGAATTCAGCTAATAAATTCAGAGTTGAAAAACAGGATTTTTAGAGATTAACAGTAAAGTGAAAGAAGGTAGTTCACAAAGTAAAACGCATTCTGAAGAAAAATAATTTCTTCCGAACAAACTAACTCATAGTAAAAAAAGTGGACGTGACTACCTCCCTGGACTTTCCCATACTGGAAACTATTCATATCGTCTTTATTCAACAGTCTTTACAACATATCAAAATTTCAACTCGATGACTCACGTCTTCACCGTGATAAGCGTTTACACTTTCAAGTAAATTGCGGGTAAATATAAAAGAACTAGTGAGTCACCCGAACTACGTTTCGGTTCGCAAAATTAGAGAGATTCATTAATATAAATTAAAAAAAAAAGATGCATCGACGGGATCGAACCCGGGGCTCCCGCGTGATAGGCCAGCACGCTTACCGCAGAACCACACTCTCCTGTTTGAATAATGCGCGCACCCGAGCTAATAGTAGACAGCGATAGGCGCTCCGCTCTGCTGCCTAGAGAAGTTAATTAAATTATACTGCTGCCTAGAGAAGTTAATTAAATTATAACTGTTTCGTACTTTTTTGTAAATAAAAACCGGCCTACGATCTAAGTCTGAAAATTAGCAAACTTTTAAGCCATCGTACAACTTAATCGGTCCAGTATCTTCGGAGGAGATAGCGAACAAACATAGTTACACGCAAACAAAGAGAGCTACGATTTTATGTTATAAGATGTGTAGTTCAAAACGTGACCACCGAGCTTCTGTAGATGGCGCCAAGTGGACAAGCCGCCACTGTCAGTTTATGTATTATTTTCCTCAAAACGGCTGTAGCACCGAGGTGAAATTTTCGAAGTACCTGGAAATTATATTTTCTAGGGCATACAAAATCGATTTTTTTATTTTCGCGGAAAAAGATTCTTTGACACAAAGATATAACAACCGTTAGAATAAAAAAATTATTTTTCAAAAATAGAGGGGGGAGGGGGCCGGTGCGCTTACATATATCCACGAGTGTAATATTTTTTTGCATATTCATATGCTTCATTATGCACTGAACAATTTAGTGAAAACCCCAGCTACCTATCTTGTTTTGTTTATTAATTAAAGGGGTTTAAATTTTCAAACTTCAAAGCTTCGTAGAGGGCGCCACAGATAATTCATGAGATTCTTTAAAAAACAGATCGATAGCCCTTTTTGGGGTCTATCAGTGTGTGAAGTTTAAACAAATTTCTGTGGGCAGTTTTTGAGAAATTATTTTTAGAAAATTTCCAAAACTTTGAAAATTTGTAATTTAGGCCCCTTAATATTTTTCAAAACAATTTTTATATCACCTTATGTTAGTCTTCATATACTATTCAGAAAACAAAAATCAATTGAATCGATTCATCCGTTTTTTAGTAATAGGGCGTTAAACTCAAAATTTTCAAAAAATCATAGCGCCCTTCATTTTAAACCTAGCGAGTTCGGCAAAAAACTAGCAGATTTGTCTTATGACCCTCTATCGTTATCCGTGATAAAATTTTCAAAATTTTAGTCACGAAAACAGTCGTACCAAAAAAACATGCGTAACTTCCGCTTCCGGTTTCGGATTTTTTTGAAAAGCTTATTTTGTCGATACATTTTTGATACACCCCCGCATTCCAAAGCGCATCAAAATCGGAGCAATACTTTCGGCTGTAGGAGCGTCACCCACCCACACACACTCCCACACACAGACAGACATTTTTTAAAAACCACTTTTTTGGGTTTCTAGAGGCCCAAAACGGATATTTCTGTGAAAATCTCAATTTCCAAAATTTTCATGATTCCAAGACTTTACTATACCTATGGGTATGGGAAAGTAAAAAGATATAAACAAAAATAAAAATAATTTTATTTCAAGCAGAATTCAAGAAGTTTAAATTAGCTCCTGTTCAAAGAGCCTGCCTTCTTGCGCTAAACAATATCCTAAGCGATCATAGAAACTTCTCCGCACATTAGCCGACGTATTAGTGCTAGTACTCTGAACAACTCCTTTAATTTTTAAACGCAGTTCTTCAAATCATTAGTTGTAGTGAAAATGACTTTCCATAGGAAGTTTTCGGCATTTCTGTCACGGTTTCACAAAATTCCGTACTTCTGAAATAGCCAACGGTAAGAATATCGCACCTAAATCTACTAGTTCTGCAATCTATTTAAATGAATAATCTGGATAGTCATTAGCGGTAATGCAAACTTTTTTTAAATTCCTTTCTTCGTTGTGAATATCAGGCCTTTTGTGCTTTTGGGGAGAAACACATCGCTAGTTTCCAAAATGTGAAATAACTCCATGTAAAGTTGATAACGATGAAGAACGCCTATTTCCAAATGTTGTGAAAGAATTTTGAATTGCGCGGACCGTTGGACCCTGATAATACCGTTTTACAATTTACACTGTTCCGTTGCTTCGTAGTTATCGATTTTAAGATAGAAATGACAGCATATATTATCTACTGACAAAATACGCGAACTATCAAATTCTCGGCATTTGTAAATTCGACATATCGTCTGCCGTGTTCGTAGTAAAGGAAATATCTCTGTATACTCCTAAATAGAAACAAATTTACTATTATACAGCAAAAGAAACTTTACAAAATCTGCACTGGTGTACGGTAGCGATATTCAACTTTTCTTCAAATGAACCGCTATAGTTTTTTTCAATTTTTGTAATAATACGAGAGTTGTTCAACAGAAACACGTTTGGATCGTGTAGGCATGAATTGATCATCATGGCAATTCAACGCAGTTAGTGAAATCGTTTATTGACGTATTAGTAAGGTGGCTGTCAAATTTGTTTGCGATTGCTTCTTTGTGTACATTTTTATAGAGCTCGGAAATAGCGTTTACTATAAAAAATCAATGTCAAAATCAAATTAAAAACAATTCTTTATATCATGGTTAATATTTTTAAGTCAAGCTATGGGTAACTAGAAACAATTAATAAAGCTACTAATGTCAAAACTATAAATTATAGGTTATATTTCGAATTGACTTAAGCAAAAATAAATAAAAGTTGACAGGTAACAAAAACCCAAATTTTCAAAATTACGCTTTTGCGTTGTCCAACCTAGTAGTAACAAAACAAACAATAGAAATTCAACAGTGCTACCATAAAACGTCATTTCTGACAATCCGGGACCATAGTGAAGAGAGTATACCGCCAAAGGACGTCAACCACTAGAAATCCTTGAGAGAAGGAAAGCTATCGATGGTGACTATAGTTGTTCTCATATGACGGTGGTTTAATGGTGCAGAAAATTTCTACAAGAAAGAGAATTGGCTAAAGACTTGGCTCGTCCAGGGCATATTCGAGTTGCAATTTCAGATGAAAGTGTGAGGTTTTTGAAAACTGCTTTACGTGCAAATAGACGAGTTAAAGTCAGATAACTATCAGATGAGCATCAATATAGGAAGTGTTCATTTCATTATTCACACTCTTATCACAAATTTCATGTCTTTAGTCCATTGAAACAATCACTAAAGAGATAACCATTCATTTTGGACTCTGAAATGCAGATGGCCATTAGAGAATAACTTCCTCAACAGCAACTAAGAAAGTATTCAGCAAGAAGCAGTAGAAGCCTTGGGCAAAAGAAAAATAATGCAAACAAAAGAGAATATAAAACACCATGGTGTGATGAAAGGGTTAAAATATTAGCAAAAGAAAAGAAACAAGCGTTTTTAACCTACAAAAGAAGGAAAACGCCCGAGGCTAGAGAAGAATACGTGAAAATAAGAAATAGAGTCAATCAAGAAATAGACAACATCAAAAAAGAACACTGGGGGAAATTCACCATAGATATGAAACACGACCTGTATGGATCCCAAAGAAAAGTGTGGAAAATGATAAAAAGACAAAGAAAAAACATGAACGAATTCATATGAATAAATGATATCACAGAAGAACAATGGATCGAACACTTCACAAAACTATACGCAGAATCAGAAGAAGATGACAGAGTAACGAACAACGAGGGAAACAGAGAAGGAGTGCAAGTATTAGAAGAAGAAATAAACATACGGATAAAGCAACTGAAGAACAGAAAGGCGCCAGGTTCAGACGGGATACAAAACGAACTCATAAAATATGGAGGGACAACACTAGGAATATGGATCCAAAAACTATTCAATAGCATAATAAATACTGGGAAGGTGCCAAAAGAGTGGAAGGAAAGTCTCCTAGTATCAATACTAAAGAAAGGAGACAGGAAAATGCCAGAAAACTACCGGGGCATCAGCTTAATGAATAGCACTCTCAAACTATTAACGGCAATAATAAAGGATAAGATAGAAGCAAAAATAGATATGGCGGAAAAACAACAAGGTTTTAGAAAGAACCGCAGCACCATTGACGCTACTTCTATTATCCGACAAATAGTTGAAAAGTCCATCGAATACAACAAACCCGCATATATGTGCTTCGTGGACCTAAAAAGCGCCTTCAATAGGGTAAGGCAAAATGATATTATGAACCTACTAGAAATACAGCAAATAGAACAGCAGATAATAGAATTAATTAAAGAAATCAACGTGAATAATAAAGCAAAGATCAGAATGCCAAGAGGGCACTTAGCCCGCTACTATTCAACATGATAATGAATTAAATAATTCACGAAGTAAAGAAACTGGAAGGATACAGAATGGGAGCTCATAAAATCACTACAGTGTGCTACGCTGATGACACGGTTCTGATAGCTAACGATGAAGACGACCTACAAAGACAACTCCATACCTTCAATGTGACAGCAGGGTCATATAACATGAAAATTTCAGCAGAAAAGACTAAATGTATAGTAATCAGTAAACAACCACGTAGATGCAAACTGGAAATAGAGGGGAAAAGCATAGAACAGGTAATGACATTTAATTACTTGGGAATTGAAATCACCAGCGAAAGAAACTTGACAGCCGAGGTAACGAGACAAGCAATCAAAGCGACGAGAGTTAGTAGCTGCCTACGATAAACCATATGCAGGAATAAATATATGACCACAGAAAGCAATATGAGGATATATAAGACAACCATGAGACCAATCCTAACTTACGCAGCGGAGACAAGAACAGACACGAATAAAACAAAACAGAAAATTAATAATGTAGAAATGAAAGTACTAAGAACGATAAAAGGCATTACGTTGAGATATAGACAAAGAAACAGTGCCATACGAGAGCAATGTTGCATCCAAAACATTAACAAGTGGATAAAAACGAGAAAGAATGGATGGGACCGGACCGAATAGCAAAAATATGTAAGAACAACAAACCGTATAGTAGACCAGTTGGAAGACCGCCAAAAATATGGAAAGATAATATACAATCAACCACAACAGAAACTAATTAAGACGCAGACAAACAGGAGCAATCCTAGTCATGCGAAGAAGAAGAAGAAGAACAGCAGCTAGAATTTTACCAGCAGAGAATCTGGAGATTAGTACAACAGTGGGAGTCATACCTTAATGTTAATAGAGATTTTTTTAAATTGAGTAAATAGAAATTATGCTAATGCTTATAAACGTGTTTCAATTGAACAATCCTCGTACTTTTTATTCTCTTTACAACCATGTCAACATATATGAGTGTTACATGGGAAATTTTTTGAGCAAAATACAATTCAAGGTTTATGTTTTGTTTGCCATGGAAATCACTGATTTTTGTAATTTTCATCTAGTCGGCGAAGCTGCCCCAAAAATCAAGTTATTTTATGTGTTAATAAATACCCGAGTTAATTAAAAGTGTTGTTTAATTGAGTTATTGTGTTCTGTGCTACTTGACGAAGTTTTGCCTTGCATTGCGCTTCCGCACAGGTAAAATACGATGCGTCGAAGTGGTCCAGTGGAAGCTGTGGTGTTATGGGCATATTCTACGGAGGTCCAGCCAGCTTTATAAGTTTCTATACGAGTGAATAAGAGAGTAGCGGTCGCGTAGCACAGCGGAGTATGATATTTGAGGCCCCAGCTTTATTGGAAGCGGTTCCAGAGATGTCCGAGAGCATCAGCCGTTTACCAGGTGGGTTCCAGCACAGATTTTAGCCTTGTTAACTGCAGGCAAACAACAACGAGTGGCGCAAAGCATCGTGGTAGTTCCAACGATGAGGAGGTAGCCCTATTTTCAACGGAGAAGCCATCAAAAGGTCAGATTTGCCTCCTAAACCTGTTAGTTTTGTAAATTTGCTTCCTTAGCATTCTTTAGCGCGTCACTTCCGGTTTGTGGCGTGGTGATTATGACCCGGAATACTTACATTTTATTGTTATCTCATAGCAACACCGTTAATTGAGAGGACATCAAGAAATTCCTTAAAATTGTCAGCTTGTTTACATATTCTCGAAGCAAGGAAACTATTTTAGTTTTGTATTTGTTAGTCAGTTAAAAATATAACTCACTTATCAAATCCCATTAGATAAGTAGCGATATACAGAGTGCTTACAATTAAATGTTTAATTTAAAATAGGACATTAAATAATTATTGATAGCCAAACGTAGTTAATTAGTATTCATAGCAAGTTCATATTCGTTTTTTTAGATGTAGCGACCTAACCCTGGGATGAGAGTGAATTGGAATTAGGAATTTAAGCATTATTACGGTATAGCCGGGCAAATTACAAAAAGTGTGGTAATTAGGGCTGTTTAATTTATTCAAACAATTAAAAATCATATTAAAAAATTTATTACACCCATATTAGGGCATCACAATATATAGTTTAATATAGTTACTTCTAAAAATAACAAAGTTATATGCCTGGCGAGTGAAGTCTGGGATACCGTGTATATTTCGCGTTGATTACATTCTTACCTGTTTAAAGTGAACAAGGCTACAGCTATTGGTAGCAACGAAAAAGCATGAATACAATACTCTTTGAGCAGCGATGCTGCTATTTGACAAATTCTATCCAGATTGTGATTTTGTCACTCTGTAATTCATAAGATTATAGGAAATTCTTATTTTCCATATCGTTCCATTCTAGTCGTCATCATCAATTCTTCTGCTTCCATAAGACGTCGGTTTTCGACGGTTGTTCGGAATTTCTTAGGCGTTTCCGCCTATAAGGTACAGAATTGCCAGCTCTGCACCCCATTCTGGTCGTAGTACTTTAAATGACAAAAAATAGTAAAGCTTGAAAGTTATAAAAAATCGAATATTAAACTTGAATTCCTCATCAAAAAGTGTTTTAAATGCTGTGTGGTTTATTTCTATTCAGTGTTCTGCAATGACCGTAATGTCAACGTACAATATTCTGTTGCTTATTAGCAGCTTTCAAATTTGTTTTAGAAATTAGTAGTAGGTTCTTTTATGTCCCGTTGCAGATTTGTGTAACGACTTATTTGCAAGTTTATTACTACATGCATCTTTCGCAAAATTTTATAGTTAAATCGAAGACGTGATCGTGCCGAATCTCATACCATACATATTCGCGACGCTTTAATGGAGTGCGTGAATAGCGAGTTTCTGTACCACTTTAGTTAATTATTACTCAGCTGTAATATTAAACACTTCCTGGTGTATCACTTCAGTAGTTACTGTTATTATAAACAACAGAAAATAAGGTCATTTATTTAATTCACAGCTTAGGTTTTTTTAATTAACCAAAAACTCGAATAACAGTTGCTATGTTTTTGCAAGCGTAATAACACAAAGTAAATATACACCGGTAGATTTTTAACTCTTAATCTACATATATAAAAACAGCTGTTTAAGTTGTTCCTTATCGACGTGTTTAACAAAAATAGAAAACTCTTTCAAATCCAGGGCGTTTCCAAAATAAGGGGACGCTTTGCAGAAGTATTCTACTATCAAAAATAAATCAAAAAGTTTTAATAAACCCGCGTCCGCAAATGCACCCGTTCTAAAATATTAAGCTTTAAGGTGGGTCACGGTTAAAGTAATATGAAATTTGAAAAGTCATGATTGAATGGTTTACGTTGCTTGGAAACGTGGATAATTTTATCAAAATAACTTAGTTAAGTTGTTGATCTAGCGAGTGCGCTGTTGAATTTTGACGGAAATAAGTAAAATTCACCTTCAGAAAAATGTAAAATTCTTCTTCTTCTTCAAAAAAAACAATAATATTTATAGTGGAACCGCAAAATATGAATAAAGCTTTGAAGTAAAGCCAATCGTGACCTTGCCGAATCAATGCAATTGGTTGTGGATGGCAATTATTAAATTCATAATATGTATAAGATGCAAAGGTTCATCCAATGTTGAAGAATTTCCAATTTGTTGACCTACAGCACCAACTTAAGCTTTAACTTTTAGTAGCTTTTTTATTTAAAAAAATCTGTAAAAGGCTTTACTCAAAACTTCTCTCGCAAGTAGTCGTTGTGACACTAAAAAATTTTAAAAATCAAAAGAAACTAACAAAAATATCTTAAAGTTTCTAATAATACTGAAACAGCGCCTGCGAATGCGATTTTTGTTCCACCCGTCTGTTCCACTGGACTGTCCAGGATCTCTCGTATCTGTTAGATGTGCGGTTATATTAAACAGAAAACACTTATATTGTTTCCCCTTTTTGACTTTTTTTAGATTTACCCTGTGTCTGCTGGCTACCATTGTCGTCAAAACATGAACTATTTGCAAAATATTACTTTTATCTATATGTAAGTTAAAGCAAAAATAAATCAGAAATTTATGTTGCCCACCCTGTATATGCTGAGTCCAAAATATACCCTTTTTATTCAAGAGTAAAAACCTGAGTAATGTGCAAAATATTACTTTTATTTAAGTAATAGTTCTTGAGTTAAAGCAACAGTAGGAAGCTTTCTTAAGGTGCTCACCCTGTATATATTTTACCAAAATGTTCTCCATTTCATGCCAGGAAAGCATATAATCTGTGTACAAAATATCATCTTCCTCCAACAATTAGTTTTTAAATTATACCGGCAACAGACAAACAAGCAGACAGACAGACATACGGAATTGAAAAAACCCGTTTTTCGTCGTCTAAGGACCCTGAAACGTCAAAATATGAAGAAATCTCAGAAGGTGATTTTTTCGCGATTACAATACCTACTTCGTCTTTTAAACGAGGGAGTAAAAATTAATGGATAGAACACGTTTCTCAAGATGAAAACCTTCATACACTAATATTGTGGAGGCTGATCTAAACATCACCTGCAGAGATTTTTTAGATCTTCACGTTTCAGGGTCCCTAGATGAGGAAAAACAGGTTTTAATTTTGTTTTTTGTCTGTCCTTCTATCTGTCCGTCTGTCTGTTTGACGCTCTGTTGGTGGTATAACTTAAAAACTTGTTGGAGGAAGACGAATTATATGTCTATCTGACAAGAAACCGAGAACATTTCGGTCAAATGTATACAGGGTGAGCACTTTAAAATAATAAAATTCCGTAATTTTTTGGTTTAGCTCGAAACTATGAGTTAAATAAAATTAATATTTTGCACAAAGCTCAAGTGTTTACTCTTGACGAGAGCCCTTTACTTTTTGAAGACATTTAAGTTAGTTAGAGGTATTCCTATACAGCTTAGTATATACCAGGTGCCCGATTTTCAGATTTATGCATGGGATCTCGTCTATCGTACGAGATACGATGCTGGTTAACTGCAGCACGGTTACAGATGTTTTGGCCAATATTCTAAAAACCGAGTTCTAATCAATGTTCTAAAAAGCATTGAATGTTTCGATTTTCCTTGTTAATATTTTAAATGCCACGATAACTCTTTTCATAAATCTATACAGTATTGTATTGTGAGAGTTAACATAATTCTAGTCATTATTTTATATTTTACGCCAAGCAAGTACGTTCGTTTGTTCTCTATAATACATCTGTTATATTTCTGTAAATCTCATTGTAATCAAATTGGCTAATTTATGTTAAAAAGTTATTTTTACAGTCTGTGGCCATACATTTTCCGATGACAATTCAATTTAACAATTTCATTATTTTTGTATATGTTGTTATGGTACACTAGTAGTTGGATTTGGCTGAATATTTAATATGTAAATAGAATTTGGAAGATCAATGCAATCGATTTTGAAAAATAAAAAAAACGGGCTATTTAAATTAAGTTTATTATTAAAAATCTAATTTGAGACAAATTAATATGAAAATGATAACTATTGAATATTCTATAGGGGTTTTGGAATTTAGAAAGTAAATACATGCTTGTATCACACATGACAAATGTAAATTCTAATAAAAAAATATGTTGAAGTAGGTAAGACTCAAATGAACTGAAATTATAGATGGCATTAATAATTAAAAATATTGTAGTTAGGCGAATTTGTTACGATTATTAATAATAACAAATTATAAAAATATGTACGTTTTTACAATTTTGGTCTAAATAAAAATATTGAAATTTACCCTATTTTGAATGTGTTAGTCTAAAAAGGTTTAAAAAGGAGCCATTAATAAATCTACGGGATGGACATACTAGTGAAATATAAAGAAGAGTATTACAAATGAAGTATCAGTTATAGAAGAGAATTGGAAGATGGTAGAACTAAATAGAAGCAAGAATAGTTATTAATTATAGAAAAATTCAAGATTTGGATGGAAATAGTTTATTTTAAATAATACAATTGACAAGGAGTTACATTGGTTTGAGTATTGCCAAGTGCTGGATTCGTTGAAGGCTTTCTGAAAACAAGATCTATTGAGGGAAGATAGCAAAGGGACTACTCGATCTGAGGTATTCTGTTGGTTGCTGACGACAAAGGTTGGTGAAGCTTGGAGCTACGGAAGAAGGATATCAATTGGAGATCGTCTGTGACAGCTAACTTTTGCCGTGGAGCTGTATGAAGTAGGGTGTTTCTAGAAGGTAGCAGTTGCACGAGCAGAGTAGGGAGAGGTCTGTCCTGGTAGCTGCCGGGGGTCGACAAGTTGACAACTCTTGTCAGTAAGCGGAACATCACAGCAGGGCTAATAAGGGGTCCAAGCTGATAACGTCAAAAGGATTACTACAAGTACTTACTGTATTCTATTCAGTCAATAAGATACAAATAGAATTGAGCATCTGTTATCTGATTGAGATTTGTAGTAGAATTTTGTTTGATATAAAAGGTGACAGTTCATGTCAATTCACAGTTGAAAATCATTTAAAAATAAAATTTAACTTAACAAAGCAACTAGATAATGGAACCAACCCTGAAAGAGTCTCAAGGCGCTATCATTTTTAATAATTAAATAATTTTGATATTGAAAGATAGTTCAATGTATTGCAGATGAAACACAAGTACATTTCTTTGGGCTTTCAATTGTAATGTAAGTAATCCAGTGAGGGATTTAATTTATTCAACAGATTATTTTTACTATTTAATATAAGGAAACATATTTTGTTCAGGTAAAGTGCCTTTTATGTTTTGAGTTATGAAGAAACATCATTAAAAAAGGTTGTTCAGAATTTAAAATTATAGCCCTATACAAAATTTCAGAAATATTGAATGACTTTTATGAAACCATGTTGATTAGAGGAAATTGCAAGTGCTTGATCTTCCACGGGTTTTCATAACAGTAGGCCAATATTCCTGAAAATTTTCAGAGGGCTATAATTTTACATTCTGCTACCTTTTTCTAATAAAATTTTTCTGTAATATAAACTAACAAGGTAGTTTATCGTGATTATTTCTAATAAACACGCGGTTTCTTGTTCTGATTCTTACTAAAAAAAAAACTACGACGCCGGCACCCCAGAAATGGATATTTAAGGGTCGCTCTTAGGGTGGTACAAAACATTCTGCCAAAAATCAGGTCTGCATTATTTTTTTTAGGTTTCCTTTAAAATTTGTCTAATATGCCTGGATTAGTGCTTTGACTACGCTTAAATACAAATAAGATACATTATACACCAAATACTTCCAATTGTGAAGTAAATAACCCCAAATTTCTATAAAGCAAAAACAACTCCATAAAAGCAAACAACTTAGCTTATTCGTCTAAATAATTTCAATTCAAGTTTGTGAATGAAATAAGAAACTCTTAAGTTGTATCTACAAACAAATCTTGTTATAAGCTGGAAATGACTATTTCCATATTCGTGTTTGCTCATAATCGATGATACATAGCAATTAATTTTTGGTTTTCATAATTGCAATTTGCAATTTCCTCTTTAGTTAATTAATGTGTCCAATTTACCGTTAACTTCTTCTTAGGTACAATAAATTTAATTTATAAAAGCTGTTATTCTTATAAAAATCGAGGAAATCCTCCTGGTAAGAAATTTTAATATTACTTTTTAATGAAAACGTAGCTATTGCCTCACGAAATGGCATTCATATGTTTATATTCCAAGCCGGATCCTATAACTTCCTTATCAAAAAGTATCCTTTTCAACTCGAAATAAGTATCTTAACATCGTTATATACCAACAAAATATATATGTAATTGTAAACTAATAATAATGTATCTATTACAACTAATATGATTTTTTTATAATTATTTGACATATAAAGCCTTCAGTATTAGAACAGCGGTATAATATAGTTTAAATTAGTGCAGCATAGCTGTGGTAACATAAATAACTATAGCTCATCGCCATCGCCAATCAAGTGTGTCTTAATTACATTCTTCACGTTCACAGAGCAGGATGTCCTGGGGCAGTTTACGTTTCACGTCAGTGAATATTGTGTCTTCCTAAGGAGTATGACTTTATAATTAAACTTTTATAGGTAGTTTTATAAATCGATATAATATAATAATTGACACAAATAATCAAACAATAACCTTCACTTGCCTTCAGGATGCCAATTTCTGATTTATCAATACCTTAATTCAATGTTTTATTTTTATTTTGATGCCACCAATAAATTTAATCCCAAGCTATACAATAGGAATGTTTCGGCGCAATTTCCTGCTTGACAACTAGTCAAGTCAAGTCGAACCAGTCAACTGTTCCACACCAAACGAGTCTTTGGCGTAGACATTTTATCAGTTTGTGCTTTCATTTCAGTACAGATGGACGTTCTTCCTTTAGTAGTACTACGTCGAACGCAAAAAGAATAATTAAATGTAGGTTCATTCGGTCATTCTATAAACATTAGAAGACCAATTGGGTTTCAAAATTTATTACATGGTCCAAAACTTTTACAACTACTTTCCAAAAAACCAATAATACTATATGTTCAATTTCCATTGTAACAAATGAATAGACTGATATTTCAATGATATCTCATCAGTCGAATCTTGCAGCGTCAGACTTGACAGGATGCGACTGAACTTGACGAGTTTGGTGTGAAATGGCCGTACGTAGTGGGTATAGCTTAACGGTTTATTGCTTTTCTGAACTGAAATACTTCGGCGGTATCAAATTCCATGTTGCACCTCACTACATTATTTCCCAATTCAATTTGGTGACTGTGGTGTCTTAATGTCTAACGCCCATTAAAAAAGGAGACTGATGTTCCAGAAATGTGGATATTAATAAGGCTGCTGATGATGAATAAGAATATTGGGATAACACTTGGCATTTAAATAATAATGTACTTGAATTGTACCGGGTGTCTTAAAATAATTACATCTAGTATGCTTTTTAATTTCCCATAATGCAATACCAATAACAATGTAGCGGCACATAAAAATTTTCATGCAAACAAAATTTTACCTACTATATGTAATTCTTTTTAAGACACCCGGTATAATATTTATCATCATCAACTTTTTCTTTACGGGTTGTGTATACGTGGTATATACAAACACTATGCAGAGATACAGAACATATCACATATCAACTCAGGGGACAAATACATGCTCAATATTTTTATTGGATGCCTTTTTAATTAGTATTATACATATAAGGTCTCGACAAATCTGCCAACTACATTCAGCAAAAATTTCCAGACAATCATATCTGGTTTATTTTTAGCAACCGTGCAATTTCTCAAACAAATATATTCTTTACAAGGATTTTTATAATTTCCAGTAACTGTATCTAAACGAAATTTAACAGTTAAAAGCGTTATGTTTATTCAAATTTTAAAATTATGAGACAGTGGGGAAAATAAAATCCAGAATAGTTATTTATGTATTAAGGGTATGATCAATAGATAGAGGGAATGTTTAAATACG
>OW679195.1:84245094-84378404 GCA_940337035.1 Agriotes lineatus | reverse complement strand
ATTGTTTATAGCCTATTATATCCCAAGCACTTTCATTTTTAGTGCCATGGGAAGTTGGCACTACTTTCTTCTAAATTTGAATTCTGTTATAACTGGTTAACCTTTAGCTCTCCCAAACTCATGAATCATCTTATTTCGAATTATGTAGTATCATTTTCAAAATAGATTGCATTGCAACTATGTAATTGTATTTTGATTTTCATTTTCATAAAGAATTCTAAAAGCTAGAAATGTGGGCATTAGCGAATTTGGGTTATTACTCAACATTTATTTCAACACCTTTCTAATACAAATTTCACAAACAATATTTAAATTTTATAAAAGATTTGAAAATAATCCAAATTAATGCTTCGATTAAAATTGAAATTCTTTTGAAGTCAATGTTTATACACGAATTTTCTCAGAATTTATACGATATCAGAATGTGCTAATTGTTTCATTATTTTAAGAAAGAAGAAATCCATGGAAACGCTGTTACTTAGAAACAACTAGAAACGTTAAAGTGAATAATCAACAATAATATGTCAAGTGCATTAAAATAGCCGATTAAACTATAGGCATTTTGTCAGAATGTTTTGCTAAGAAACACCAAATTTACGTGACATATTTCTTCAGAGCGAAACAGTTTGACAAGGTCGTTCAAATTTATTCAGGCTAGTCAGGATTATTTCCTGAATTAACAGATAAAATTCACTTGATGAGGCACATTTGATAATGATGTTACAATGTACAAGCGATTAAATTCTAATATATTTGTAACCCTAGTTAAATTTTGCCATTAGAATCTTTACCATTATTAAACTGACAGAAATCATGGTAATTACGCATAATTATGGATATAATAATTATGTATGGTACAAGTGAATAAAGATGCAATTTATCCATAAAGGGAAAACTAATTTTCCCGAATGGATAAAATCCCTTTATTCAGGTGTATCATACAAAATTTTTTCCAATACCTACATTTAATTATATAAATAAGTTTTAAAATTGAATAAATAATTTTAAATAAGTAATAATATTACCTGGTAGTGTACTAGTTACATCGGTAACATGTATGTATTTTGTTAGTTCCTATGGATTATGGACTGTTTTATTCACTAGTGAATAATGTAACATTTTATCCATGCTAATCATTAAAATGTTACTTTACCATGAAGATTTTCATAAATCAAATAAAGCTTTATAAGTAGGTATTAGAAAAAAGAAAATAATCGCTAATATTAATTCAAAAACTAATTTTTGTTTTAGTTCGATGCTTTTATGTACAATTGTATTTTTTAATTATTGGGAATTAACTTTCAAGTAGTGTACAATTTGTTTAAATCTTAATTTTCAGTTTTTATTATAACCATAAAGCATGATTCAGAATTTGGAAACAAAGAGGATTTTTTAACTAATACAATAAAATGTAATAAAAATATATAAGAGAAAGCTAGTGCATTTCACACTTGAAAGTTGAATTAATACCAATAAAATTTTCGAAAACTTTTATTATGTGCAGTGGGGAACAACCAAAACTGACATTGGCTCAAAAGTAGAGTACCTTTATTTTCCACAATAGAGCAAACTTTATACAAGAAAAATTATTAAGAATATCTATACCGGGTGTCCACTTTCAAACTGGAACATAGGGATTTAATATTGTTTTCAACCTTTTCATGGATTGTTTCTCGCCAATTCAACCTATAGAAAGTGTTTTGGTATCAATGGAAAGAGAAAAATACTGTGCATTTAATGGTATCAAAAATTAAACTGTTTTTGTCAATTTTCATTAAAAAATAGTAATCAAAAGTTTTCATGTTTTTTAAATATGAATTGCCTTGACTTGAAAAAAGTTGACAGCTATACTCAAATTAATTTGTTATTTGATGACATTCAGAGTTAGTTCAGTAGTTTCTACTTTATAAAATGAACGATTACTTGAACGAAAAGAGAGTTTTTATCGTTAAACCATATTACAGTGAGGTTAGTTTACGTAGAGTGAGAAATATTTTTCAACGAAAATTGACAAAAATATTTTAATTTTTGATATCATTAGATGCATAATAATTTTCTCTTTCCATTGGTACTAAAATATTGTCTGTAGTTTCAATTGACGAGCAGGAATCCATGAAACTGCTAAAAACAATGTTAAATCCCTATGTTCCAGTTTGAAAGTGGACACCCGGTATATACAATGTCTTTTTAATGAAATAAAGGCAATAAACGTTTTCATGATCGAATAGTAAACGCGTGTTTTAAAAATTTGAATTAATTTATTTTTGTTTTAGTTTCGCTATTAGTTGAAATTGTTTTACCACCATTTTGAAACTCATATGACTAATTTAAAATCTAGTTTGACATCTTAATACTGCAAAACAGGCTTTAAGCTTCTTAGTAGGTATGCACCAAACGCCTACGTTAAAAGTATATCGATAAAACTATTACTAACCATTGCACCTTGTTATTGTGGGCCACACTGTATCTAATCGAAAAGTTTCTAATTTAATATTGCATTTTTTTGCGTGACGAAATACCCAAATAAACAGCGTGAACAATTTTGCACCTGACTATAAATTACTTTTTTTTAGAAATTTTATCGTTTATAATACAGAAATTAGGAAATCTAATAATTATACGCCAAAAAATATTGTTATTGTTCTGGATTCTAGATTAAAGAGGAGTTTACCCAAGTTTACCCGCACCTAGACGTTATGTATATTTACATTTAGATTGAAAAGTAGGGTTTATTGATTAATATAATCGTTATCTGTTAAAATTTTACTAGAACATTGACAAATAGTCTTAGGCAGCCAATACTAGGTCAATATGTAAAGCCCAGTGGGTTAAAAGTGGGGTATACCGGGTGACAATGAGTCCAGAGCCATGCCTCTATCTCCTTTACTTATAAATTAATTTAGATGAAATTTGATGCAAGGATACTAAACATAATTTCAGATTGATACAAAAATGTAATCAAAATGACCGACTTCCGGTTTCACCGGAACTTTGAATTTTTAAATAAATCATCCTATATATTTTCTGTTTCTTGGAATCTACGACTCAAATTACATACCAGATTTGCTTAGGTATTACACATAAATATCTAAACATTTTATTAATTAATTATTTTTCAATTTTAGTTAAATTTGCCCTTAGTAGCTGTCATTTAAAAAAAGTGACTTTTTCCTAAAAACATGTTTATCAAATGTTATTATTTCATTAAGGGTTTGTTATTGATCTAATTGGTAAAATAGCTATTATTATGAGTTTCTAGGGTCATTTAAAACAGATTCTTCATTCACGGCCTTCTATGATAAAAAATAAAATTTGAAAACATATTTTTGTTTGAAAAAAATGAAAATTTTGCAAGACTTTTATATATAATTTGACTCGTAGATTCCGAAAAACATAAATAAAATATACAGGATGATCCATATAAAAAATCAAAATTGGTGTCATTTCCGGTGAAACCAGAAGTGGGCTATTTTAACAATATCAATTTGTCGATCAGAAATTGTGTATAGTATCTTTATATAAAATTTTATTCAAATCATCATAAATAAAGAAGATGGAAGTATTACCCTGGTATCATTGTTACCCGGTATAAGTCAGATCTTTTCGGTATAAATAGATTCATCGTCACCATCATCATCATCATCCATGGCACCCCAGCTCCTTGTGGGCCTTGGCCTTCTCAAGAATCTATTAAATCGTTTTCAAAATTCTTGTCTTTATGCTAATATGAGTACATTTCCAATTTTAAAAATGAAAATAAATTAGTTATGTTTTTATTTTAAAACTTAAATATATTTATTTGGTATGTTACCAGCCAATTTCGTTTGATAACATTTTTCAATGCCGAGTAGTAGGATAAAAGAATAACTAAAATGTCTATACTTACAGACATTGTGCAAACAGGAGCCCTGTAATTTATATATAACGTGCCAAGCTTTTCTCTCTGAAATTCAGTGAGATTACGACCTATAAACCCGTTTGACCTTCCTTTGTATACGAATATCTTACATACTGCCATTGTAAAATCCGTAAGAAATCGCATTTTTCATTGTTTAACTTTCGCACGTGTGTATGCAGAAGTCTTTAATCTTACAGCTACCGACCAAAACCATCCACGGAAGGAACATGTGTAATTAAATTGCGGAATTAGTTGTTGAGAATGTTGGGTACCTTATACTCGTATCACCTGTTAGAAAAAAATCCGGTTTTTCTTGTACAAGTCACCTGTCATAAATAACGATTACTAAATGAAAGCAATAATCTGTGAATAAATATCTATATGTTAATTAGTGTTTGGTGGCAGGTCTTCCAACCCTGAGTTCTTTATTTATTACATTGATGTATTTAATATCTATTTTGATTATATTTCTCTAATAAAAATTAAATTACAAACCTCTCCCCATCACCGAAAATTAATTTATTTTACTTAAATTTATTGCTTTGCGTTGCCTTTTTTTAGTAAGTTGAAGGTTGCATTAAGTGCGTAAATTTTTCCTGGTTTGGTAACCTAAATTTTGATTAGTAATTACAAAGTTCGATTTATGACCGTGTAGTATTTTACGACGGATTCCATAAGGAAATCGATAAATGCCTTTTGAATATAAAACTTTAATGGTGTTTTTGGAAACCTGACAACACTGGCATCATTTTTATTTAATTAGAAACACATCAGATATATAAGGCAAAATCTATACTTACAGATTTAGATTTTAAATCTACTATTTCCATTAAAATTGATTCGATCCCATTTTGTCATTCCTCCCTATATTCGCAATCGATACGTCTTAACAAATAAAAAAGAATACTTCAAGAACCGCGTTTTGTACCTCTAACAACTATAACTATTAATTAGAAGATATGACATTCAATATCGCTGTACCATATTAGTTAGCATTGTCTAAAATTCATAAATAGATCTAAAACATTAATTATATTTATAAATCAATAGTTTCCTATCAATAATTAAATGTGTAAATTTCAATATACATTTTCATATATATTATGAAACACTACTGTTATTCAATAATAGCTCAAGAATCATAGGCCATAAAGAAGATCGAAAGGCAAAGTTCCTTTCGTGTTAGGTCAATATTTGCAACAGGGAAAATATTAATTTGCCTATCCGTACTTGGGATGATGGTGTGTGAATCTCCTAAATAATATTGAAAAGGTGAAAGCAGAAGATGGTTTCTTAAGTAAATTTCCCACTTACATAATATATCTTGTGATTTGTTAAACATTTTAAATAAATAACATATCAACATTAAGTCGTGGCTGATATTGAATACAGCAATTTAATAACATTTTTAAAAGGCGCACCACAATGTTTATTTACATCTTTATTGCAATTATTAAATTTTAGCTTTTTATTTCTATTAATAAATAATATAATATTTTTTTAGAAAAGAGTAAAAACACAGATATACGTGTATTTAACAAGTGGGCACATCCATATTTACGTAATTGCAATTCAAATTCAAAATTATTTTGAAATCAAGAGCTGCACAGTATTCGAAAGAGGAAGTCAACTATCACCAACCTTCTCTAGTCTAAACAAGATTTTAGCGAATCGAGACCGGAAATGGAAGTCATAACGTCTTTACTTTCGTAGATCTAGCGTTGTATCACAAAATGTGTATTTCAATGTAAAATTTAAAATCGATGTCAAATAGAATTATTTATTAGCTGTTCGTGTGTAGATGCATTTCCTCTATTAATCTGTTGTTGAATAATAGATAACACTTGGGAGTACAAGATGTCCTCTAATTTTAACATAGTTTAAAAAACGACATTTTTCTCTTTCTTTTGGTGTATTTAAATACATTAAATATATGATTTCTTTAAAATTAAGAGTAAGTTTACTATTGCCTTCCTAGGAAAATGCATTTTTATTATAAAAGAGTACTTCTGTATTTAGTTAATTATTTCAATTCGAACATCCTCAGCAAAATTCGGCGAGAACCGTAGAAAGTTATACACATAGTAGCTCTTTTATTTATTGCCGTTTAAGTCCATAAACTTATTAAAATATTCAACGTCACTACCGTACCGTGCAAACCTTTTTGCAGGTAATGCGAGCATCCTGATAATATTTACATAATAATATTGGTCTTTTCAATTTCCTGCTGACAGAAATTTCGTATTCCAAAAACAATTCAGCTTTCAATCTTTTCCGAAAATGCTAAGAAATGTATTTTTCTTATTATACCTATATTTCATAGTTCTGAAGTAACAAACAGAATCATCTCTACAGTGTATGTAGCAATAACAGTAAAACAGCATAAATACAAACTTACACAAGTTCTTAACCTATTTGATGTGCCAAAGAGCCATATCTCACTTTTGAACAAATTTATTCACTTTGCTATAATCTCAAACGCTGTAGTGCATTAACCACGTGCTAAATATTTCATTTGGCAGCATCACAGAGATTAATTGAGAAATAAAGCTTTGCATTTCACGTGTTGACTTGTGCGATTTAAATACATGCCATTTCTCAAAGATTAGATACTCCCACTTCATCACTACGAAATCAAGGATGTTATAACGTAATTCCAGATTCGCAGACGCTTCTTATGTTCATTAATTATAAAACTGCCAACTCAGACACTCGTAGGTGAGACGCAAACCAATTCCCATTCACTTTCAAGTAAAACTAGGCAAAAACACATTTTTACCTAATTTCACATTGTTGCATAACGTGGCAACACGAAAATATTTAATATCAAGAGGTTGATGATAGATCTTGAAGATAGTAAGTAAAAAAGTATAGCATGAATCTATTTGTTAAATACACCTCCAAGTTTATAAAACCGGTCTACAATTTTTTATCAACTAGCTGTTTATTAGATACAAATTGCCGCATATTAATTGAGTATTATTTATATCTACCCATGAGGAACGATTATTATCTTTATCTTTTATTGTTTACTTTACGTATTTATATTAGATAGGTTTATTTTAAACGTTTTAAACGTGCTTTTTCAAAAGCAAAGTCTCATTCTATGAGCCATCTTTAGACGCACGCCGGGCAGGTGACTTGTATAACCCATCGAATTCACAAATATTTGATTTAGTTTAAAGAATTTACCTAAACAACTAAAGTTTAAATTCGCAGTTGCTCATTTCAATCAGTCAGAAATACATTGAATTAAAAAAAAATTTTCTTAAAGATGAAAAATAATTCAATAATTTTATAACATCGCCAGTTTTCTACTAAATTCACTGAGGAGTAATGCAGAAATGGTGGAAACATTTTTAAAATTACTGCTTCAGAATATCTAAATTTGATAAGAAAGTGCTTTTCACTATTAATTTTTGCTTAGAAAACACTTTATTTAAAAAAAAATAAAGTGTAAGATATTTTTTTAATTTTCCATGTACTATTGTTAAACTTACATTACTTTGCTAGCCACAATACAAAAGTCAAACAATAAATGAAAACGGCTTCCTTGCTATTAGTTACAAATACGCCTAAATTATTCTTTTTTTAATTAAAGATTGAATATATCCAAGAAAGAAATTTTGCAGACGAAAAGACAATAATTCAAATATTGTAAAAAATATATGCAAGATACAATAATAATTAATAAATATCTTGTCAGGCGATTCAATATACAATCACATAACGATAGAAAAGGTTATCATACTTAATTGGAGTTTGCAAACAGCCCTGTCAATTATTAGAAAAAATCACTCATGCTGGAGTTCTTAAATAGTTCTCTAACGAATTGTTAATTAATTAATATCCAACAAAGATTGCAGTCTTGTCTGCTGAGAACATTCTTAAAATAATTATTTCGCAAATAATTATGGAAATCTACGTTGACCTGACTCCCTAATACCCAAAATTTCATATTGTTAAAGGTCAGATAGTTAATTAACTCTCTATATGATTTTTGGCATTAGTGCTACCCAGAAATGCACTAAAATGTATGCGAGTTTTCATGCTAATAATATAGAATCGCATATCTTCTAAATAATGTTAAACTGTTGATTAAAAATTATCTTTAGATGGACTTCACATTTACACTTGTGACATATGAAATTAATTATGAATATAATTATTTTAATTTAACAGTTTTTTTATAAAATCAACCATATAATATAAAATGCCAAAATTTTCTTACCTTTATTGTGTAGTTACTAATTTTATGCTATTCTGTGCAAAAATGTATATACAGTGAGTAAAGCGATGCGGTTTACAAGAGGAATAAGTGACAATTTATTTCTTTTTAATTTTAGATAATCTGTTTGTAGTCATATCGCCTTACTTATTACTTCCCTCGTCTAAAAGACGAAGGAAGTATTGTAATCACGAAAAAATCACCTTCCGAGATTTTTTCAGATCTTCACGTTTCAAGGTCCCTAGATGACGAAAAAGAGGTTTTCTCAATTCTGTCAGTCTGTCTGTCTGTCTGTTTGTCTGTCTGCCTGTCTGTCTGTCTGTCTGTCTGTCTGTCTGTTTGTTTGTCTGTCTGTCTGTTGGCAGTATAGCTCAAAAACAATTTGTCGAAGGAAGATGATATTTTGCATACATATTATATATCTACATACCTTGCATGAAACCGGTACAATTTCATACAAATATATACAGGGCGAGCACCTTAAAAAATAAAATTTTGTTTATTTTTGGGTTAATTTTAAAATAAAATGAAGTAATAACTTTCACATAGGTCAGGTTTTACATTTGCCGAAAATAAGACTCAATCGATCGAGGATAATGTCACAAACGAGTAAAAATGTTTCAACCATAACACCGTGCTCTTCAAGACAGGCGCGTACCGAACTTATCTGGAAGAGACTCGGTAGCGCAGATGGAATTTCGCTGTAGTTATATCCGCTGCGAAGATTCGGTTAGGATCGAGCATTCTGCAGGCTGCAGATGCGGTGGGTTCAAACCCCAGCGGGATACGAGTGCGGAATACATTTTTTTATTTGAAAATGTATTTAATTTATTAAAAATGTGAAGATATTTGTACTCCTAACTTAATTTGATTTTTAAAATTATTTAGTGTCACAATGTCGATGAGGGAAGTTCTGTGTAAAGCCTTTTACAGATTTTTTTAAACTAATTTTGAAGAAAAGAAAGATGATAAGATATCAATACACCATTAAAAGTATAATATAATTTTTCTAGAGAATAGGAGAAAACTTTATTATAAAAAACAATCTGAGAACTAACTGAAATTATTTGATTGGCATATCAACGTTTAGCAAATTGGTGTTTATACTTAAATTTATCTATATGTATGTGCTATAGAATTGATCTGATCTACATATTTTGAAATACCATGTAATTGCGGCAGTTAGAGAAATGAATGCAAACACATCATAAAATTTCTAACAAAAACTCACTAGAGTCCCCAGCATGGCCGGTGATTATGTTGAATAAAAAAGCTATAAAATACTTATTTATCCATGTAAAGGCTATTTTTTATTATATTATTCTTCTAGTTTTTTTTCATGTTTTCAACAAAAACTGTTCTTTCCTTGAAAAATTTTACTTTGTTGATTTTTCTGAAACTTCTGGTAGTTTTTTCTTTTCCATAGAAATTAGTTTAAAATGAGTAGTTGAATATGGTCGACACAGTTTTACTAAATACAAGTTTTTATTTAAGTACATATTTACGAATCATCTTCCTCCATGTCTATATATTAAGTATGTCCTAAAGTAACTTAAAAAATTGCTATAGGAAGTTTCCTTCAATTAACTGTCAAACCTCATTTGCATCTACGATGTAACTGATTGATTTCAGCCAAATTTTAATGAACCTTTACTGCATCTAACTACCGGGTACACGTAAGTGACGGTAAAGTATTAAACTAGATAGTTTGAAGTTAGGCATAATTCACATGTGTCAACATTCGATATAATTAATATTTAAAAATTTAATTAGTATTCATCATTTTATTAATAATGCTAATTAAAAAATAATAATTTTCAGAAAATAGTAAAATGCGAAACGGCATCATACTTTATGATTATGTCTAAAGCGATCAAGCGTTCATCATAAATTGCAAGTTTTATTACAAACATTGTTGTGCTCTAGGATGTTGAGGGCCTAATATTTAGAAACTTAGAAAATAAAAATATATTCACAAGTTGAATAAAGAATACATTATGTATCTAGAACGAAAATCTTAACATTCCCAGACGACTGTGAATAGTTGGGCGAGGCGAATGGCGAGCCCAACAACACAGGAGTCTGGGAATGTTGCTTTTTGTCTAAGATACACATACTATTTTTCCGCCGATCGATACGAGTAATTTAAAAAAAATAGAAAATAGTACTCGAATATTCCCTGCCTAGGCCGGGAATATTATTCCTGTACAGTTTTATTGTAAATTACCTAGCAACGGCTGGTATAATGGAATGTTTGACTTTGCTCAACAAAGTTTTGTCAATAATGTGTCAGTTCTAGTACGATTGGAGGAAAAATAATATTTTTAAATATTACAAAGTTATTTTATATTTATAAGATGTGTATATCTAGCTAAGTTTTATACGTTATTCACCATTTAAAATATGTCTTCAAAGTAAGTGTATCTGATTAATTACTGATCAGTAGCAACCGAAACCATGGTGTACTTTTTCGTATCCATTATTTCTAAAATCTGATCTTTTTGCAGATCTAATTAGAAGCAGACGAATTGGTTATCTTAAAATAATTCTTATTATTCTTATTTTGTGCATGTAGTGCATACGAAATTGAATTTCCTCTGTTCCTAAATCCCTGCTTCATAAAATGAACAGAGTTTCGTAATCTCTCATTGTACATCTTTCGTTTACTTCCCACTTTTTAGAAAATTGAATATTAAAGCTGTGTTGTGGTATGCTAATTCAAAATATAAATCCTCCTCTGATTTTAACGGCAATTATATAATAAAGCTTAATTTATCCAACCTAGCACAATAAGACAAATATAGTGAATAGTGAAATAATAATATACTGTGTAGATAAGGACGTTAACACATGCATATAATTTAACATTAATACTTAACAGCACATATAGAAATAACATACAATACATTTTAACGTGATGTAGATACCAGATAAAAATTAAATAATGAGTATAATACTTTTATTGCTTCATATAAACTGCATACAAACATATCTCATAGACTATTTCTTTTATTAAATAAAATAAGAATAACATATATTTTACATGAGTTTATCTTTAATTTGTGGAAAATAATTATTTTTGTAATAAGTGCTGAGCATGAGAATAACAGTTCAAGCCGAGACCGTTAGGTCGAGGCAAAAAAGTAATTCGACTGCGCCAAAGAACACCCATTTTACCCACGAAATGCAAACAATATTTTTTCTACTACTGTCAAACAAGAATATCAATATTCCTTCGCTCCCTAGTGCGCCTAATTTTTTTGCACCCTAGTACGCAAAACGCGTTGATTGCACGTCGCCAATGGTAACGTAAATAAATATTCTATTTTTTACCATGTTAAAAAATAGCAAACTTCACGTATCGATAGCGATGCGCGAATGTCTCCTTATTTTGACGGTTGTGAAAATAGTATATTATACATCAAGGTAGCGAAGCGCAGTATTATAACCTGAGCGCATATTAGATACTGAGCGCGCAGCGCGAAGTATCTAAAGCGCGAAGGTTATAAGACGATTCGCTACCGTGGTGTATATACTATTTTTTGCACTACCAAACGGCTTAATACCTAAATTCCCCACAAATTTCGAAAATATTTTAACTGTCAACCTGACAATACAGCTCTTTAAAACGTCAAAATTAAAATAGTCATATTTGGTAACTTAGCAATTTATTAGTTACCACGGTAAAAATTGTTTATTTTACTTTCTCTCCCTTGGTGGAGAAAATCAACTTCACGACCTAAAGATAGGCCAATAATGGTGCGTTCTGAGACTAGTAGTGCAAAAAAATGTTTTTATACAAGCATAGCTTTTTTTATAGAACATTTCCAATATAAGCAATTGGCTGTGGATTATCTAAAACTAAAAAAAGACAGAAGGGCTTAACCGCCTTAAGCAGGAGAGAAGTTGATTCGAGCGAAAGTCTGAATGGTGAAGTTACATGGTAGCTTTAAAGCGGATAAAATAACAAAAAGTGGTACTTATGTCAAATAACAATAATTTTGTATCCAAAGAGTATATTTAAAAGTAATTTGCTGTAACAAAGTTAGGTACATGTTGAATGTTACGGTTAGAAAAGAAGGCAAAGGAAGAAGTAATTCGTCGTAGTTTCACATATGATAGAAGCAATGATAACTCGCTGGTAGAATTGCTATATATAAGGTACATATATTGCATTTAGCAAAAATTTCAGCTGCAATTAACCAAGGGCAGTAATAACCATTCGCAATAGTTTTGACAAATAACAACTAGAAAGTGCGTTGCCTAAAAGGGTTATTTCTTTAAAGCAAGGCACTCGTGGGACGTTATTTGCCAAAATTATAAGGGATTTATCACTGCCCGCGGTGAATTCGGAAAGACAAGTTCTTAAATTAATTAATAACAATAATTACTAATTATTAACAAAGAGGAACCACTTTTCTGACAATTAATTTGACACTTCGTTATTTACTGTCATGGTATACTACTGAATTTTAATTAGGCAGTTTCAATGCTGATTGAAAATTACCCAAGGTCGTTTTTACTTCAAGTTTGATATGATTTGTCAAATTGACACGCGTGATCCAAAATAATCAAATAGGATTGGACTATGACATAGGTAAGAACTTATCAAGGAAACAACAATAATTAGTGATAGGTAATAGCGGCACCTTTTTAATGAAGAGTCATATTATATCACAACGTTACTAAAAACATTTAATTCAATTTAAAAAACAAGGTTGTCTAGATCAAAACTTTAAATTATGGGGGGGGGGGGGGGTTGGAGGAGGCTAAAAAGGCTTTAGACATTAATTACTTTAGAAATATAATTTGTTTACTAAAAAGTAAAGCTTAAGCTACGCCCGAGCCCCCTGAAGTAATACGAAGGTTCAGGGGGCAACGGTAGAGGAGAGGCGCACAAAAAAGTATAGGTTATATTAAGAATGAGTATCAGTGGATAGTAATCAACTAATCACTTTTATTTGTTTTAACTATTTGCCTTTGTTAGACCAAAACAATAATAACGATATGTAATAACCAGCTGTATTATACAGGGTGTTATTTAAGTACGTAGACAATCTTTAAGGGGTGATTTCTTGATCAATTCTAAGGTAAAAAGTTCATACAAACATGGGGCCTGAACGGCTTCGTTTTCAAAATACAGGGTGTTGAAGTTTAAAAAAAAAAATTCAAGAATTTCGAAAACGGCTGGAGGTATTCTAATGAAACTTGGTGTAGGTTAGTATTTCATAAAGTGTCATTGTTCGGTCAAAATAAATTTAATTTATTTCCACCAGTGGCGTGCATCGAGGCCACCTCAGTTACCTTATTTTAGAAAAATCTGGTACGCCACGGTTTTTAGCCAAAAATGTTGTAGCTATTGTAAGATTGTTATTAAATAATATTTTTTTAAACTTCTTTAAGCTGTATTTTGAAAACGAAACCGTTTAGATCCCATTAAAGTCCAATGAACGAAATTGCTGTTACAGATTTTTCCGTTTTTCTCAAAAAAGGTTTATTCTATCAAAAAAATAAAAGATGCATCTTTTGTATAGTTTCAATGGATGAAGTTAAAAAACTTGTCGTAATAGCTGGCCATAGACACGCGTTTAAAACCGCCACGAATGTAGTTTTTCGTGGAAGTTTTGAACGCGTGTCTATGCCCAGCTTATGGCTGCGCATATGCACACATTTACAACCGGCACGGATGTACTACATTCGTGGTGGTTTTAAAGGTGTGTCTATGGGCAGCTATTGACTAAAAAACAGTGGCATACCAGATTTTTCTAAAATAACGTAACTGAGGTGGCCCCGATGCACGCCACTGGTGGTAATAAATTAAATTTATTTTGACCAAACAATGCCACTTTATGAAATACTGTAATACACCAAGTTTCATTAGAATATCTCTAGGCGTTTTCCAGATTTTGGAAAAAAGTATTGTTTAAACTTCAACACCCTGTGTCTTGAAAACAAAGAGGTTTAGGTCCCATGTTTGTCTGAACTTTTTATCTTAGAATTGATCAAGGAATCACCCCTGAAAGTTTGTCTACGTACTTAATTAAAACCCTGTATAGTGTGATAAATAATTATGTTCATTTAGTATGGTTAAACATCAAATGACAAGTTTGACATTTAAGTGTAAACCTAGTTGCATTCATAAATTCGGAACTATTAGATAGCCATACTAGATGAAAATAATTTTTTATCATACTTTATAAAAACATATTGACGTTGTAGATATGAAATCGATTAATGTAAAGAATATATAATAAAACAAGAGACTCTATTAGGTACAAAGTAAAAATATCGGAAAACAAGATTAGGAATCTGCAAACTTGTTATAAAATATGTTTTTTATAATAATGTTTTTAAATACTATGCAGATCACCAATACGGTGAATTGTAAATATTTTGCAACACATGGAAGTTCTTAAATCTACAATTAACAAGTAAACACTGTATGTTCAAAAAGAAATTACATGACGGTTGGCAATGGAAAATAAAAGTAATGTCAGCAGCAAGCTTTAGAAGTCATTAACTGTCATTACATTTATATTATACGCTGATATCGAGATTGAAAATTCTAAAGATTGCTGTCTCCAAGGTTTTCTGTTGCCATTAGTTTTATTTTCCATGGCCAACCCTCATGCAATTTCTTTTTGAACACATGCTATAATCTTCACCGATGCTAGAAAAACGTTTGATAAAAGTCAATCATGAAATTCTATTGGTGTAGGTGTCTGGTTATGGGCTTTCTCAAAACATTTCTTTATTTAAAATCACGTAAATTAATTAATTATTAAATTTCATAGAAATACCTCGAGCAAGTTCAACGCGAACTTGTAGTCCCACAAGGTTCCAACTTAGGACCATTGTTACTTTTCATATTCATTAATAGCTTGGCCGACGTATTAGATGTCGCTACTTGTTTCTCATTTGCCGATGATGAAAAAATATTTGTTAAAATTATTTCTATTGATGACTGTAAGCGCTTTCAAGATAATATTAATAAACTATATAACTGGAGCATTACAAATAAATTTCCTCTTAATATTGACAAGTGTCTTGTAATGTCTCTTGCACTTAATAAGAATCCGCTTGTATTTAATGGCTTAAATGTCTCAAATTCGAGGTTAGCAGGTTAGCTTTTGCGTCAGTCTACAGGGTGTCCCGTAATGGCCACTAAAGCTTCAGGTAGCGATATTCCAGAAACATCGGCTTACTTTTATGAAACCATGTTATCACCAAAGTACTTCATGTAATGCACACGGTTTCATAAAAGTACGTCGTTATTTCTGAAATTTTGCATGAGACCATAATTTTACATTTTGACCAAATCTTCCTGCTGACATTTTGTTGTATTTAAAACAGAAGGAGTACTGTATCTGAAAAAAACAATTGTTTTTATCTACCGCTCGTGAGAGCTCATGAAGACCAATGCAACATTTTCGTATTAAGATTTTTGACTCAGAATTGTACAATCAATATCGCTACCTGAAGCTTTAGTGGCCATTACGAGACACCCTGTATAAACGAAAGTCAAAACCCTCACTAATCAACGCAGAGCCGTAACCACTGGTACTAGGAACTTGAAATTTAGATGGAAGGTTCAATTTGTTACCTAAGGTAGTGCTAAAAAGGACTTTTTAAAATTCGACTCCTAAGAGATGAAAAGGGGTAAAAACTGACTGAAGTAATTTTCTGAGGAAAAGTGCTCGCAAGTTTATTTTAACAGTCAGTAATATAAATACCTGTGACCGTTTTCAGTTGTAGAAATAATTAACCGAGCCTAGAAATATCAACATAAATAATTGAACTTAAAGTTATTTAATTTCGACTATTACAATTTAGATGAATATAATAAGCTTTGCTGAGTAAGAAAACCTAGAATGACACATTTTTCTGAAAACATCGTACTTTAATTTTTCTGGAACATCGGGAAAGAATGAGAACAGAAATAAATATACAATTTAATTAACTAGGTTGTTTTTTAAACAAATTATTGGCATTCTTGCATGTTTTTCTCAAAAAAATTACTCAAGTTGAAATATTACCAACCCCAATTGAGGTGTCAATTGAAGTATTAAGCTCCACGTTGCGGTGCCAATTGAAATAGCTCACCTCTATGCGGTGTTATATCACTTATTTATATGATAAATTAATATATATACAACTTACCTCACAAACGTCAATATTTGACATACAAATATTGTTCAGTTATATCTTTCTAATTATTTAATTATTTGCTCCGGCTAGTCAGTAAAGCTAAAGAAATACTCCTTACCCTCAGCTGAATGGTGCTTCTTAATAACAAGTATTACTACTTGTTCAAATATCTGATTAATATATAAAGTAATTTTACAGTTACTTCCAGGTCTTTACTGATATTTTAAATATCTTAACGACATTCATATATGCTTATTGACTTATCAATGACGTAAGGATAGTCAGTTTGTTTTAGATAACTTTTAATAAATATTTAAAACCCAAAATCCCTAATTTACAATTCCCAATATTAAATTAAATCAAAAAGGTTATAATTTCAAAATATAATGGCCTAAACTCGCCGAGTACTCAGAACACGAAAAGAATTTAGATAACTAATAATAATTCTTAATCCTAAATACAAGTTACTTAATATTAAACACACAATTTAAATATTCTTGACGTATTCCCAAAAGTTGTTCGAAAAGTTATTAAACAAACACTGACCTTAGCGTCGCTTTAACGTAACCTGATCAGCAACCTATAGAATTCCTCTGCAAACGAAGCAGGACAGCTAACAGTAACTGGCTGGTTGAAATCTCCAATCCCTTTCCAAAAAGCTCTTTGGATATGTTGCTATCTCCCAGATAGCACTTCTCAATTGAATGCACAACACTCACGTAAACACTGGCTCTACGTTAAGTATATTGTAAGTTATTTACTTTGTAATATAACTTCAATATAATATTGCAAACACTTCAATTATGTCGACTTGATAGACGGTTTGATTTGTTGAATTTAATTTGTGTCATTACCAGATACTTTCTGTGTAATGATCTTTTACTTAAATTCAAATAAAAATACCAATTGGTTGGGATTGAACCACCATCGGTTTTAATATGACCGTCTCGAGTCGAGTTTCAAATTGAACTTTTTTATAATATTGTTTATTTACTTCTCTTTGGTTACCCGTAACTATTCACAACATATCGATTGTACATAAACTTTTTAAATTAACTATCTGGATATATTTTATATGAATAAATGTGCCATGCAGACTGCATGTAACATTACAGTTATTCCCTCCAATTTTAGATCAAAAGATCGCAAAGAGCTTTTTGTTTAAAATTGTTAAATCTCCATTCTAATAACTATAACCATTGCAAACTAATAATTGTTAAATAATTAACGTATAACTTTAATCACTAATCAACCCACCATTGGATTAATTCATTGACAGTTATACAATGACATAAAGAATTCATTGACATTTATACCAAGACATAACCTCTTTCCAATCAATATTATTTTTGACTTTGACATTAGATACAATCACATCATTTGGTACATCATTACTTGACGTTTCTGTGTGGTATTTTTTCAAATTAATTACATTTTGTGTATATTTATATTTATTTTGACCTGGATAATTTAATACATAAGCGTTTTCGCCTATTTCTTTTACGACTTCGTAAGGACCTTCATATAACAAGAAAAACTTTTTTATTGTTCTTTCTAATGTCGATGATTGAACATGATTCCTAACTAGTACTAAATCTCCTTTTTTAAATTTAATTGGACGTTTTATAGCTTCATCATGTCTACGTTTTCGTTTTTGACCCTTTGCTAAAAATCTCTCTTGTGCTAATCTTATTTTTATTTCTAAGTTCAAGTCAGTTCTTTCAGGAAACTTAACTAATTTTTCTATCAACCTATCTGGTTTCCGACCTTTCATAAGTTCGTATGGTGTCATTCCAATCGTATCATTTTCTTCCTGTATTTTACATATGTATTTATTACATAAACCAGGTCTATCAGAAAATGTGTTCTCATATTTTTCTAAAATATCTTGTATATTAACCAATTGCTTATTATTGCTAAAATGTTGTACATTATTAATCAATATCTGTTCGTTTACTGTATAACCTAATTCCTTTGGTGATTGAAATGGTTCCTTTACTTCATCATCTTCTAACAAAATCATGTTTGTATCAAATCGTTTGATATTTTGTACATCCCAGTTCAAAGGTTCGATTAATTTCAATTCGTTTGAGACTAATTTATTACTACTTACATTCTTTTTAAAAGAAACTTCATATCTTTGGTCTCGATCTATAAATTCCATCTTTTTAGTATGAAAATCTAGATTAGCTTTAACTTTGTACATCCAATCCATACCTAGTATTGACGTGGTATTTAATTGACCTACAATCAAAAATACTACCTGGTGCTTTGAATATCCCATATTTACCAAAAGTAACACTTGTTTTTTAACCTTACGTATTCCCCCAGTGACACCTTGAATTGTTAAGTTTATTGCTGGTAAAATAGGTATTTTATTATTATTTGTTAAAATTCTTTCTAACATTTCCTCTGACATAACACTGACAGTACTACCTGTATCTATCAATAGGTTTTGTTGTATACCCTCAATTTCAACATTTAAATACGGCAATTCTTGAATAACTAATTCTTTTTCTGTTCCTAACTCTTCAGTTTCCAAATCAATTACATTGTTAACATTTCTAACTATTTTTGAATTTTGACATTGCTTAAAGTAATTTCTTACAAAATTTATGTGATTTACTTGCTCCTTTGTAACCCTACTTTTAACAATCGGAGCTTGTTGTCTAGGGTCATTTAGTTTTCCTGGACTTGGTCATTACTAGGTGTAACACTCCTAGTTTGTACTGGCATGTTTGAATTATTGCCGGTTTGTACAGTAAAAGTATTCGCATTCCTATCTCTACCTTGCCCATAATTTGCAAACCTGACATTTCTATTATTATTGTCACTTTGACCATAAGAATTGTTGTTAAATCTATTTCTAGTACCAAAGTTGTTCGTATTCCTGTTAGCAAAGTTCATTGTATTATTTCGTGTATCTACCATCTGATTATTCTGGTGATTTCCATCTGACATTCTTTCTCTTGTGTCAAATTTGCTATTAAACTGTCTATTTTCTAAACCTTCCAATACCTTTAACATATTTTCTACATTTCTAACTTGAGACGCTACTAAAGCCGTTTGAATGTCAATAGGAAAGTGTTTACTTAGCGCTTCAACAAGGATTTCCTCGGATATTTTTGGTTCTAAGTATTGCACTCTTCCTATCCAGTACCATACATGCTTAGTGAAACTGCCAAACTTAGGATTATATACCCTTGGTATATGAATTTCGGCCCTAGCTTTCTCTTGAATGTATTGTGACCAATACCTATTAATGAAGTCAGTTCGAAACGCTTCATAATTTGCCCATTCGTTAATATGACTTTCCGCCCAAATGTTGATTTCATTTACTAAACATTCTACTGCGATATTTAATCTTTGTCGTCCTGTAATTCGCATAGTAGTAAAATAATTTTCAAGTTTTTTCAAAAATTTGACGGGATGTAAAACCTGCCTGTTCCCATCAAATTTTGGTTTCTCATTATTAGTTGGCATTATTATTCCTCCTGTAAAATTGACATTACCGCTATTTGTACGTACTTGCCTTTCCTCATTTAAATCTTTGACCTCATCATGCAAAGTTACTATTTGACGTTCGACTTTATTTTGTAATCTGTCAAAATTCACTTCTAAATGATCCAACTGAAGTTTATTTTGAACAATTCCTGCTTTAACCAAACCTATTTCCTTTTCTATTGGCTCTATTTTGTTAACTAACTGGTTTTCTACCTGTTCTTGTACTCTATTTATATTAATTTGATTTACCTCTTGAAACGTCATCAATTTGGCCTCAATTGTGTCTATTTTGTTTGACATTACGTTTTCTACTGAATTTACCCTGTTCAAAATTTCCTGACTATTAGTTGACATTTCCCCTTTTATATCGGTTGACATTTTAGTCATCATTTCTTGCATTAATTTTAACATATTATTTTCACTGGTGCTATTCCCTGTACTAACCCCTGATGTACTAGCCTCTACTATTGGATTGACTTCCATATTTGTTACATTGTCACCTTGTTCTAATCTAATTGCCTCCATTTTATTAAGGTTTCTTGCTGGTTTTTTAAAACCTGACCTTAAATTCATGAACTAAAAGTTTCCTTGTTATATAAGCCCTATCGAGCTCCACGTTGACGCGTCAATTGTAATATTACCAACCCCAATTGAGGTGTCAATTGAAGTATTAAGCTCCACGTTGCGGTGCCAATTGAAATAGCTCACCTCTATGCGGTGTTATATCACTTATTTATATGATAAATTAATATATATACAACTTACCTCACAAACGTCAATATTTGACATACAAATATTGTTCAGTTATATCTTTCTAATTATTTAATTATTTGCTCCGGCTAGTCAGTAAAGCTAAAGAAATACTCCTTACCCTCAGCTGAATGGTGCTTCTTAATAACAAGTATTACTACTTGTTCAAATATCTGATTAATATATAAAGTAATTTTACAGTTACTTCCAGGTCTTTACTGATATTTTAAATATCTTAACGACATTCATATATGCTTATTGACTTATCAATGACGTAAGGATAGTCAGTTTGTTTTAGATAACTTTTAATAAATATTTAAAACCCAAAATCCCTAATTTACAATTCCCAATATTAAATTAAATCAAAAAGGTTATAATTTCAAAATATAATGGCCTAAACTCGCCGAGTACTCAGAACACGAAAAGAATTTAGATAACTAATAATAATTCTTAATCCTAAATACAAGTTACTTAATATTAAACACACAATTTAAATATTCTTGACGTATTCCCAAAAGTTGTTCGAAAAGTTATTAAACAAACACTGACCTTAGCGTCGCCTTAACGTAACCTGATCAGCAACCTATAGAATTCCTCTGCAAACGAAGCAGGACAGCTAACAGTAACTGGCTGGTTGAAATCTCCAATCCCTTTCCAAAAAGCTCTTTGGATATGTTGCTATCTCCCAGATAGCACTTCTCAATTGAATGCACAACACTCACGTAAACACTGGCTCTACGTTAAGTATATTGTAAGTTATTTACTTTGTAATATAACTTCAATATAATATTGCAAACACTTCAATTATGTCGACTTGATAGACGGTTTGATTTGTTGAATTTAATTTGTGTCATTACCAGATACTTTCTGTGTAATGATCTTTTACTTAAATTCAAATAAAAATACCAATTGGTTGGGATTGAACCACCATCGGTTTTAATATGACCGTCTCGAGTCGAGTTTCAAATTGAACTTTTTTATAATATTGTTTATTTACTTCTCTTTGGTTACCCGTAACTATTCACAACATATCGATTGTACATAAACTTTTTAAATTAACTATCTGGATATATTTTATATGAATAAATGTGCCATGCAGACTGCATGTAACATTACAAAGTAAATATATTGTAGTTTTTCATTACCTACTGAAAAGAAAAAAATCACTACCAATTAACAATATATAGGGCTGTCATTTCAGTTAACATAATAAAATTGGCATTCGTGGCGTACTGGTTAAAATAACACGTAATTCAAAAAAAGGCTCACCCAAGAGGGCTAGGAAGAAAGTGATATAAAGTCTACACTTTTCTACCCTTTTTCTGTGACGTAGTAAATTTCTCTCTTTATTTAACTACAAGAAACCGGAAGAAAAAAAAATGCAATAATTGTTCAGGTCGGCGTTAAATATACCTTATTGTACGCTGTCAATGTGACGTGTCTAAAATCGCTAAAAATGCCGCTCTATAACGAGCAATCGCAAGTTCTTATTTCAAACGTCAGAGACTTCTTTAAAGAGGAGAAACGTAGAACAGAAATAGGTAAAGAATGTCTTGGAGCGAGTAATCTGCTATTTAGTGCATTCATTGCATTAAAGGTGAATGTACGGAATATTTCCAATATCATGAAAAAGGGATACAAAAGGATAAAATGTATTTTGAAAATATGTAAGCACAAGAAAAACAAAAATTACTGAATTTATGAAAAACTCAATTCGAGAAACTATATATAGAATGTATAAAAAGAAAGAATACGTTACAATGACCACACTGCATCAACAGTTAAAGAATGAAATTGATTTTTCTTACTGCATACATTCTCTTAGAACGTGGTGTAGAAGCATCGGTTTTAGATGGAGAAGGGAAAGTAACAGGAGTTATTTAATGGATTAACCTAACATAAAGTTAAAACTTTTTAAATTTCTCAGAAAATTGACAAAACATCAAGAATCTTATCTTTTTGTAAAACATGGATTTTTAGTACGGTTTCGAAACAGCTGGCAAAATGGAACTTTAGCTACATGCTCTTTCAAGATTAGCGAAGGGTATATTATCTTGCATGCTAGAAGTATGGATGGTTTTGTCAAAAACGCTTCATTAGTTCTCAAAAGTGGGTTGAAAACTGGGGATTATCATTCAAATATGAACAGTCAAAATTTTGAGAAATGCTTTCGAACACAACTAAATCCAAATTTAAAACAAAAGTTTTTCATTATAATGGATAACGCAAGTTAACTCTGTGGAGAATTGGAAGAAATGCTAACTAAACTGAAATTGATTGATTGGTTAAGAACTAATAACATCGATTATCAATATCAATGAAGACGATTCACCAGATGTAGCAAAGTTTGATTCTTCAAGTGACTTAAATAACTACAACTGCAAAAACAGTACTTTAGTAGATTCTATTAAAGCAATATTTCAACTTAATAGCTACATTAAAATATATAGAACTAAACAAAACCATAAGGAAAATGGCGAAACAAGACATACATAAATATAAAACAAAATTAATAAATAATATAATCGAGAACAACAAACGCCTCAAAATTTTCAGGAAACAAACTACACTCAAAAGAAACATTAACAAACTCAAAGATCAACAAGGAAACATAGCAGAAAGTAGAGCAGAAATATTGAAAGTTACCGAATCCTTCTATGAAGAATTATACAAATCGGGAAAAGAGCCATTAGTTACTACCAAGGATTCGAACCAAATCAAAAATAAAATCCTTAATGTAAATTCAGAAGAGCTCCCGGATATCGAAATAGATGAATTAAACCTAGCCCTAAAACAACTAAAGAACAATAAGGCAGCTGGTGAAGACGACATCTTACCAGAGATGTTAAAAGAATGTTCTGAGGATGGGAAGGAGGCCATAAGGAAACTTTTTAACAAATGCCTAATAGACAGTGAAATTCCGAGTGACTGGCAAAATGCTCCTCTCCCAACTGTATAAGCTTTTCATGCGAATAATCATCAATCGACTAGAAAGAAAGTTCGAATTATATCAGTCGAAGGAGCAGGCAGGATTTAGAAAGAACTACGGCACAGCAGAATATCTACAAACAGTGAGGCAAACCATGGAAAAGTCAACGGAATATAATATCCCTCTATGGATGACCTTCGTAGACTTCAGGAAGTCATTTGATGCAGTGGAAACAGATGCGATTATAAAGGCACTGAGAAATGCAAGAATAGTTAGACCAACCATACATCAACCTTATAAATAGAATCAGCGAAAAGGCAACCCTAAGAGTCAGAATCCACGAAACAACTGATAGGGTAAAGTAAATCAAGAGAACGAAATAAAATGCAGAATCAAACTTAGCTGGGCTGCATTTGGGAAATTAAAGGACGTCTTAAATATGAAGATGTCCTTGAAATTTAAATCAAAAATATACAATAAATGCATACTTCCAGTCACCACATACGGTGCAGAGACTTGGGTATTGAACAGAAAAACCATAAACAGGCTACAAGTACACCAGAGATCCATCGAAAGAAAATTACTAGGAATTACCCTTGCAGACCGTAAAACAAACGAATGGATACGTAAACGAACGCAGGTTATCGACATAACTACCATCAAATGGAATTGGACAGGCCACGTAGCTAGACACGCTGAAAACTGGAGCGGCACTTGTACAAGATGGAGACCGTGGGGTGAAAGACGAAGCGTTGGAAGACCACAACAACGTTGGTATGACGACCTAAAAAGAATAGCTGGTCTAAACTGGTACCAAGTGGCGCAGAATAGAGACACTTGGAATAATATGAGAGAGGCCTATATCAATCTGATAGAAAACGGCTAACAAAGAAGAAGAAAGAGCTACATTAAAACGCCAAAGTAGATGAAATAAATTTTTTCACGTTGCCATTGGTGACGTTAAAAAAGTAACTTTCTTTTACGCTTTGCCGTAAATTGGTATGTCAACATAATCTAGAATATCTAAAATGTTGTGATTATTACATAATTCCAAAAAATGGTGTATTTTCACTGATCGTAAAACTTTTACGACTCGTGAAAAAACACCCATATATTGCAACTTGTTCCATAAATAACTATTTTTATCTCAAAACTATTTGTGATTATTATATAATATATGAGAGATATTTTAGATTCATATTTATTTTGTGATTAAATACCTGGTGGAAAGGATTACATTTTCAGTCACTTAATAACTGACATTTCCCATAAAAACGAGTTGATAATGCCACATGACTTTCCACGTGAGAATACAATTTTTACGGCTGTATAATATGCATTTCTTAAGGCCCCCTTATGTGCAAAGCTTTTAGAGCATGAATGAGACAATATATTGCGGTCCGTTAGTTTAACACGGTTAGGAAACGCCAGAATCGCTCACATTTGAATAGAATGATTGGGAACAACTTCGTGCAAGCATTGGCGTCACAGTGACAAGCTGTTAATTAAGCATACGCAGAATCCCTGGCAAAATTCATCGAACAATTCGAATTTGTTAAAAAGTAACTGGCGCGTTTTGCATAGCCCGCATAATAATAGACAATTACTTTACACGTTTCACTACTCACTTTGTTTATAATACAACTGATGTAACCCACGGCATTATAAAACAAAGACACTGTGGGAGCCAAAAGTAACACAATTAAATAAGTAGACAAACACCAGCAAAAAGAGAAAGTGAAGATGCTTGACTAGCGTTAATTACTGCACCCTCGGAATGTAATTTGCAAACTTTTATTACAGTCATATCTTTTTATCGCCTTAGATTCACGACCTGTCTGGGATGGACTTTCTGCAAGATAATTCATCTTACACATGCAGAAATAAGCTGACATTTAAACCTTTTATGGATCGTTGTTCTACACCAATTACTGTAGACAGGTAATCACTGATGCAATTGCTGCGATTACTGGAACGCTAGATTTTGATATATGCCTGTTTTCGATGCAGGCTCATTGTACATTAATCAGATTTGAACCGGGTTATCGGTTCGAGGCATAAACCGGTAGTGAACGATGCGATGCTTAGAAAATAGTTTTGCTTTCAGCCTTTCTAATATATCACTTTTTGTTTCTATTTGTACACGAAATCATTTCTTTTTTGGATGAGGTCATGTTAAACTATAAATCTATCTTGTTTAAGCAGAATTTATAAATGGGAATTGTTAAGTAAGTGTTTGCAATTTTTAAATGTTATGGAATGGTCCTCGACACCGAAAGGTAAAAGAGGCTATATTATGAATGAATAAATGTTTGTTTTCTAATAAAAAATAAAAACGTAACCAAGGTAACAGTCAACAGGTAAGAGCAGGATTATTATCAAAAGCTATCTTTTTATATTATGAGTTGCTAAATTGTCATGGTGTATCTTTTAGGTGTATGTCTTGGATAATTGAACAGTGTCAATAGAGCAATGAATAGCAACATAATTAGTAAACTGGTTTAGTTTCCCAAATGAAATTGCAAGTTAAAATAATCTAGTATGGTATAAACCACATACGTTACCTGTTTAATGTTCAAGTTACGTCATTAAGAACGTGTGCTATTAATTTTCTAAGGTAAAAGCGCAGGCACATAAATAAACTTAACCAGAAAGCGTTTTGCATCATATATGGCAATTTTAAAAAGGTTTGACATTTTATGAATGCAATGAAAGTTTAAATTAGGCTTTTGCTAAACAAGCACCTTTCTTTCTTGGCTATAATTTACGCTGGTACAAACGATTTTTACGCGACTGTTCAGATTAGTACAATGGCGGACAATAAATTTAGGCCGGCCTGTCATTCGCTTGGCACGGTTTATGTTGGTGGCACTGAGAGTCTGTGTCAAATTCGAAGTTAGCAGGTTAGGTTTTGCTTCAGTCTGTGTCAAAACTGACGCAAAACCTAACCTGCTAACCTCGAATTTGACACAGACTTACAGTGCCACCAACATAAACAGTGCCAAGCGAATGACAGGCCGGCCTAAATTTATTGTCCGCCATTATACCAGAAAAGAATAAAGAGTGATTCCATAGCTGTCACAGCAAAAAATATTGCCGCAATTAGTAAAATAGTGATAATATTAAATCTACTTCCATGATAACCACTAATCAACCCAACCATCAATAGAGTTTGATTGCCGATTTATCAGCTTGAGCACTAAATATTCTGTTACTAGGAATTACATTTGCTCACCAAAACCTGAGCATCAAAATACATGAAATTTATACAAAAAAAAATATTCAAACACCAACTATGAAAATAAAATAAAAATTAATTGCCTAAGTAGACATTGTTATGACATAAATTAAAATTGTATACATACTTAAAATACTATTTTACCTAATTCATTATCCCCAAATAGGAATACTCTAATTACATCGGACTGTAATAGTTATTTATATATCTAGGTAGCAGAAGTATTCATTCCCTCCCGCGTGTGAAGTTTGGCGGGGAGCGGAGGGCATGAAACACACAAAGACGGAAATGAACTTTTGCTATGATTTTTTTATCAAACGCATGTTTTTTACTGCAAACTTTCTAAAATTTTGCTTTAGGAATTCAGCAGATGTATACCTAAGATTTCTGTGATGACATATTGTCAAATTTCGTAGTAAAAATAGCGTTGTAAAGCTTGGGTGTGGTATCCATGGGTGACCTGAAAAAAATTCGGGAGGTAACAATAATTTATGGTACAAGTTTGCTTGACCGCCTGAGGGCTCAACTTTTTTCTCGTAGTTTATTTGTAATAACACACGTGTGTCATACAAAATTTTTTCAACAACTCAAGAAATACAAAAAAAAATTATACTGACCGTTGTAAAAAGTCAAAGTGACAAATTAATTGAGAGTAATCCAAAGTGCTTACACGACACGGGAGTGAGTTAAAGTACTTATAAGTCACGTATGGGTTATTTATTTAACCCACTGCATCAAGTGTAACGTAGGTTATGATGTAAAAATACATAATAAGTAATTAGGTAACTTTTTTTAACTTCGAAATACGTTTTTTGGCTAATTACTGGCCATTTAACGTTTTACACTTGCTTGCGTCATATATTGTAACCAAAATATCATCAACTTTTTTAAAAGAAAGAAGATGAAATTCTGAGATGAAATAAACATCAAGTAGCTATGAAGTTTTCGCATTTTATTTACTACTAAATAATATTTAGACCAAAACATTACAAATATTGTCAAATTATTAAATATATACAGGGTGTTTCAAAAATTGCACAGAACAAATATAAGCGCGTTATTCTGCATCAAACAATAAGAAAAAAACTCTATTAAACATATGTCCTAAAATCATTCACTTCAAAGATATCCTTGATCAAAGAATTAATTATTGCAATTCGTTTTTAAAACGTTTAGATTTAGAGTAGGCTGGTGTTTTGTTTTCATTATCTGTTTGTATTACCTACAACCGCTAGGATTATTATGAGCGACTCAGAAAAGGAGATTACTTCAAACAATTACTATAAATGTTACTAAAAAAAAAGAAAAACAATAAACCTGAAATAATTTATCTAAGAACGCATGCTTATTATTTCTCTACTTATTACTATAGAATAACGCCCACATATTGTATGTAAAAACATGCATTGGAATAAAACAACAGCCTACTAAATCTTAAAGATTTGGAAACGAATTGCTTTCTTTAATGCTTTGATCAAGGATATCTTTGAAATGCATGATTTTAGGACATATGTTCATTAGAGTTTTTCTCTTATTTTTTTATGCAGAATAACGCCCTTATATTTTTCTGTGCAATTTTGAAACACCCTGTATAAAACAACAACTAAATGTGCTCAAATGGATCCCCATTTTGTTAGCGTCAGCCGATGGCTAAGTCTATAAGTTTACATTTTAAGGTATGACACAGTGTTTTTCTATATTATTAAGTACTAAAAATACGTATATCAAAGCTGCACATTAACTTGATTTTTAGTTGTTTTTTAAGTAAAGAGCGATTTTTTCTCAAAAACGCTCTTCAAAATCACAGTTGCTATATCCAGCTTTATAAGATCATTTTTATTCAATTTCTTTATAAACAATATATAATTATTTATTTACTTATGTATTTATTTCGCACTCAGCCAACAGCCGTTAGGCCAATTACAGGCGTCGCTGTGCATTTATGGGGACTTCCAACCCCACTAACGACAGTCATGATGTTGTTATGACCGCCGGGACCAACTATTTCTGTGACAGCCGTATCACGAGGCGGCGAAAGATACAGTCGTGGAACTCCCATCCAAGTTCTGACCAGAGAGAGCGTTGCTTAACTCTGCTGATCGAACGTGGACGCTTGTTCAAGCTACACCCCCCCGGACCTATATTTCTAGATGTCGTGTAGCAAATTGTCGACGTTCGAAATGTTTCCAATAGTTAATATTTTTGGCTAGAATTAAGAAAATAATGACTGGTAATTTTTAATAAATACTTTTTCTTACCGTTTTAAGAAAAAAGCTCTTCTTTATCCACGTAACAATGAAAATGCGTAAAAATTAATAAAGTGGAAACTTTTCTTTTATAATACATTGTATTTTGCTCTGAGTCTGGCCAAATCAACTAAATAAAAAGATAAACGCTTATTTTTGTCTAGCAAAATATAAACGATATCTTTAATTTTACGTCTCGTTAAGAGTATATTGTGATACTAGTGTATAAGCACGCCTTTAAAGCACGTGCGACGAGTTTAAGAGCACGACGTGAAGGGGAGTGCTTTTACCGTCGCTAGTGCTTTAATGGTACTTATACACGTGTATCATACACTCCCTTTTCTACGATCGAAACAGAAATATAAAAACTTAGTTCGGTGACAGTTTTTCCATCACATTGTGTTGGATATTCTAGGTTATGTTGACATTCAAATTTACGGCAATTAAAACACGCCAAAAATGGCAATGTGCGAAAAAGACGTAATTCGGGGGCTAATATTAAAGTGCTACAAACGTCACTTTTGACACTAGAAACTATGCAAAAGTTGTCATTTTGACACGATCGTAGAAAATAGTATATTATGTATCAAGTTTTATAAACGTCATTTTAATCACGAGTTTTATTAATCACGAGCGAAGCGCAGCGGAGCGAGTGTTTAATAAAATGAGTGACTAATAAGTTTATAAAACGAGTTGCATACTATACTTTTTCTACGACCGCAAATTTAGAGAATATAACATCATATTATTTCATAAAAATTTTGACATTTATTATATTAGGTTAAATTATGCTTGACAAACGTCAAAGTGACGGTTGAAAACTAACTTGATTTTAGTTTGGCTGTGGCTAATAAAGCAAATACTATTTGAACCCAACTTCACCCCATGACTAAAACATCGTTGCCAACTTCAGTTCATGACTAAGAGGCTCTTTAGTCATAGGTTATGAAGGCATGATTAAAAGGTCACTTAGCGACGTGTATGTTAGTATGTTAAATAGCATTTTAGTTACAGGAGTAGAAAAAATAAATTTTGGATAATACGAAAATTTTAAATTCTAAAACTGCAGAACACGCATTAAGTAACAATCGTAAAATATATTGGTATAGCAAACAACACAAAATAAGCTTTAGGGGTATCTTAATTTTTGATATAGTTCATTTAAAGTTAAAAATGAGTGTTAATTCTATTCGTAGTATGATGAAAATGAAATAGAAACATAAGGAACATTACCTGATGGACTTGTTAATTGTGGAAATATTTTAGACATAAACAAGATCTTGGGAGTACCACGCTGTACATTTTAGCCAAAATGGGTGAATTACAAGCAAATTAAATATTTTTAACACTTTAATCGCCACGTGAAGCTAACGTGCATCTCTATCTTTTTATTTACAGCGCCGTGTGATGCTAACTTGCATCTCACGTTGAAAAGTTTTCGTGGCCGTGTGATTCACGGTAGCTTCTCATTGTGCGTAACTTTACAGGCTTTGCCTAATGCACGTGGCCTCCTATACCCAACAACACATTTACCCCTTGGATAGCGTATTTGGTTGCCTATTTATAGGCGTTTCAATATTAGATATGTTTTATTGTTTCTTCTACGTAGTGGCCCTTGAGACCCATTTCTGAATTTGTATTGCGGCGATTAACGTGTTCTAAGCTAAACGATAGAAAGCTTTTCTTAAAAATCAATCTCTTGTGCAAAAAATTAAGGATTCAAAATCAGCTCAACTGCCTAACATAAAAAAAAGCTTAAAGCAAACACATACATCGAACGACAGAAGACAGACTAGCAAATATAGGGAAAGTTGAAACACCACCTGACATAAAACCGATTGCAAGATTCCCTAAGCTAAGTGATAGATACGGTGGGTATCGTCGTAAGACTAGTAAATAGGGAACATTTTATCGCTAACTAGAAGAAGAATAAACACTTGCTTAATCAGAACATCTCTTCGAAACAATATTGACATTAAATGAATGAAGTAAACAGGATTTTCTTCTGCGTACGGATAACTTCTTATATTATGAATTTCCACAAAACCACTTGAATGGCTTACTTGGTTATAGTGCAAGATCGCTCTTGATTTGAACAATCTAGTATATGTTGCCAGTTCTGTAATTTTCTATACTCACTGTAATAGTAAAAAAATATGAACTCTTTAGATGCAATTTTCGTTAAAAAATATATTTACAATTAGGTTGAAGAAGTTGGTTGTGTGACTATAAAACAGGCGTTTTAATACATGCAAATTGACAAACAGACACATGGACAATGCCATATCGCTGAATATTACTTTAGATGCCGATTACTTAATAAATAGCAATTATCAAAGCTGACATGCAACTGATTACAACGTACTAAACTAAAAGAAGATACGTATAAATTCGAGAAGGCAATAAACAGAAACGGTTCAATTCATACCATGGATGTCATCAGTTGTCATCACTCATAATAGAGTGTAGTTTCAGTTTGTAACCGCAAAGTTCACCAGATAATAAAATCAATCCTCATGAATGAAAATCAATTACCTATATTTCACATCTAATGCTCTCCATAAAATAAATCGCATCTGCAAATTATGACTGTTCTGAAAATAATGATTGTAAGATGTGTATAGTTTATTAAGTTCGTATTCACTAATTACAATAACATAGTTATATAATACTTGTGTACATTATTTTGTTGTTATCAATATTCAGTGTTTTAATTAATATCTTGTTACTTCGACATTCTGGCTTTAAAAAAATTAGGAATAAAGTAATGCTTTTTTAAAGTATCATATATCAAAAATATTAAATAAAATTGAGACTTCTTAATAAATGGTAAAAACTATTAAACTGTTTTGATATTACAGAGTTAACTTCAACAGCTCCCCAATTTTGCAAATACGTGTATAATTACACAGGCCTGCAAATTGAAATTTTTTGATTTTTTTTTCACCGTAATGGGTGAATCGTATGTATTTTGGTGCGCTGAGTCCAAATATGACCTCAGTTTTTCTCCATCACGTAGGGATTTTCAGCAAAATGAAAAAGAAAGTTATGCAAAACCCGCAGTACATATAGGTAAAAATGCATTTTGAAATAAAAAAAAAAATATTACTAGTGGTTTATTTACATTTTTAAATACAATTTGATAAAAATAATATGTAGTATATAGAATAAGGATTTATAATTCTTTATAATATCTACATCTTTTTCCCCCAAAACTCCGTTTTGAGCTTTTCCGTTTGTGTGGGATGTCTGGAAGTTCTCTACGAAGCATCCAACAGTAGTCTCCCAACATATTCACATCCCATCGTCCTTGGTACCTCCGTTCCATTTCTTTGATGTCTTGGTGGAACCTCTCGCCCTGCTCTTCACTTACGGCACCAAGGTTTTCTGGGAAATAACTCAAATGGGAGTTCAAAAAGTGAAGTTTCAAGCTCATGGAGCACCCCAAGGTTTTAAAACATTTCAACATTTTATTTACAATTTCTTCATAATCCGGGTCCTTATTGTTCCCCAAAAACTTAGTCACAACTTCTTTAAATGATATCCACGCCTCTTTCTCAGCTTTTTTCATCACCTTTTCAAACTGATGGTCTTTCATTAGTTTCCGAATGTCCGGGCCAACAAAAACACCCTCCTTTAACTTTGCCTCAGACAGTCCCGGGAATTTCATTTCAAGGTATTTGAACGTTTCGCCATCTTTTGGCAATGCCTTGACAAACTGCTTCATCAGTCCAAGCTTGATGTGAAGTGGGGGTAAAAGCACTTTTTTGGGATCAACCAAAGACTCAAAGTGAACATTTTTTTCTCCAACCTTCAAAGTTCTCGTTGGCCACACTTTTTGGCTCCAGTGCTGTGCTTTTGCCCGGCTATCCCACTCACATAGGAATCAGGGAAATTTCGTATAGCCACCTTGTTGTCCAAGCACCATAGAGATGACTTTGAGATCACCACAGATAGGCCATCCAAACTCCTTATATTTCAATTTATCAAGGATAAAAGCCATGTTGTCATACTTTTCTTTTAAATGCACAGAGTGCCCCACGGGTACAGAAGCGTATTTATTGCCGTTGTGTAGCAGAACTGCTTTTAAACTTCTTTTTGACGAGTCAATAAAAAGCTTCCATTCATCTGACACATGTTGAATGTTAAACATTGACATCAACTTGGGAACATCAGAACAATATACAAGTTCGCCATCTTGAGAAAAATTTGACTCAAATTGTTTTTCTCTACTTCTGTACCAAGAGAATGAAGTTCCAGATCTCAACAAGTTCTTTTCTTGAAGTCTAGAGCCCAGTAATTCAGCAGACTCTTTAGAAAGCCCTAAATCACGAACGAGGTCGTTTAATTCTTCTTGTGAAAACTGTTGGGGTCCACAGTCTTCGACTTGAAACTCATCATCCAACTGCTCTGACTCGATCTCTGATGACTCTGGCAAATCGTCAAAATTGTGTGGGGGCACTGGTACTGGACTACCGGGTCCATGAGGCATAGGCCGAAGTGCAGATTGCATGTTTGGGTAACATATATCTTTTTTATTTTTGGCATTGTACCCTTGTATGTTGCAAGAACAAAAGTAGCAGTCATCGCCGTGGTTTCTCGGCTCTCTCCAAATCATAGGCATCCCAAAACGAAAAGATTTCACCTTTCCTTTAGACCACATGCGAAGTCCTTCAACACAGCCTGAACACACTCCATGAGGGGCCCAAGATTTTTCTTGATCTCCGATCTTCACACCAAAATAGGCAAAGTACACATTTTTAATAAACTCCGTAATACTTCGAGATTGTTTTTTTAATACAAGTTCGCCACAAATGTAACAGAAACTATCAGGATTATTAACACAAGCTCTTGAAGACATTTTGAAAGACACTTTAAGAATATTTAAATTGAAATGAACAAATCGAAGGACTACGAGGGGTATATATAGGGCAATGGGAAAATCCAGGTTTCATTTGTCAATAATGTTCACCACAATTACGCTAATTACCAGAAAGAATTTCTCCTATTTATTTATGTACTTTTAATAACAAAAACATTTATTACAGTAACATTGGAATCTGAAAACACCGAAGAAAAGCGATAAACCTTAATTGCATACTATTAAGTTAATGGGTTTCCATGATTCATACGCTGACTAATACTGTTAAATATATTAATTTTTATCATATTTCATAGTTTCTAATATAAAACTATGAAGCCGAATAGGAAAAACAACTTTTTTCGGCATATTCATAAATATACGCCTTAAGGTAGGCAATCCCGCAGAAAAATGCATTTTGCGGAAAATGCTTACGTGCTGGGAAAAAACTGAGGGCATTTCCGAACTCAGCGCACCAAAATACATAAGAATCACCCATTATTTTAAAGAAAAAAATTTGGTCGCAGACCTGTGTTATCCAATCCTTGTTCTGCGTTTTTATTAAAAGTAGTATTCAAGGTTTTTTGTTTAAATAATAATTGTACTCTCCTGAGCTGTAGTAATAAATTAAAATGTGAAGATAAATACCATCTACCATATATTTATTTTTACAACCATTTTAATCAACCTACAAGTCAAACTGTTGCTTAAAGTCAAATTAAAATGCCTGATATGCATCCTCAACTTCGAACATAGAAATTTAAAGTTTTTGAACGTTTTTGCTGATTTCTGTTTTCCAATTCAACGTACAGGAAAAATTATGCTATGAATAGGAATATAAAATGAGTCTGCATCAAATGAAAGGTGTGATTTTTATTTGATAATACTGATCTAAAACAGACACTAATTGACTATGTTTTACTTTGAGAGTGGACACCCGGTATATAATTACGGAATGTGAACAGATGTTGCTTCATTTATGTTTACTGTTTTATTAGATTGATTATTTTTTCGTAGAGATTTCAACCATACAGAAGGCTGGATTTAGTTAAGTTATCTATAATATAATTTTCCTTAATGTGTGTTTGTCTGCTGTGGCACAAAATCACGTTCCGGCTTCGCAGATGTTTATATTTGTTTAGGTTTTGTTTTGCTTATCTTAGCGGTCGCCTCGCAGCTTGACCTTCGGCGTATCCTATTTTACACGTACGCCACATGTGCGCGTAGCGCGCCGTTTGCTTGTCTTGTATAATTTCGATTATACAACTCATTATAAATTTGGCCAATAGTAATTGAGAATTTTACTTAGTTACAAGGTATAGATAAACGGATATACCCTTGACGACGTGGTATAATCACTTCGGTGTTTCGGTGGGTCCAACAGAGCAAAAATAATGAATAATAATAATCTAGAGCCATGATGTAATAACTGTCTATTGCAAATTCGAGGTTAGCAGGTTAGGTTCTGCGTCAGTTTTGACACAAACTGACGCAAAACCTAACCTGATAACGTCGAATTTAACATAGACTTACAGTGCCACCAACATAAACAGTGCCACTAACACAAACAGTGCCAACCTAAGAAATAAAATAATTTATTATTATCGGTCTATTCATTATATAATCGTAACGAATACCACTCGAGCGATCGAAAATAATGATTATTTTTCACTCGTAACTTGACGTAATCCTTAAAATACCACTCGAGCTGCGCTCTCGTGGTTTTTCTCAGATTACGTCTCGTTACTCGGAAAATAATCGATTATTTTCGATGCTCTTGTGATATTATAACTGATTATACAAAATCGATTATACTAGTGTAACTTCACTAGGCAACGCAATACATAACTTTTGTCAACTTGATGTTGTTTTCATGGAGATGACTTTCAGCTAGGTTAATACAAACAAATCGAGCTGTCAATAAAATATTTATTTGTTCTTAATATTGAAATTTACTCAAAAAATAATCAAATTGAATACAATACGTACTTCGAACAGGTTATACGTCTCAAACTTCCTGCACAATAACAAATCGTGTCTGTTTAACAAAATAATCCTCCCGCTGACGCGGTCGGATTATTTAACCTGTCAAACTGACACTTTTTTATTATTGTGCAAGAAGTTATCGACGTATAACCCGATAATATCGAAGTACTTATAGTATTACTTCTGATTATTCAACACTATAATGAACGAGCCAATGAAAATTGTTCAATTTGTCAGAAACGGTCAATCAAAATTGACTGTCATTGAAAACACCTAATGTCACAGTGTTTTAACGCTAGCCCGATTGGTTTCAATGATTTCAATTTAGTGAGTAGCCTTTGACTGACATTTCAAACTCATAATAATCGTGTTGGAAGCTTCAGTATTGAATTAATAGTGGAAAACGTTAAAAATGTGTGCTGTTGAACACGGTAAAAGTCATCTACCCATATTGTTGAATAATCTTTCCGAATACCACTCAAGGCAAAATTTTTTAAGAGAATTTTCACCTTTTGTGGCATTACTCTTGAATATTTTGAGCAAATGTGATTTTTATTAGAAAAAGTCAATATTAGTATTCTGCTACTATAGAAATTGCGTAGTTTGTTGCTAGATTTACTAAAAAATAATGCCACTCTTAGTCAAAGTTTAGTAGATTATTTTTGCGGTGGTATCACTACTCATGTCCATTGAGCTTAGGATTAGAACTAGTGCTAGCGCACTTGTTCTAATAGAACCTAAGCGCAATGTACATTGGTGATACCACAGCAAAAATATTCACCAGTAATTACATAAGTGGTGATATTTTTTTGATAATTTTAACTAGATTCACGAATCTTTGTTGCTATTATGAGTGCTAATCTCGTTACAATTATAAAAAAAATATCACCAGTTATGTAATTCGGCGTGATTATTTTTTAAACAGTCCAAGGTGTAGATAGGGTTTGATGGAGCTTCCAGATCATCTACTCCATATTTAGCTAGTTGTGTTACAGCAGAAGAACAATTTGAATGGTTTGTGAAAAAATAGTCGCTGTAATCAGCTACTAGCAAATAGTGTAATTTTGATGCTATTGGTCGATTTGAAATTTTTTCTCATTACTATATTGGCTGATAGGACTGTTTAAAGCGACATAACTTTGACTACTCATGGTATTATAAGTGAGAGTATCTCTTCTACTATATCGAACAACACAAACTGGTGAAAAACATGCATAAGTGCAGTTTGACCTTTATAGGCATATTACAAACTGCCAAAAGTGAATTACAACCAACGTAATTTGTAATTATGTTATCCATAAAATTTACATATACAAAAGGAATCATCTGTAGCCCTATTTAATTTACTTTTCTAAGATTGTCAATGTCGAATGACAAAATATAAAGTATTTTACTCGAAAACGTCAAAACGTCAAACTTTCAAGGCTATTTTGAGTCTAGACAGTTAACAATTACACGACTTGTACAGTAATATTACTTTCTAGAAATCTAATGTTCTTTAACAAACCTGATCACTAGTTTTTATACGATTGTCAAAATGACGTTTTCAAAATCTCAAGGTCATGAATCGATTTTATGCTTTAGTTTGACTTGATTCGCGATTTCAGGACCTTAAAAGTGCCCGGCCTGACAGCTTCGTACAATATGCTTCTTTGTCCAGTAAAATATTACTTTTATAACTTGATATATAAATAACTATTGTTTACTGCTTCATTCGAAAGTAAGATGTTGCTACACATATTTGAAACACAAAAGTGGAAATTTATAAAACTGAATCGTGTAATGAAATGTTCCTATCTAGAGAGGAAAAGTTCATTACACGACTTATTTTCTTGTTTGTGTGCAGCGTTTCTTAAGACAATTTTCTTGTGTTTCTGAAATTTCATTGGCTCGTTTATTATAGTGTTGAATAGTCCAGTAAATTCTTACATTTTCTTAGTAAAGATGTAGTATTACCAAAAATAGTATACGCCATTCGAGAAGAAAATGCATTTTCCACTCTCGTGGATATATAGCCGGGCTACAACTTTTCCACTCAGTGGAAAAGTATCACTTTCTTTTTTGTAGTGTAATATACTACTTCAACATTGATTATACAAGATATAAATTGCAAGGGGTTTTATTAGTATCTGTTTACTTTGGACATTTGCAGTCATGCAGTATTATGATACTAATAAAAAATATTGGCGCTATAGCCTGTATATTACCTACGTGAAAGAAAAAACAATTACCAATTACTGTTGCTAACATAATATGTATCGACTGATAAATATATGTTGTAGTTGTTGTGCTGTTGGCCGAATCATTTTTTCTTCAAATTTTATTTATTAATAATAAATATATATAAATATGCCTGCTTTAACAGAAAAAACTAAATTTTTATGAATATCACACAACTAGTTAAGTCCACATTGTTGAAAGCTGATTTATAAGATTTAATCTTGGAAGAACATTCCAAACGTGTTGGGACATAAGCAAATTTCGATAAGACTTACATTATCGTTTTCACTTACAAATATATAAGGAAAACTATACGATGTGTACACGTAAAACGTGTGGCTAAAGAAAAAGCTCTAATCTTAATTTAATGCATGTATCTAAAGCAAACTAATTGTCGTTTTCCTTAAACATAAATAATAAATTTATCAGTGGCAACTAATTAAAACACTGACTACTAATTAAGGTTAGATTGGACATTAGATTTGTTTAAACAAGCATCAATTTACCTTGCCTTACATATGTAATTAATTTAATGTAATTGGATGTTTTTCGTAAAATTGTGTAGTCGTTAGATTTATAACTAGATTACATGTACAAGCACATATTATGGAAGTGACGTTACAATTCTCCGCACATAGAACATGTCGTACCTTCCTTAAACTTCTATTTGTTAAAGTTAAAATGTTCTCCAACTGTCGCGTTTTATTGCTTTTTAATAGCCAGAGACTCTTACTTTCTACAGCCACGATTAAACAAAGTTATGAACAATGTGCTATATTTTTAGTACTCAGACGCGCGTAGTTTACATGCAGGCACTCAAACACGTAAGACGATAAAATCTCACCTCACACGCCGGTCTCGCTAAATTGCTTAATTTATAAACACAATGATCTCAAACCGCAACAGGAAGATATACAAATTGGATTTATTTTCGTCAGCAAAGCGTGAAGAAATTGGCATTATGAAATATGTAAATTCGCCCAAAATTTATTTTCTCGGATATGAGAAATAACCGAGCTTACGCGATGTTACGACAAATATGTTACTTTAAGCATGGGATACGTTTTGCAACATGTTTTCAACATTGCAATTTAACTTTTTCACATACAACTCGTTAAAATAGCGTCAAGTACGGTAATTAGTCGCTGGTGACCTATTAAAAATATATATCACCTGCTAATTAAATAATTTTATGCTATAGTTCTACTTGGTATATCCAACTATCTTTTAGGTGTACAATTTAAAATTCAGTAACTTGCTTTCAACATTTTTATTTCTGAATGCTATCAAACTACTTTGTAAAAATATAATACATCATCCCAACTAGAATCATAAACAAAAGCTTGTAGAATCATTATAGAAAACTGTTATATAATTATTTTTAATTTTTATATTTGCTGTGAAACGTTTTGAACCAAAATATATGCTTGTATAAAATACGTATTTTTGTTTGTTATACAGAAAACAACTAATGTGATTATACAGCGTAGTTCAAAAAATGGGTGCAACAAATACAATTTGTTTATTAATAGCTTCATCAATATACTTTTTTATGGAAATAAACCAAAATATTTAGCACCAATCAGATCTTCCCAGACTTTCGTAAAAAAATCAAAATTCCTTCTAGAGCTGCTTTCTAAATATAACAATAATTTAGAAAAAGTTCAAACCACATCTTCAAAATACAAGTAGGTAAAGCAATTCGAGGGTTGTACATTTTGAAATAATAGGAAATACCACTCTAATTTTTAAAAAGTAACAGCAAATAAAAAACTATAGACGCAGACGAATATCAACTCAAGCTACGATATTTTTAATAGACTTCATATTTACTTATTAAAATGTGGAAATAAAATATACGGAATGGATTGCTTCATAATTACTTTACTCTTAAGATACTTCCGAATTTTATGCTTTATTTGTACAATATGAACAATTTATGATATTATAAATAATAATAGTAATAATAAGTAATTCATCTGCAGATGAAAAGTGTTTGAACGAAATATTCTAAATTTGCATGTGGAAATGGACTTACAATAATTGATGCTAAACACTAAAGGAACAAAAATAAAGTTACTCCATAATCTAGAGTCAAATATAGACGTTATACAACAGAACATGCACATTACTTAATTTCCGCAGTAGCTTAACAATCTGCTGTTTAAATCTATTATTTTTTATCACGGATGATAGGCCATTCTGAACTACAATTCGGACATCGGTAATTGTTAAATAACTTTGCAAGTAACTAACATGTGAGCAAATGAAAACGAAATCAAGCTAGGCTTTGAAAAAATTAAGTCATGTGGTCTATTACTTCCGATGTTTTTAATTTAAATATGGCAGCTATTATAATACTCCATATCCAACCTAATGTGAATTAATAATCGACATACGCTTCAATTTTCAAAGCCAAGCTTGATTTCATTTCCCTTTACTCACATGTTACAATTTCTTGGTATGATTTTTTTAAATACTCATTTCCTAATAGAAAACTATAACTTCATTCTCCGAATTGTAGTAGTACAATCTTAAAAAGTAAAAGTTGATTACTAATATGATTTTATTAAAATTTAGATCATAGGATGTATGTCTATTATGGAGGTTATATTTTTTTGTAGAATGTGACAACGGTTTTTGCAAAGCTTGAAATCGTAAAATCATGCGATGCCATAATAAAAACATGACACATTGACTATGACATTCATATAGACAGCAAAAACGCCATGTCCTTCTGATCCACATTTTCTATCAAGTCATATTATTGCTCTAGTTCTAACTGATAATTGTAACTTGGCTTGCGGGTTTTATTACCACAACTCGGTGAATGAATAGTTATGTATGGTACAAGTAAATACACAGGCATTTTATCGAAAAACTTTAACTCACGAGGCAAAGCCCAGTGAGATAATTTCCTCGAATGTATAAAATTTCTTAATACAACACCCCCTATTTAGGGGTATTACTAGACCGATTTTAGACCTCTAAAGTGGCCCATAACCCACTAGTGAGGTAAAAACCATGTCACTCACTACTGTATTGTTAGTAGTACTGTCAGCTATGTCAAATTCGATTTGCTGGATCACAGGCGACTCTAATTATAAATTTATTTGATCATCTCTCAGTGCTTTCAAATATGTCACTATGACTTTGTATGGCTGTCAATATAAAATGTATGCTTTTTTGGAATTGAGTTGTTGGATAAATTTTTGTATGGCACGCGTGCGTTTTTACAAATAATGCACTCGAGAAAATACCCCTTTCGGCCTGACGATCTCGAGGGCTCAAATTTTCTCTCATGGAATATATTATTTGTAATATAACTCACTTATACTATAAATAACTATTATTCACGTGTAACATAGAATTTTGTTTTCCAATTCCTACATTTACTTATATAAATAAATTTGAAAAATTAATGAATAATTTTAAATAGGTAATAATATTATCTGCTTGTGTGCTAGTTACCAAGAAACACGTATGTATTTTGTTAGTTGCTATGGATTATGACCCTTTTTATTCACTAGTGAATAAAGTAACCTTTATCATTAAAATGTTACTCTACCATAGATATTCTAATAGATAAAGCACGACTTTACAAGTAGGTAGGTATTGGAAAATAGTATTATAGTTTCTGCACTAATTACTCGTCTCTGCTGACATGTGCCACTTAAGGACCAGAAATCACGATCCATGCAAAATAAATTTTATAACCTTATGGAAATATACTGTATTTTAATAAGCTTTTTTTAATAGCTTAATCCGAAATATACAGATTAGGATTACTATACTTTTACCCAGAATTTATTTATGTTATCCTACCATATTCCCAGCGCTATCGATCAATATTGATGTAATTCCTCGTTCTTGTATAATTCTTTTATTATAATCTGGATCACGCCTCGCAACACTTTTACTTTCAATTCCAAGGTATTTATATTTGTAGCATTTTCCACCATTTTCTATTATTAGAACCGGTATTCGCACATGTTGAGGGATTTAATTTTATTGTATTGTAGAATAACGCCTAAATATAAATGGAACGTGAGCCTATTACAAGAAGAACCTATTAGAACACTTTACCAAAGGCGTTTAACAGCATACAATGACCAGTTTGCAGAAAGTGATAATGTAGATAATGAATTGATAAATATTAAACATGTACATAACAACAAATAAGAAGAATGCAATACATTCCCACAAATGTTTGAATTCATTTAGACAATTTAACTTAGGCAAATTTTAGTGCCCCCCTTTATATTTCCGCAATAGTACATGAAAACCACAACAGTGGCTAAACAGAAACAGCACGCTTAAATATGACACCATCTGCCACGTGGCTAAATTATTATAAAGATCTCTGGGTCCTGGAAGAACCAAATATAGGATAATCAAAAGCAAGGAACATAAAAAGTAGAAGGAGGCCCTCTAGAGTCTAAACACTGAAGTACTAAACGAAGCTTTACGGTATACAGAAAAACAGCAGGGAAATACAGGGTGGATGACATTAATAGCATACTCATTATATATATATATGCCTTGGAAAAATATTATTATTATACCTTCGTGTGATGAATATAATTGGAAAAATTTCACTATTCCCCGTCAATGGAAGACAATCATAATTAGGTCAATTCTCAAGAAAGGAGACCGTTCACAATGTGATAATTATCGAGAGATACACCTCTTTCCTATATTTCTCGATCATATTTTGACTGAATCCTATATCGCTGTAGTATTGCTCTACTAGCACCTTCAATTTGAATACTGTATCAAATATTTATACAATTCTATATCTACACTAATTGCTGTAATGTCTGTTTCTTCTAAAACTTTACTATCTATGTATTTTCATAAACCTTGCTAACTCCAACCAAAAATAGTATATTATGATACACGTGTATAAGTGCCATTAAAGCACTAGCGTCGTTAATAGTATATTAAAGTATGAGTGGATAACAACGTCTTTAAAAAACGCGCGAGTTTTCGAGCACGATGGCGTAGCCGGAGTGCTCGAAATAGAGCAAGTGTTTTAAAGAGCAGTTATCCACGAATACTTTACGCTATTTTTTATTATACCTGCAATACTGGAAATAAATTACTCACTAAAAACTTCCTTGACAACCTTTAAAGCTCGGCGAGCTTTAATCGCATGTTTTCGCAAGCTCAGGCGTGCTTTAAACGGCGATTCTGCTGCCGGTATAATAAAAAATATATTTATTGGTTTATTCATACTTGTCAATTGAGTTAAACAGAACACATTGCTAATGGTAGATCGGCAAACTCTAAATCCCAATCGTTCTTCTTGTAGCTGAGAATATTTCTGCTATAATTTATGACATGTGTTTTTAAAATTGCCAGCATAGATTACAATACAAGATTACCAACTCTTCATGTTTAGCTGAAATGACATTTTACACGCCATTGGTATTGATGTTATAAACGATCACAGAACTGCTCCTTAAACGATATATAAGCCGGCATCTAATAACTTGAAAAATTGTATTCCAGCTGTAGCTTTCGTACTGTTTCGAGTTTTGTTTTAAAATTTAGTTAAACAAGTAACTACTTGATGCAAATCGCAAAAAGTCATTTGTAACGAAATTTCTAGTAGTCCAAATTCAACCTTCCATAAAATTGCAGGAACTAAATGGCTTGTTTATCTCACGCTACTTTTACGCCATTTACAAAGCTTTGAAGTGGGTAATAGCACCTTTGTTGCCTTTTTACGAACGATAGTAATTCCATTAAAAAACGTTATTATTCAGTCTAAAAACTGTAGAATAACAAGTTTATCAACATCTTCTTCTGAAGTACTGAGATGATTTTCTAATTTAATACATTTTTGAATATGAATGAAATTTCTGTCTAGAACGGTAAAGTGCATTCTATCATAAACTGTATTACCAAACTTAGGTTAATTTGCATTGCAAAAATGAGCAGCATTTCTCAATTAAAACTCCTAACAAGACGTTACAAAAACAGCGGTTGCAATCCTTCCCATTCATTAGTTAATAAGATAGTTTTACACTGGTAATTGCCTCTGAATTGGCAATACAGTCTACGAAACAAACGAAAGTTTCTTCATACTCTGGACATCTTAATTCGCTTGATTAATCGTAAGTAATCAAAACCTGTTTTCCGCACAACTTAAACAATAAATTATCCGAGTTTCTCCAAACGCATTTTCTTAAAAGTCACCACTCTTTATCGCAAGGTATTGACATTTCCATAATTAAAAATTTTCCCAATTGATGAATAGACGTACACAAATGACAAAAATTCCGATGAAAGCGATCGTGAAACTTCCATGGCATGTGTACCATATCCTCTCGTAGGAACTTTCAGTTTTATTTATCTTGCAGTATTTGCATCTGTAGGCTGCTGCACACATGACAATATCCCAAAGAAAGCCATGTAAGTGATCTATGATTACTCGGCATTTGAAAGTGAAAACAGTGGACGATACTGAAATAGTCAGCCGCACTCGTGACTGAGGCATTGCACACTACATTCACCTTTCTTCGAGTTACCAAGTTTGTGATTTGCCACTGAATAACGCTAACCTCTTGACCGTTGGCCGACCCCCGCAGCGTCTATTCACTTTCGTACTTATTTATTTTAATTGTCTTTTGGATATTTGAAGCCTTCCCGCAGCGGTAAAGAAAGTTACTTTGTCATTTCTAACCACTGGTTGCATCCCGTACACACAATTTCATAAAAGTAGACCGATATTTCCTCAATTTTACATTCTGAACAACTTTTCTAATAAGATTTTTCTGTAATATGAACGAATAAGGAGTATTTTACAGTAATTCCTCCTAATAAACACGGTTTAAAAAAAGAAATTACTTGTTATCCTTTGACACAAAGCATCGTAGGGACTTTCCATTTTTTATTTTTGTTCAAATTCACATATCAGAAAAACAGTTGAATATAGGGTTACAAGGTACGATATCAAAAGAAACCTTATTAAAACGACTTACCAGTCAAATACAAAAATATGCAGTACGTTCCATTTAAATAAAATCATAAATTCTCAAATTTGCAAATGTCGAGCCCCTGCATATAGCATTAATGCCTAGAGCCACCATTTTACACACGAAAGATAATTCAGGAAAAACAATTATTTGGTAATGTTTTCTTTCGTTCAATCCTTTTCTGTTACTTACTGCAGTCGCTTGAAATTCAGAATTTTGCATAACATTTTTAATATTTCCAAGAGAATTGAAATGAGATCTATACAACTTTATATCAAAATAGATAATCAAAAATGTTTTAATAATGTATACCACCTTCTGTGCTTCGGTACTTACAACTTTTATAAAAGTGATTTTATATAACTCTCAGTTTTAAAAATATCTTTCATCTCCGTATCTTTGCCGGACCCTGTATAAATAATTACATACAGGGTTCGGCAGAATGAAGTTACCATTTTCACAACACCATAACTTTTTACTTATTATTATCACAAATTGTTCTATAAACATTTGGATTTTATGACCTATTATCAAACCTTTAAATACAAGCCCGAAGTCGTTCAGCGAAATTTACCATAACTACACAGAATTTCCTAGAGGATAGCTTAAATTTTGGCATGACTGCAATTTTTTAAGTCGTTTACGTTGTTGAAACGTATGGAAAAGAACTTTTCTTTCAGCTAGCTTCATAAAAAAATCTGGGGCTGTCAAGTCTGGTCTACTTGATACCTAGACAATATATCTCTGAATGCAGAGGCTTTCACGGCCATTGTCATTAAGTAACAAACGACTTCCGGGATTGGGCCGTGTCATGATTGAGATCGAAGAACTCAACGTTTCGCCCACTTTCGTAAAGGGATTCATCAGGAGGAAAAAGCAAAAGAGCACGGTAACTCAACGATCACGTCAGAGGCGAAACTCGACTTAGTCGACCCCCACCCTGTATATCCAATAGAACAATCCACCTATCGCAAATACTGGACGTAAGAATACTGACGTCATCAAACATGGGCTTAGACCACCATCTCGTTCTATGCAACCTACGATTAAACATGCAGTTGAAAAAGAACCGAAAACCAGAAATCATACAAAAATCAACACCATATCGATCACAGACGAAAGGACAAGAGCTTATAATCGAGCCGACAAAAACTCAAAACAAATACTATTAATTCAAAATTCGATGTGTTAATACGGTGCGGAAAAATCATAGCTAATATTAATGAAGCAGCAAATGAAGCATATTCAATAATAGTGCCAAAAGATGTGTTGAGACGTGATTTAACCAACAGGTAAAAGAACTAGCCAAAAAAAAACAAGGATGCATACTTAAAGTACCTAAACAACCGAACAATAAGCGAAAAAATATACAATACCCTGCAACAAGCATTCAAGTAAATACGGGAATCCGATGAATGATAAAAATGAGAAAACAAGATGCAAACGAGTATGTACACACAAACAATTGATGGATTATCATCAACTATTTGAAGGATTTATATACAGGCAGCGATACAGTAAAAGAGCAATTACAACAAAATGGACAACAGGAAAAACCGGAAAGGTCCTATACCAGACAAGATACAAAATAAATTAATCAAACACGGAGGGAACGATCTGATTATAGAGCTAACAAACTTTTTCCAACACTCTACAATGAAATGTGCTGAAAATGCCATTATAACCAACAGAATTCACCTAAGCGAAGAACAACAAGGTTTGCAAAAGAATAGATCCACAACGGATGCTATATTCGTTATACGACAACTTGCAGAAATGGGTATTGAATACAATAAATCTCTATACACAGGGTGATTCAAAAAGTATAGTCCAAACTTAAGAGTCTGATGTGGGATGTTACAAGAAGTAAAAAATGTTAATAAAATCATATCTTATTCCCAACCGTTATCTAGTTACAGATTATTTCTTTGTTTTTATCTGTTAAATCAAGTCATATTTGAAATAAGTCAAACAAACGCTAATTTGTTATGACAGAAGGTGTTTCAAGCTTGAATTATTGTTGTTTTCTATGTGTGGTAATGATGTAGTCTTTTTCTGATTGTAATATGCAGAAATGCTATTGCAGCGGGAACACTCGTGTAGGTGTGGTAGAATATTAGAGAAGGCTCCATCGTTACCACACTTAGAAAACACAATAATTCAAGCTTGAAACACCTTCTGTCCTAACAAATTAACGTTTGCTGGACTTATTTCCTAGATGACTTAATTTAACAGAACGATGATAAAAACAAAGAAATCCTCTGTAGCTAGATAACGGTTTAAAATAAGACACGAGTTTATTAACATTTTTTGCTTCTTGTAGCATCCCATATCACACGCTCCTAGAGTACTAGGGCACATTTGTGCCAAAAATCAAGACGGCATTTTTTATGTAGATATCTATTATGCCTGGGCTATAGAGCAAACCAAATCCCTAATCATTTCCAAAGAGCCCCGACGATGCAAAATAGTTGTTAATAATAAAAGAATTGAACACACGATAACTTTTAAATATTTAGGAGTTGAAGAATGCAGCAAATGTATAGACGTACAAAACTTGTCTTCGGTCTATTATATCTTATGGAACAGAAACACGAGCGTGAGCCACAAGAAAAACTCCACGTAGTACAGAAATTAAAATACTTCGACAAACAACAGAGCATACACTAAAAAGCAGAATTCGGAACGATGACATTAGACAAACATGCAAGTTGAGCAAGAAAACGTTGAACAGAATGGAACGAGCACGTTACGAGGGTGCCGAATAATCGACTGCCCAAAATAGCAAGGCAAAACAAACTGGGAATATCGGAATTACCAGGATGACCTCTCAAACGATTGGTAGACAGGTAGATCTCAACATCACAAGAATAACTAACATATTGGAACAAAGAGGTCATTCGCCTAGAACACGGAGAAGAAGAAGAAGAAGAAGACAAACACACATATTTGCTATAAAGGGTGTCCAAAAAATGGCGGATTAACTCTACGGTTCGTTACTTGGGGATGCCTAATGAACCCTGAAAAAATATGAAAAAAATTCCCTGGGCCGTATTTTTCGTAATATTGCTGGTCAAAGGTGGGTAATAATAGTAATTTATTATACAAGACGATAAAGTTAAATTTTATCCACGAGTGAATCGAGTCAAGAGTGGATAGAAATAACTTTATCGTCGTGTATAATACAATATTTTTTTCTATAGCAAGAAATTTCACAATTTCAAAAGAAAATAATGACATTTCAAAATGTCAGTAGCTAGATTGGGTTGCTACGATAATACGAAGCTGTCATATTTAATTTTAACAAAAGTTAGAAAATTAAATTACTTTATCTATCCTTGATGTTAAAGTGCTACTTTATCTACCCTTGCTGTTAAAGTAAAACTTGACCTTTTGTTTTGAGTTGATAAAAGCACACTTTAACATGTGCTATAGAAAAAAATCCATTTATTTAAATAACTAGTGTATAATTATAGTGTCAAATATATCTGGGACTTATTAAAATATCTGTTTTTTTAATATTCTTGGGATTTAACTAAATTGTTTTCAATATTTAAGTATTTTAAAAAACTGATTTCCTGTTGAGTTTGTCAATTACTAAATATGGCAAACAGGCTTTGTACAATAATAATATACGAAATCAAGCTTGGCATTGAAATACTTGTTGTATGATTAATATGTTGGTGGCACTGTAAGTCTATGTCAAATTCGAGGTTAGCAGGTTAGGTTTTGCGTCAGTCTGTGTCAAAACTGACACAAAACCTAACCTACTAACCTTGAGTTTGACATAGACTTACAGTGTCACCAACATATTAACAAATTACTATGGATACATTTTTGATTGAGAAATAGTTGCAGTATCACTGTTGCCAGATTTATTTTTATTAATTTCGAAATATTTCGAAAAATACAGCCCATGGATTTTTTTTCATATTTTTCCATGGTTCATTAGGCATCCCTCAGTATCGCACCGTACAGTTAATCCGCCATTTTTTGGACAACCTGTATAATAAAGGCAACCAAACAGCTGAGATCACCAAGAGAGTCAGAATGACTTGGACTGCTGTTGGAAGACAGTGGTAGTGGGTAGAACATATAGTGAGACTAAACGAGAATACATGGACAAAACGGTTAGTACATTACCTTCCACAAAATAAATGTTGGAAGACGACAGAATAGATCGATCGATGAAATTAAGAAAAGAATGGGCAGAACCTGGCATCAACAGGCGATTGATAAACATGAACAGAGAGTACAAGGGGTGGCCTATGGCCAGGAGTGGACGGAGAAAGATTGATAAAAAGAGAGAGAGAGAGTCATATAGACACACACCAGAGAGCACGAAAACAATTCATTATTGTGCATTTTTTGATTATTCACTTTGCAGATGCATATTTTAACTTTGTATAAAACACAAGCTCGGTGAGACCATTCACAGTCGGGCACCAAATTAACTGTGCTATACTCAGAACCACAGACCTAAGAGATGGAGTAACAAGGTCAACAAATCGCCATGACACACACCGCACACAATGGTTGCTGCGCAAGCACTAAAGGCGCGTTCCAACTCTGTAACCCGAATCCGGAGCAAGTTGAGCATTGTACCGCCAGATGCTAGCGTACGAAGCACCAGCCTCTACACCCCAAGGTAAATGAGGTTACAGATAATACATACACACATACATAAAACGCAATGAAACAGTTAATTTAAAGGAACAAAAAACAGTCATGGTTTCCTATTTTGGGAACACGGAGAAGTCGTTGTACTAAATACAATCGAGAGCTCAACCAGTGAGAGTGCTATGATCAGAACGATAATCAAACAGAAACCGAATAAGCTGTGGTTATGTTAAGTTCAGTTAATTAGTTTAGCGGCTTTCGAATCAGAATTTTAGATTGCCGAAAGCTTAAATATCACATATTCTCTGACATGGCCGGAAGACGGTCACGGCTGAAATCATTCTTGAAGATAAACATTTATCAAAACATGTATTTTGTGTTTTCTTGATATTAATACTCATATATGGAGTTAAAAAAAAGCAACGAAAGTAGATCATTTTATAAAATTACTATCTCACCAAACCAACTTGAAAATTACCAGATTTTCTGAAATTTCCCCCATACTTGACGCCATTGTACAAAGTAAGCGACACAACGCTCCATATTGACAAAACGTACTATGCAGAAGGAGTAGTCTATCAATACTAAAAATCTTCTCTTTTCCATACTGTGCCAATGTGATGCTTTGTTATATGTATATAAACACATTTTGGCTTATTTTTTAATTCTAACGTATACCTTGAAGTTGTTTTTAGTTAAATTACTATTCTTATATTTTACATTTGCTTTTCTGTTCGTCAGATTCCTGTTTAGATCTTGATAAACGTTGAACTGTATTGCTTCCCATTTCTTATTATCTTATTGCATGATTATTATCACTCATATTAATCGTGTTTCAGTATTATTAGTACACATTTGTGTAGTAACATTTTCATATTTTTCTTTTAATTTAGTGATGGGATCTTTCATTCCTTGATTTTTTATCATATATTCATTAATTGGTTTAACTTGTAATTCGTAATATATTCTCTCTAGAAGTATTAAAATTTACATTCTGTTTGAGTATTCGAACACTTCATTCTCAACAATTTTCTAAGTTTCAATAGTACTAATTCATATGCAAATATTTTTTATTAGAGTAATGATGAATATTGTGAAGATTGAAACAAATAAGAAATCACAATTCTGCCAATTCAACTTTAAAGCCGAAATTAAGCACAATAGATTTCTGCAATAACGAAGGTATTCAAGAATGCCCTATATATGGTGTTAAATTCATTAGACATTAAGATTACACGTAATCAGAGAACTAACAAGAACCAGCCGAAACAAAAGAGAACAAAAGAGGACTTAGGAACAAGCGACAACAAAAATAAATGGGTGGTCATAAAAGTCTATACTAAATTTCAAATAAGAATGCAGCAGGTGGCGTTCTAAAGTAAAACTCAATTTTACACTAGGAAAATATAATTTTGTCTGACTGCTCGTGTTTACAAAAATTTTGTCCTATATAATTGAAATAAACGTTGTAGACCAGCCTTTTTTGTCCGCTATTTATCGGCTTTCCTTTTTTAATTTTAGGATTCTTACCTAATTTCAAATTGACAATTTTGAAAAAAATATTTGATTTTCAGATGGTTGTAATGACGACTTTGTTTCGACCAATCACGGTCATAGACCATGAAGCAAAATTGTTGGTTTCAATCAAGAAGTAATTGAAATGTTGCAATGGGTAATCAAAGAATTGCAGAATAACTGTGAAATAGTTGCTCTTGTGTTTACTTCATACTTATACTTTTATATTTGTCCAAGATTATAAGTTAAATATTTTAATTAAGTATGTATTTGTAATGATCAAAGAATTAAATATGAAACTTAACAGATTTCTTATTTTAAACATTGTCAGCATTACCGCTTCCTAAACTGAAATTATGATATTTTTATTGTCCATTTATAACGTGGTGATTTTTAAAATATTAACTTCATGCGAATAACAATGTCGTGGAATCATGACGAGAACATCAATTGAAAATTATTGGTTGTGGAAATGTCAATGCTAAATCAGAACAAATTCGTTAAATATCACAGATTGCTCAAGAAACGGAACAATATTTTTTTAATTTCCAGAAGAAATTCCTATCATCAGTTACAATTAACCAAGGGCAGTGATAACCATTCACAATAATTTTGACAAATAACAACTCGAAGGTGTGTTGTCTAGAAATAACCCGAGGCGCAGCCAAGGGTTATTTCTTAAAGGCTTGAGAAATGTTATTTGCCAAAATTGTAAGGATTTGTCACTGCCAGCGGTGAATTCGGAAAGATAAGTTCTTAAATTAATTAATAACAATAATTACTAACAAAGAAAAGCCAATTTTCTGACAATTAGTTTGACACTTCATTATTTACTGGTCATGGGATACTACTGTTTTAATTAGGTAGTTTCTATGCTGATTGAAAATCACCCTAGGTTTGTTTTCAGTAGTAAGATCAAAGACCATGTCAAATTGCCGAAACTTATCACTGGTCGAGGGATCTTTTGGTAGACTATTCCCCAAATACAATTCGAACAGCAGAAATCAATGAAGAATTTGTTTAATAATGTTGAAAAGCAATTCCCTAAAATGAATATACAATATCTTAGCAACGCATGGTCTGTTGCTTAGACAGCCCTGTTTATTTACTTACTTACTTACTACTTACTAAGGTGAAAAAATACAGGGGAATTCTCACAGGGGTGTTATCAAAAATTGCGACATTTCCCTGGCGAGGAGAAATTGTGACGTAAGTCGCACTTCATTGGTCAAAATTTAAAAATTCCAGTGTTTTGATTGGTTGGAATTTTGTAAGGGGAATAGTGATTTGAAGTTTTATATGATTATCAAATTGACACACATGATCGAAAATAATTAAATGAGATTGGTCTAGAATATATGCAAGAAATCACAATAATAACTGTACCATACAGACAAATGTCTATTTGTATAAATAATACCATATTTGCTGATAATTGATACTATTTCTGAAATTTCGTTATTTCTGAAAGTTTATTAAAATGTACGTATTTAACCAATAATAATTAATAATTTGTGATTTATATAAAATGTAATTAACTTCTCACAAATTCTGAGTCTACCCATTCAAATTGAATTAGTTCTTCTTAGCGTCAACGATGGGCGGTGGACACTAGATACTTCTCGTTTTTTCAACATACAAATATTCAAGGTTTTTATTTGGCGAGAGCCAAAAGATACATAACCAAAAACAATGCAAAATTAAAATAATAGTACTGACTGAATACAATTTTAAATTAATATACTGAACATGCAGGTTAGGCAATTAATAAAAAAGTTTTTTACTTCCTTCGTCTGAAAAACGAAGGAAGTATTGTAATCACGAAAAAATCACCTTCCGAAAGTTCTTCAGATCTTCACGTTTCAGGGTCCCTAGATGACGAAAAACAGGTTTTCTCAATTCCGTCTGTCTGTCTGTTGGCGATATAACTCAAAAACTATTTGTCGGAGGAAGATGATATTTTGCATACACATTATACCGGATGGCCATAAATATCTGATATCACATTACCTTTGGAATCAACACCGCTTTATTAAAGTGATGAATCCAACTAAACTAAATGTCATTAATGTCATCACACCTAAAATTCCTATCTATCAAAAATTATTACAGATTGCAATAAGTAATCGAGTTAGAACAGGAGGTTTTTATAATTGAGTCGTAGGCTAAACTACAGAATCCGGGGCACATTTCCCCCCCTCTTATTGCATTTTATAACATTACATAGGTAACAACACTTATCATAATTGAAATATAACGCTAACCAACATTTATAAGTAGCTAATTTCATGGCTACCGGGATCTCAGATATTTATGGCCACCCGGTATATAGTATGATCAAAAAGTAATCTCATCTAGTATAGCTGTGGGAGTGCAAACCAACGCCTTTAAAATTGGCTTACATACTTATATTTAATTCAAACTGTCAAATTTTATTATTAAATATTCTTTTTTATCCATCTTATTACAATATTATATTGAAATAAATGAATTTGCACGTAAAAGTAATGTAATTGTCCAACAAATAAGCTTGCACCGGTCGAATAGACACTCCATCTTAAATCTAACCTAAAAATAAAATATATTGGAGCCAGTTTAAAAGGGAGCAATTTATTCATTCATAGCCATACTAGATGAGATTAATTTTTGATCATACTTTATATATAGATTGTCCGAAATCCGTTTGGAACATAGGAAATTAATGAGTGCGACAAGGAAGACATAAACAAAATGAGTAGCAAGACAAAGATGGAATGTAATCATGGCTACGTAAATTTTTAAACTAAAATTAAGTCAATGAAACAAACAAACGCTTATGTCAAATATTTTATCTGTCATAAAGAGTATCAAGTGAGGTTTAAATAATTACAATAATTATGTGAATAGTAAACAATAGTATATTTAAACCTCACTTTTCCAAACGGATTTCGGACAATCTGTATATACCTGGTATGCACTGTGAAAATTTCAGACAAATATATACAGGGTGAGCACCTTAAAAAATAAAATTTTATTTATTTTTGCGTTAATTTTGAAATAGAAGGAAGTAATCAATTTCACATAGGTCAGGCTTTACACTTGCCGAAAATATGACTCAACAGATACAGGATAATGTCACAAAAGAGTTGAAACGTTTCAACAATAAGACCGTTCCGTTAAATAGAGGCGCGTGCCGCACTCATTTCAATAAGGCTGGATGGCCCAGTTCGACTTATCGATGCGGTTACGCGCGCTACGCAGATGCGCCGGGTTTAAACCCCAGCCGGATAATTTTGTTTTAATTTGCAAATTGATCTAATTCGCGCGAGGGAAATTTGGTGTAAACCCATTTACAGATTTTTTCTATTAGAATAAATTATAAGATAACGTCACTATTTAAAATAACTAACTAATATCTATGATACTAAAAGTTCCAATAATTGCAGAGAATAATAAATTACCCAGTGATAATCAAAGTACAGTAATTATTTACGGTTTTGTTTGAAAATCTTTCTTATAAAAAACAAATAATACGTAAAATAGGTTATTACAGATATTGTATTAGGTATTTAGGCCGGTTCTATAATACAAATAATTGGAGTCGCCTGTGATTTGACACAGACTGACGCAAAACCTAATATGCTAACCTCGAATTTAGCATAGACTGACAATGCCACCAATAATGCACTAATTACAATGACATGGTTTTTATCTCACTAATGAGTTGTGGGTCTAAAATCGATCTAAATATAGCATGACTAGGAGGTGTTGAATAATAACGGGTGTTCATAAACAGTCGTCATCCCAGTTGCTTTGAAAAACAAAATGTTATGTCTTTGATTAATTCGTGCAACACAATGAAACGTCATTGAGTACTGTCATTCTGTCATAGCGCATTTTTTCTCAATTTTAATAGACATACGTTTCTGAAGTCAAAACCTACTGGGATGACGACTGTTTATGAACACCCGTTAGTTATTTATGGTACAAGTGTGTTATATGACAAACAATCCATGAAAAAACTTGAGCCCTCGAGGCCGTCAGACCGAGAGGGTAAACATGCATGCCACACACAATTTTGTCCTCAATAAATATCAGTTGTGAAAAGTCAAAGTGACAAATGAATTGAGAGTGAGTTAAAGTATTTATAGGTCACTGGAGTGAGTTAAGTACTTATAAATCACGTGTGGGTTATTTATTATAACCGACGGTGTTAATGGTAACGTGGGCTATGATGTAAACAAGCTAGGCAATAGCCCAGTTGTACTTTGTAAAACGAACTAGTAAAACCCCATATTACTGTTGAGTATTGGAAAACATATGTTTTTGTTACTTTATATAACGTGTTGCTTGATAAGTTAACCTGTTAAATATTTTATTGCCAAATGGCTCTGCAACAAATGTGGAAGAAACATAGTAATAGTCAACTTGAGCGCCTTATAAAAGGAAACACCACGGTCAACGTGGGTGTTTATGCTTGCATTTACATATATTACGTTGACTCTTCTGCATTTTCTAGAAAAGTATGTTAATTACACCTGCTTTATTTTAAAACGAAAATAAGAAAGCTCCGAAATGATAGTCAGTTGTTGGGTAATAACAGCTTCATCTACTGTTTACAGCAACTAATTAGAAAATAAATCAAGTGCTTTAAAACAGGACAAATTAAGAAACGTGTAGTACCTTATAAAATACTCGCATGGACCAACACGTTTGAAATACGAACTATAACTGCCACATTAACTCCAGTGACGCAACCACGAGAATTTAAATTGCCGTAATTATCTGCCTTTCTACGGCTTAATGAAATTAAATGTCAGTTAAAAATTCAGTCTCGATTGTCTGCTAAGTGCGAATCGATCGACATGGTAGAATCTCGACTTTTGTAGAATAGTAATTATCGGAACGTATTTTAACAAGAAGCATATGAGGGGCTTGTGTTATTTCACGAATTTTCCCGTCCTTTCATTCCGTGATAACTATTGTATTATAAGTTCTTTGTATGTAAATTTAATAACTTCTCCGAGTATATAATACTCCATTCAAAGAAATTGAAAAGTGCTTACTTTCAACTACGTCTACCAAATTGAAAAGAAATGTTTTCTTAGATTTTCTTAAATTAGAAAAATCGACTATTTATATTCTTTTTTTTTAGCCATTACATTAACAAGAGTACTTGGTAATATAAAAATCTAGTATTTTGCTTCCAGTTTTTAATTTTTTTGATGCTGCAATGACCATGTTGCATATACTGCAGTCTGGGAAAAGTTTCTAAGTCATTCAATTATCCTGCCAATCCTTTTAAATACAACCCTGTTATTAATAACGCAATTAGGAAAAGAATGGCGACGATACCCACACAATCTAAATTCCGACGAATAAAACTACAGTTTCTCTCAGATACCGAAGCGTTGTTATTGTACGCATTAAAGACTAGGCATGCTTCCGGATCGTCTTCGCGGTTCAATAGCATGTCATTGAGGCCAAGTTCGTAATTTTGTTTAACACTGTGGCAGCTGCACAGCAGTTAATTGCTAAATACAAACTTGCTTAGACTATCCGAACTAGACGCTTTTATTTAAACGGAAGTTGCAAAGCTTTGCGCTTGTTAAAAAAATTGTTCTGGATTAGTTCCACCATAAAGACGTTTTTTATGTATTCAGATATAGCAATTCCTGCAGATTTTTTAAAAATCAAATTTCGTTTAAAATTACCATAGATAAAAACTCGGGCACCCAAATAATTTATTGCATATTTTAGATTGTGGTATAGAAGAATCAGTTACTAACTAGATTTACGCAAAAACTTATTTTTAGTTTCACCATATAGACGGTTTTTTATGTATTCAGATATAGCAATTCCCGCAGATTTTTTAAAATCAAATTTAGTTTAAAATTACCATAGATAAAAACTCGGGGACCCAAATAATTTATTGCATATTTTAGATTGTGGTATAGAAGAATCAGTTAACTAGATTTACGAAAAAACTTATTTTTTCCTTGTGAGCCTATTGCAAACAGGCAACACATCTTACAATCGACAAAGCTACCTTTAGTTAAAAAGTTCATCATCGTGATGTGATCTTGTTTTATTAAAAAAAACTGGGTTTACACTAAATTGCCTTTGGATTGTAATATGTATTGCCTATTTGAAAGCTTCGAGGGGGGGGGGGGGGAGATACAATATTGGACACACTGTATATAACATGTTCCTACATAGCAACAACAGAGACCAATTTTATCGTTTCTCCCTTAAGGTTCATTTTCAATCAATTTTTTGATAACGTTGCCTATTGCATACCTTGAAAGAGGGAGAATGGTAAAATGAGTACTCTGGACTTGGTATTATTTAATCTATGTATTATATAGTAAACTAATATATTGCATTTCATTTCAGAATGAGACTATTCTGTACAATCAGCTTTCTTCTGGCAACAATATGTTTACCTACAGTATTTTCCCAGAGACAGGCTCTATTTATCAAGAAAGATATTGTTGAAAATGGTAAGAACTCAAGCAGCAACTATACATATTCCAAATTAAACAAAATAAAACAAAAAGCTTTACTAAGTTAAAATCCACATTTTAACCAGCACGCATTCTGCAAAAAATAACTTTACATCAGTGTAACTATTTATCCTCGGTATATTGCTTACCACATTAGCTCCAGTAAACTAAAAAAAAAAAAAACTAATAGTACTGTTCGCCCATTACAGTTTAAATAGTTTCAATTATTAATTTATATCATTTATTTAATTTCGCTATTTACTATTTGTCACCTCTGAAATTTACATATATTTACGGCAAATTCACTATATTTACACAACAAATACGCATGATTTTCGTAGATCTTCGCCGGAAAATTTGAACTTAATTAATACATAAAGTCGTACTTAGTAGTAGATGTAGAAAATGTAAAAAAAATTGGAAAATTACACCTTTTCGATTATGGTTGGAAAGTGTTTATAAGCTATATACAGTGCGGTACAGAAAGTTTGTAACAAAATAGACTTTTGTTAACAGCTTCATCAAAATCTTATTGTAGAAAATATTTGTATAGTTGGAAATTCAAATAGTATCGATCCGATCCATGAATGTACAAAGTGGTCCAAAAATCTGGAAAATTGCATTATTATTTAAACTCAAACAAATTGTATAAGAAAATAAGATTACTAATTAAAAATGTGACCTACATAAATTTATCTCAAAAATATTTTCAGTTTTGTGTTATTTTGAAATCAGTTATTTAAAGTACTAAATTTTAGATAGAAATACGAGCTATTTCACTTACTCAAATAATTGCAGTATTAGAGTGTTAAGCTCTAAATAAAATTTCCTTTGAATTCTGGAATGTTAATTACTACTACAACAAAATCATTTCGCAGCCACTAGAAAAGACAAAAATAAAATAGCTCAAGCTACATTTTCTTTACGATTACATTTAAACTGTTTAAAATGCCATCTATGATAATTCTTATAAAAGAAATCGCTAGACAAATTGCTTGAGATACCTGGATGTAATTTGATGTTCGAGCTTATTTTCGGATAATTCATTCTTGTGTCTCTAAGCTCTATACATTAGAAAAGTTTTTATAGATCTCACTGTTGTACTTCAGTGTCTACCAACCTTCCCCAACGATTTAGCATTAATAAAAATAAGCCGCTTGTCGCAAACTTTCTAAATCTCATTCTATACTCAACAAATGAACTGGGCCCCCCATAAAAATTGTATTTGTTACATTAAGTCATAAAATATACATATAAAAGTTTTTGTTTTATAGTATACTCATATTAAGCATATTTAATTGCACTATCTTCAAATATCAACTCAAGAATTAACACAATCATATTAATAAAATTAGAAAATAATAAAATTATAGAAAAACTATATTTAACAAAAATAAGAGGAAGAACAACAAACAAGAAATTGATAGTATTTTCAGTCTCCTCGGAACGTTTAAAAATGTTTGGCAACGATTTGGCATACTTTGAATGCAATTTGCTGTCAACATTTGGGCAAAATTCAAAATTTTTAAATGATACGATAATATTTTATTAATAACCTTAGTTTGAAATAAACAAAATTATGCAAAATGCTTTTTATAGTGACACAATCCTGAGAGGTTACCAAAAATGCCATGACTTTTGAAAAATATTTTTAAAAATTGCACCAATGTATGCAAATGATCCAGTTCATTTGTTGAACAGTATATATTACACGTCCAACCACAATTGTTACAGTGGTCAAATCTGGTATTACTTTGCTGCTGCAAAGCAATTTAACTTAGTAAAGCTTACAATACAATAGGTCAGTAATGTAAACATCGTTAATATTTCATTTAGGAAAACGGGTTGCCAGACAGACGAGTGCTGATCAGATGGTCCAAAATATCCTCCAATGGTTGCAAGAGGTCTATACACAAAACAGCCGAAAAAGTATGCAAATGTTCTTGTTTAAAAATCAATTTTCGCCTTCACATTTTCATATTGATAACTTCTCCATCAACTTTCCATCGAATCATGCTAATTTTCTAATAATGTTGTATTAAACTATTATCTGCTTTCATTTCCGCTAATTTATTACTAAATATTAATTAACTAAACAATGTAATATTTAACCACATTTCTCCACAAAAGACAAGGTTCAGGAAGTCTTCGGAATTATGAAAAACAATTGTTACCAGTTTATTAGCGCCTACTTATGCATACATTCGTACGCACCATAAATAGGTGCATATAAAAAACATTTAATGACTCTAGGAAATTGAAGCGGTAGTCATACCTTTCAGGTGATGGTTGCTGTATAAATAGCTTCTGTAAACGTTACTCCACGTAGAATTTTCTGAATTGTAAAACGAATGACATTCATGACTATAAGACCTTGTCATCTATATTTAAGAAGGATCTTCTTTATTTTAAAAATACCTCCAGCTACAAGTACATTGAAAAAACAGTAATTGAATTTTCTATCAGGTCTTCAGTTGTGTAAATATTCACTTGAATGTTGTTATTTAAACGCGCGAGAATTAAATACAATAAAGAGCAGGATATAGTATAACGGTTTGATTCTTATGGAGGTCATACTAATAGCATTTGTTTGTGTTTAGCAAAACCTTGAACATGAAAGGATACATATCATATTTTATCACCACTTAACCACTACAAACCGTTGTTATTTTATACGTTATTTTAGTCACCAAAAGATTATTTTGAAGAAATCGTAATGTTTCGACAATTTTCAAATTCTGATATTTTAGCGTGTTGCGGTCAGTGACTAGTCATGATATGTCTTTCTTAATAATTAATTCAAATATCTAATTTTACTTTATTGAAAGTATTTCTTCATTAACTGAAAGAACGTGCATGCATCTATTGAACTCATTTTTACTGCTTGTAGGACATCTGTATCATCATCATAATCACTGGCTCCACAACCCTGGTTGAATATTGTCGTTCTCAGTTCTCTTTAAATAGAATTGTAAAGTATAATGCACTTTTTACAATTCCTCATTTGAAGTAAACAATACACATTCCTATTCTGCTGATAAATAATTAATTCTTTATCGCAATCTTCATTTCATTACATAATTTATTATAACAATAATATTAAATAATCTTCTCGTCCACAGTAAGACAAGGAACGCTACGTGAATACTTACCTCCCATCAATACACAGAAGCCTCGCCCATTTCAAACTGTAACGCAAGGCACCATTACTCCGAATTATGTAGGAGATGGAGATAATAACGTTATAATTGGAGGATATCCTTCTTCAGGAAGCCTTACTCCTCGCCCGCCGTTTTCAGATGGAGGCTATCCGTCAATTCATCCCGAAATAACCCCTCCCATACAAATCCCTGGCTTCAATGGTTACCCTACTCCATCAAAGCCACAACCACCGTTTCCTCCATCAACAGGTCCAACAGGAACTACGGGGCCAACGGGGCCAACGGGACCAACTGGATATCCAAGCACTGGATTCCCTACTTCAACTGGGCCAACCGGTTTCTCTACTCGTCCTAATGGCTATCCAGGTGGCCCTAGTACTGCTTATCCTGCTCCCAGTACAGGCTTTCCTACTTCAAGCACTGGTTACCCCAGTACAAGCTTTCCCAGTTCCAGTACCAGTTTTACCGACATCCGTGCTAATTTTCCTAGTAGCACAACAGGATTTCCAACTCTTTCCACGGGTTTCACTACTACTACAAGCGCAAGTCCTCCATCAACTAGCTCTGGATTTCCTACTCCCGGTACAACTTATCCAACGACTACACCTGGTTATCCTTCTACTACTACTAGTTTCCCTAGTTTTCCTGGTTTTAGTTCTAGTCTTGGTCCTAGTACTGATTATCCTACCACTCTTCCTGAGTCTACTACGACATATTCAGCATCAAGCACAGGTTATCCCACGTCAAGTCCACGTCCTTTCCCCACTAGTCCATCGACTAGCCAAACCACTTCTTCACAACCATCTACAACCTATGCATTTGCTACTTCCCCACCTGAAACTGACTCGCCTTTTACCAGTGAACCTGACACAACAGAGAGTTCCCGGTCATCTACACCAGCTCCAGATGAAAACACTATTCCTAGCCTAGAGCCAAAATTCGGAACCGTAACGGATTATACATCAGACGATACGGAAATAACAACTGTAGTGGCTCCATCTGACGAAGACCTCAAACATCCGCCACACATTCATGCCATTAACGTCGAATGTTCTAAAGAAATGATGACCATTAACTTAGAATTTAATCGTCGATTCGATGGCATTATTTACTCAAAGGGCTACTATAACCATCCTGAATGCAGATACGTCAAAGAAAATTCTGGGCAAACAAAATACAAAATGACCGTCAGTCTTAATTCCTGTGGCACGGAATTCGTAAATGCATTTGATACGCAAGGTAAATCCTACCTGGAAAATGTCCTGGTTTTACAAAATGAACCGGGAATTCAAGAAGTTTGGGATACGATTCGTTCCGTACGATGCCTATGGGAGGGAAACCTAAAGAAAGTGTTAAACGTTGCACTAAGCGTAGGAATGCTTAATCAAGAAATTGTAACTTTCAGTGGGGACACAGCAATGGCGAGATTAGATATACAAGTTGGCAAAGGTCCTTTCGCTCCATCAGCTAATGGATTGGTCAAAATTGGCGAAGTCATGACTTTAGTGGTTTCTGTAACTGGAGATCCCGGCTTTGACATTCAAGTTAAAGATTGCAGGGCTAAAGACTCCAGTGGAGCAAATGTAGTTGCATTGACCGACGACAGAGGCTGCATCCTTAAACCGAAGTTATTCGGGGCGTTCCAGAAAACCAGGAATACGGGTAACTCTGGAGCGTCTATAATAGCATATGCGTTCTTTAATGCCTTCAAGTTCCCAGACGTCATGGACCTTACGTTAGAATGCAATGTCGATCTTTGCAAAACTGACTGCGAAGTGTGTCCAGAACCCCATCAAAGAACAGACCCAGGACGTCGTCGAAGACGTGATCTATATTCCCAAAACGTCACGGACGACAACTCCGTTAAAATGGGAAAAATGTTAAGGGTTATTTTACCAGAAGATCTTAGCGATGGAAAAACGACAATAACCCTTACGCAGAATGAAGGCATTTGCATGTCAATTCAAAGTTTTGTATTAGGTTCCGCTCTTCTAATCTCGATGCTTACATCAAGTTGTTTATTTAGTGCCTATATGTGGTTAAAATATCAACGTCTCCATTTTAAGAAATGATGCATGTATTTATAATGTCTACTACTTCTGTTCCTTTTCCTTTTTAAGTTATTTCTATACTTAGATACCTAATACAAGTACTGTTGTAAGTGTTTTTGTATGTATTCCTACCAACATATTTATGTAAATACATTTTTATAAGAAATTTTACCATTTTATATTTATTAGTTAGTTATAAATGTAATACATAGACACCGACTTATATAACACATTTTGGATGAGTATAAAGATTTGAGTAAAAGGAGGGGAGGGGAAGTTTCAGTACCCAAACATCACAACTTTTAAATTTTTCTTTAATTGATTGGATACGAAGCAAATATGTAGATACTTAATATTTATCTATTAATTAGGTATCTACATATTTACAATCAACTGTTTTAATACAAACATATATTGCCGAATCTGCCGTTTATAAAATCGTCGGCTATGCCATCATTGTAATATTCGAAGACATATCAAGATGCACGTGTATCTATGAAAGCTCTTGAGTCGAACTTATGTAGGTGTCGATCTTATATACCATTTTGGCCGTCATAACCTCGAGATAGATCTTTCTGTTGTATAATTATTTAAAAAGTTTGTTTTGTAATAATCCATAATATTGTCAAAGCGGTGGTCTTCCAAACCATCACCAAAGCTCTCTGAAATACATCGCTGACGAGAAAGTTTTGATTCATTCAGTTGGAAAGAAATTATTCCAATATATTTAACAAATCATTTTTGAAACGATAAGGACCTTTTTTAAATAGTTGCATTAATGACACTGACTCAGCTAAAATTCTTAGGGAATACATTAAGACAATAGAAAAAAATCAAATGTTTCCATCTTTTTTTTACTTCAGATTCATTCCTTTCCGATTCCGATAGTTTTGTCATAATAGTTATTTACAATACAAGTAATGTAGAGAAAAAATTTAGCCCACGAGTCTTGTGCTAAACTGATACTAAAGTATCAAAACCAAACCGTTTATTTGAAATCACAGTACTTGTATGTTTTAAAATGTTCGGTTGTGAAGTGACATCACAACACGAATGATATTATTCATTATTGCGTAAACTAAAACTCACTATAATAGTTGAGTTATGGTAATCAAACGGCGGAGACGCAGGTAGTTGTGTGTGACCTCATGCAATTGAGGTACCACAGCAGGTAGAGTAAATGTATACTCACCTACTGTATGTCTCAGTGGACGTTATCCACAAAAACATACACATAATCAAACATTTACTTGCCTGTAATATTGAAATTGCGATTGTGAAAATCGCTATAATTATGGGGCGTTCGATAAACCCCATTTCCACATTGATATTACCCTTCCTCTTGATTTGGAAGTTTGGAAAATACTGATAGTCGCTAAGGAGACCTTTCCCTGGAAAGGTTTAGACAAAGATAATATATACATAGATCTCTAAACACAATGGGCGTGAAGTTACGGTGAAAGTACTTTTGTACGCGCGTGACAGATGGCGTAAGTCATTGCTTTAATTTAGAAATGTAGCTGACCAAACATTGGTTCGTAGCAGATGTATTGGCTGCATGTTTGGACCAGCGTATTTGCAAACCGCACAGATAAACGCAGATAATAATCTAGGAAAGGGATTATTCTCAGCGTGTTATTTGTAAACAGAGTTCAAGTTTAATAGCACACTTTTATAAAATAATACATTGCAAGGATATTGCACACAATAAAACAAGTGTGATGTGAAAAATACTGTAAATAAATTAAAAAGTTGAAAAAATATGACTATTGTAGGTCATGTTTTTTCGTTAGAAGATTTTGCAGCTAATTTTGTTGTTAATATCAATCTTTACTAATGGTTGTAAGTGAAATCATTAGTTGTGTCAAAGCAATGTTAGTTATTTTTCATTAAAAATCATTTTAAAAGTAACGTTTCGCTATTTAATATAGCTTCTTCAGACTTGATACAATTTGTTTATAACAATTTAAAAAATTTTTGGGACACACACATTTAAAAGGCTCAAAAGTTTTGTTTCTAGAAATAAGAAACATTTTATAAGTTAGATTTGTGAAACGATAAATTCCTCTGTTTTTAATTTTTTGATTTGTTTTTTCTTTTTTATATTTATATTTGTTCCAAGTCATAAAGTGGTTATAGTTTTATACTATTAATTTCAGTTTTAAAATGGTTTAAGAATAGTGTAAAATTGGATTTAACCATTTGTTATTTTAAGAACGTTTTGCCCATCCCATTTTCAAAGAATAATAACAAGCTATAAACAAATACAAACAAGAACAGCAACATTCTTAAAACAAAAAGTCAATTACCACTTTAAGAAAAATCTCAATAAACACAATGCAAAAGTTTTCAATTGAAAAATGTCATAAACAAAACTGATAAGTTCTACAGCAAATTCCTAAAAAGTAAATTAACCGAATGGCAATTTTGCTCGATTAAAAAACCAAAAGGTCAGTATATTACTAAGCATAATTATTCTAAAAAAAAACCAAAAGATTAAAACATTCCAACTAATCATAGTATTATCATCTTCCAGTGATCCCGAAACAGATGGTTCAATAAAAAAAAACAAGAAACTTATTAAAAAAAAAACAACAAACCAAGTGAAAATAATACAATAAAAAGGACTCCCTTGTATCTATAATACTTATATAGAAATTAAAACAACTTAAAAAAACCTCAAAACCACGGTGGAAGAACACCAACGCAAATGAGAAAAAAGTAAAATACTAAAGAAAAATTTACAAATAACAGCAATTTGAAAATCAAAATAAAAATTCGAAATCAACTATTTTAACTTAAAGAAGGTAATAAACTTGGTTAAATTAACAATGATAAAACCATGATTAAAATTAAAAATGAACTAATTATATAATGAAAAACACCAATCTCCTTTTTTATTAACCTACAATATTAAATTTTACAGCAATACCAAATTAATAACACCAGAAATAATTTATAACATAAATCAAACCTTCCTTACCTATTAAACATCTATAACAGGTCTAAGAAAGAGGAAATTAAAAAAAGGAAATAATTTCAAACAACTAACCAAGTAAGATAATCTATTAATTAAGTATCTTAAATAATTTTAATAAAAAATAATGTTTCTTTTTTAGATAACCACAAACTACTTAAAATAACAAATGGTGAAATCCAATTTTACACTATTCTTAAACTATTTTAACACTGAAATTAATAGTATAAAACTATAACCACTTTATGACTTGGAACAAATATAAATATAAAAAAAAAACAAAACAAAAGGTAAAAAACAGAGGAATTTATTGTTTCACAAATCTAACTTATAAAATGTTTCGTATTTCTAGATACAAAACTTTTGTGCCTTTTAAATGTGGGTGTCCCATTTTTTTAAATTGTTATAAACAAATTGTATCAAGTCTAAAGAAGCTATATTAAATAGCGAAACGTTACTTTTAAAATGATTTTTAATGAAAAATAACTAACATTGCTTTGACACAACTAATGATTTCACTTACAACCATTAGTAAAGATTGATATTAACAACAAAATTAGCTGCAAAATCTTCTAACGAAAAAACATGACCTACAATAGTCACATTTTATTAAATAATACAGCTGTAACAAACAATTAATAGAAACTGTAAATAACGTGTTTGGGGAGCTAAAATAGTAGCAGATTTAATCTACATACACAATAAAATAGAGTGAAAAGTAAAATAAAAACTTAATTTTCAAAACAGTTTGTATGTAAGTAACGTATTTAGGCAGATAAAATATTATAAATGAAAACACTCCATTCAACAATAATTCGGGATTGTAAAAATTGTCATTAAATTTTAAAATTACGTAAAAATACAGTTGCTTTAAATTAACACAGTCAAACAAGTATAACGTCGAAAATACTATAAATAACGTATTAATAAGAAATTAAAATACTAATTTAACATAAGTATAGTAGACAGTGCGCCTTTATCAAACAGTTTAAAGGAAAATTTAAATCTGTATAAAAATTGATTTACATTAAATTGCACACAGTAAAACAAGTGTGACATATAATATCAAAATATCTTTGTTATAGGTTGTAATTAACGATAAGTATAATTGCTGGGTCAAAAATCAGTTAAGTTACGTAAGTAATGAATGTCCAACTTGGCTCTTAATTTGTTATACTTATAGAATAATAATTTTATATTTCAAAATAAATGTAATTTTAAAAATTTAAAAGAACTCTTTCATTTACATACACTCGTTTACAATACATTATTTATTCAAATATTGTATAATACGAAATAGCATTAAACTATCAATATGTAATTCTATAAATGGAATAATAATTATTAATTAATACACAACATAATCGATCGCTGCATATTAATCGCTTCACCCTGTATAAAAATATAAAAATCTTATTAGAGCACGTGTTACGAAATTGCTTTTGTCACTTGTTTGGCAAGCATAATATAAACCTTCTACGGTATTTCAATAATATTCAATAAATATTTGCATAACATTAAAATGCAGTTAAGTATCCATTAGCAGTTTATCTACAAAACCATCTCTTCCGAAAACAAAGAATACCCGTTCTGCAAGTGGCAGGTAAATATGAATTAAGAAAGGACATACGTAGATATAAGCATTTCGCTCATTTCAGCCAGTTAGTTAGTTTGGCGCTACGTAATGGTATTCTTACTTCAAAATTTGTAGCTATCGAAGCGCCGTCTGCATGCAGCGTCCAGAACTAACCCTTTTATTGTGACCATTCACTAGAGATCTATGTATATATTATCTTTGGTTTAGAGCTTTTCGATATCCCACTTGAAGCTGAACACTGTACTGCCACATCTAAATTATGTGCTAGACAATTGGCGTAAGTAGCTCGGGGTATAATGCTGCAAATTGAGTTCGAACACCACTAGACAGTTTTGCAACACCATCAAAAGTCTGGAATACTGAATCGCTGAAGGTCAATCATTATTATCATAACTATAACTCCCAAGTAAAAGCAACCATTGAATATAAATCAGCATACCAAAAGAATTAAAGCATTGTTAATCATTGCAGATTCTAAAAGCAGGTTACCTATGATGTAATGTAACCCACAGGAGGACCACGTGAATTCAACCTCTCCTCAAAAATAATGCAGTGAGCACCAAAATGTGTAAGATAATTTGTTTTTGCAATTACAAAATCAATAACTTGTCAGTTGCGTTGATATAATTACAGTGACTATATACAAGACAGTGTGGCCATACGATTGTTGGCCGCCATTAACAGGCAAATTTGAGCGTAGAGATATACAGTGCTTTTCGAAATAATCGAACGTTTTTGAGTGGTCATTATTTTGGCGCTAGTTATTTTAACTAGTTGATGTTATTTACACGTGCAGTGTTATTTTTGGACATTGACATTTCTCATTGGCGTTCGTTCGTAGTGCTTTTAAGGTGTTACATGAAATTTACAACCGGTTTCAGTTATGCTAGTTTACAATACAGCTAAATGCTGTCTTCCTGTTCCCTGTCTCCAAACCTCCCTGTTCTGTGCTTGGTATTCTTCCAGGTTCCTCCATGGCTCTCCGAATACCCTCATTCCACGGTTTGCGTGGTCTACCTCTTTTTTCTTAACCGGCGGCGACCATTTAAAGATCTTCATAAGCCACGTCGTCTCCTCCATTCTCCAATTCTGTCCACAACTGATTCTGGTGCCTCCATTCTGCGTCTTATTTCCTCGTTCGTCACTCTATCTCGTTTCGATACCTTTCCGCTTTTTCGTCCATTTGAACTGTGTTTAGTCTTCGTTTCATTTCCGCTGTTACAGTCCATACCTCACTACCATAACATAGCACCGACTCTACCATTACTTTATCTATTCTTTTTTTGTTTTTGTTAGAGATAGTATTGTCCCATCAAATTGATTTTAAGTACTTTGTACTATTCGAGTTCTGATCTCTTCTGTTCCTAAACATTTTTCATCGATTGTATTGTAGCACCGAGGTATTTAAACCTTTCTACTTGTCTTACTGCCACATCTCCATTTATTAAGACTTCATATTGTGCTTTCGAGTTGACTACTAAATACTCCGTTTCCTCTAAACTTATGCTAAGGCCCCATTTATCGTAGCACCGATGTAATCTCTTTATCATATATTCCAAGTCGAACGCATCTTGTGCTATTACAACAATAGCATAATTATAAATTGTCACATTTAAATACTGTGCAGAATATTAGTTTTTCAGGGCAATAGATGATAAAATTTGACCCGCTTGCGACGCTAATGAATTATTTGACACTGACAATTTACAATTGTCAGATTTGAAAGGTTTTTTTTTCTTCCATAACCAAATGAACAAGTTCTACCAACCTCTTTGAGAACAACTTAAAAGTAACTAAATATTTTGCCTGTTAATGGCGGATATTCGCGTCGACCAATAGCGGCGAAGACATCCCTATGGCCACACTGTCTTGTATATAGCCACTGTAGATATAACAGCGCCAGTAGATATAGAGAGTACCGCCATTCTTTGATCCGTGAAAATGCCGCTATCGCCGCCATTTTTGTTCCCACCAGCAATGACTGATTGAGGTATGTCTAAAATTTTACTTGAAATTGGCAAGACTGTAAGTCTATGTCAAATTCGAGGTTAGCAGGTTATATTTTGCGCCAGTTTGTGTCAAAACTGACGCAAAAACTAAACTTCTAACCTCGAATTTGACATAGACTTACAGTCTTGCCAATTTTAAGTAAAGTTTTGGATTGCCAACAAACGTCACGTTGACGGAATTGTGTGACAAACCTCAAAGTGACGCATATGTCAGAGGAATAAACATGGCGGACGTGGCGGTACTCTCTATATCTACTGGCTCTGGGATATAATAATCAGAAGCGTACTCTTTGGAGATAATTTGACATTATATAATAGTGAAGCATAGGTGTTTTCAGCATAAAGTCTATTGCTTGAGACTGTTTTCATACCACAAATTGAAATGATAAATCACCATTGCTCTCAGCAAGATAAATAATAGATAGGTATTTATGCATTAAGGAAGATATGAATATGTGTTTTCCTGAGGTCAACCGAAGGTAAAGAACATGAATATATCCCGTGGTGCAAACAATATTTTATTTACTAGCATATTAGTAAAAATAGTATAAAATTTCAAAATGTTATAATTACTTTTATTTACAACTGTTAAACAATACCGTTGTTATTTTGCGATTATTTGTCAATTATGATATATATTATTAACTAAAATCGCAATGCCTGTTGTTTATATTTCATAATTACATCGATACCGCCATAAATGCATGGATACCACCATAATTACATCGCTAATACGGATTTATGTCTATATAATCAAACAGGCCATAAACTGCTTTTTCGAGTTGACAGTTATCAGTCTGTCAGTTTGAAAATAATAATTTACACTTCTTTCGTCCCAAACCTAAAATGGAAAACAATAGCGACAATAGTGCTGCATTCCCCCTGCAGTACGCCAAGCCGGCAAACAAGCTACACAAAATTTACTCTCAGAAAAGTCGAAGAAAACTTATGATATCGCATACAAAAATTTTCTGGAATGAATGTAAATAAAGTAGTTGTAAATAAAATAGCGTATTTCACTCGCATATAATAGCTATTATTAGTACACTCAGATGGCTTAAAGAACTCGCTCGCTTCGCTCGCTCGTTATTTAAAAGCCATCTTCGTGTAATAATAGCATCCATTATATGCTCGTATAATAATATACTATTATCTACTCCTACTGCACAATGGCCATGAATTATGATTCATAATTCACGGTTTGCAGCCAATCATAAAATTCTATTTTCATTATTCAATAGTTTGCAAATTGCAACCAATCAGAAAATTCTATTTTCATTATTCAATAGGTTGTAGCCAATCACAAAATTCATTCTTATTATTAAATGACTTTTGAAGTTAACAGCTGTCACAAATGTCATAATTCTGAAATATGAACACAAGGCTCCTATTGCATAGGAGTAGATAAAATATCGTATTATATTCGCGATTATGGCCATTATTCACTCAGATGACTTGCGCCACGCGCCTTCGGCTTGTGGCGCAAATGTCATCTTCGTGAATAATGGCTGTCATAATCGCTCATATAATAATATACTATTACAATTGGGATATATAAGCTCTATTCATTATAGCCACGGATTGTCAATGTCAAAATCAAATAACAACAATCCTTTATATCATGGTTAATACTTTTAAGTCAAGCTATGGGTAACTAGAAACAATTAATTAAGTTACTAATGTCAAAACTATAAATTATAGGTTATGGTTAAATCAAAATATTTTTTATTTCGAACTCACTTAAGCAAAAATAAATAAAAGTTGCCAGGTATCAAAAACGCAAATTTTAAAAATTACGCTTTTGCGTTGTCCAACTTAGTAGTAACAAAAAACCAATACAAATTCAACAGTGCTACCATAAAACGCCATTTTTGACAATCCGGGACTATAGTGAATAGAGTTTAAGTAACATCAAGGATTGCGTCAATGTATGGTTGCTAAGACGTTGCCTATAGAGACATGGTTATCATGAGTTTGAGGGAGAAATAATTGAGAAATCCCTTGGGAGTTATAAGTAGCTTTTCATGTTTTGTATCTATGATGAAAATGTACAATATCATGTTGCCACTAAATAAAGTTCTTTATGACTTCAATACTTGAACATTAATTAGTAGATGTATGTCTAAGTGTAAATGTCAACTTTAAAGGTGAGAGGGTAAAATAGTATAGGTACTTATTTTACGACAAGAGGAGAAAATACCGTTTTTTTCGTGGGGTGTATATTCATGATCGAGGAAAACGTATTTCATGGCAAGTAGTAAATATCTTTTCGGCGAATATAACAAAATATAAATTTACATTACATAATGCAAAATATTACAATTTAGATCTGGTAGTTCTTGGCCTACTTAATTTTGTAGTTGTCAGTATAATACATATCATTTATAGTATTATGTAGGCATGTAAAACAGTAGTTTAGAATAATAAATATATTGACATTGGCATGGTGCCGAAACCCATACAAGTAAATTTGTAAAAATAGAGAAATAAAGCATTAGGATGCCAAATTAAACGAATGACGATGTAACATTAAGACCGCCTAAAAATTTGGTAGTAAGCAGCGAGTTGGATATGGCCTCGTCTTGGAAGGTTTGGAAGCAACAGTTTGATTGGTATGCAGTAGCCCCTAGAGTACCTATATAATAAGTAGATCTTATATAGGTACTCTAGTAGCCACTATCTAGGAAAGAAACCTAAACATGTCCAGGTAGCAATTTTTATGATGATAATAATTGGCCCCGCAGCCGCCGTCATTTACAACACTTTTACCTGGGCACAGAAAGAGGTAAAACACTTGGCTAATATACAAAACAAATTTGAAAAACACTTTGTACAGCAAGTAAATGTCACGTAGGAATGTTACATTTTCAATAAAGCACAACAGGGTTCAAAGGAAGCGTTCAATGACTTCTTAACATCGCTACGCAGAAAAATAAAGAATTGCAGTTACGGTGCACTTGAACACAGCCTGCTCTGAGACAGGATCGTCTGTGGTATATACAGTAATAGCCTAAGAACAAGACTGCTAGAAGAAGCTAAATTAGAGTTAACTAAAGCAATAAGCATCTGCAGAATAAATGAACAGGCAAAAAAGCAATTAAATACCATGAACGAAAGCACGGGACTGCAAATAGATGCAGTGAAACTAAAAAACAAAGGTAAGAAGAAAGTCATGAAACAGGACGGAGAATTCGATTGCAGAAGATGCGGCACAAGACATGGAAAAAATGTAAACGCTGTTATAGACGAGGTCACTTTAAGAAGATGTGGAGAGCAAAGGAAGTAAAAACAGTTCAAACAAACCACAGCGATGATGAGGGTAAGGATGAACAGGTACTTTCTACGTTTCAGCACTTGAATCAATTAAAGAAGGAAGTAATGATTGGTTCGAAACATCGAAACTGTAACACTCCCAAAGAGATGCAAGGTAAAGTACATTTTTTTCTCTATAATAAATTTCAAGGTCAACTTTCTAGGGGATAAGTTGCATTCCTGCAGGGTCCCTAGTTTTAATAATGTTGGTACATAGATTTTTAGTTCTTTTCTTCTACTAAAAAAATGATTGTCATTTTGACAGATATGTCATAATTTAATATCGCTTGCTTCATTTTTGCATTTAAAATATTTCTTGGTTTTCTTATTTTATCCGATTTTATTGATGATGATGATGATTCCATGTTGAAAAAAGAAATTTGTCGAGAGTTCAAATTAAGAAACTTTGACATTCAAAATTGACACATAACCATAATTTTGAAAAAGTTCTACCAACACGAGGTATAAACATTTCCTAGCGTTTTAATCACATATCTACCAACATTGTAACACTTTGACAGATATTATAGAAAAAAAAAACGTACTTTACGAGGGGAGATTTTTATGTTATCTACCTAGCCATGGAACAAAAGAGCTATGATCGCAATTGTTTGTTGTCGAGTAGCTGTGACATTTAGGGCCGGTTGCAGAAAGCAATGTTAGCTAACGTCGCTTCAAAGTGAACAAAATCGCATCAAATTTTGTTTACTACTGTATTAGTTACCATAAACATTTGAGATTTGATTCGTTTTTGTTCACTTTGACGTCGCGTTAGCTAACACCAGACTTAACGTTGCCATAGAATAATACCCTAAATCAGAATGGCCACATGTGTCGGCGCTTTTGATGTCAGCACACTCAATTTTTGTGACCTTGAAATGGTCCGCCATGATCCTAGTGGTGTGCAGAGGCGGTAAATTCAAATTTATGCGCCTAAATTTTAAACTGAACAGAAATAATCCGTACGTTTAAAGTACATGCAATTTATATGGAAAAGGACAGTACACCATGTGCCACCAAAAGATCTTTTCTGTCCACACATATCAAATTAATATTTTAAAACCACTTGCACAAAAAACATAACCTTCTTATAAGGGGTCATTGACCCCTACAAGTACACATGTAAAATATGGAAAACAGCTGACTGCACACCACCAGAACTCGCGCATGCGCAACGAAAAAACTAGCTGAATTATAAGACGACAGGCCATTCTGTATTATTCTGTGACGTTGCTTTCTGCAACCGGCCCTTAGAAGCCTATATGCAAAGTTGTGTTTAAATCGTGTGGTTTATAGAGATTTGCGAGTGGTTTTTGTTGGTAAAATGAGTGATACTAAACTTGAACATCGCTCTGTAATAAAGTTTCTTACAAAAGAAGGCAATGGGCCTAAAATTATCCACGAAATAATGACTGCCGTGTATGGGGAAAATTGACCAACCTATTTTCAAATGAAATTTTGGTCTAAGCAATTTCGATGGGGTAGAGGTAGAAAATCGATTCAGGATGATCCAAAGTCCGGACGACCAGTGATTGCAAGAACCGAAGAAATTGTGCAAAAAGTTGCAGATTTGGTATTGAAAGATAGGCGTATAAAGGTTTCCGTTATTGCTAATAAAGTCAGTATATCTGAAACAAGTGTTCTCAATATTTTGTATGATGATTTGGGCATGAAAAAGGTGTCTGGGCGGTGGATTCCGAGATTGCTTAACATCTGAGCAAAAACTTTGCCGAAAAGAAATTTTTCAAAAAAATTTGGTTGCTTTGGAGGACGACAGAAATTTTCTTTCGAGAATTGTCACCGGGGATGAGACTTGGGTGTTTCACTGGGATCCTCCCACCAAATAAGAATATCTGCAGTGGGTTCACAAGGGCTCCCCACCACCGAAGAAAGCCAAAACCCAATTATCTTTAAAAAATTGATGGCAACCGTTTTCTGGGACGTCCAAGGAATCTTGTTTATTGAATACATGCAGAGGGGGTCTACTATAAATGGAGAGGCCTATGGGAATACAATTCAAAATTTAAAAAGTATATGCACAATTGCCGGGTGTATAAAGCGTTTAAAGTTCAGCGGATTATTAATGATTCTGGCTTCATTGAATTAAGGCATCCACCTTATAGCCCCAACCTGGCCCAATCTGACTTTTTTATTCAAACATTTGAAGAAACATCTCAGGGGAAGGTGTTTTGCTTCAGATAATGAACTCAAAGATGCTGTAGAATAATAATTTGCAGGTTTGCCAAAAGATTTTTTTTTCTGAGAGGATGGGACAGTTGGAAAAACGATGGAATAAGTGCATAAGTGTAGAAGGGGGTTGTAAAGAAAAATATATTTTTTTAAGACTCTATGTGGTTTCTTTCATAGCTAAGTAGATAACAATCCCCCTCGTAAATTCAAACTCGATTCCGGGGCTCAATGCAATACAATCACCAAATGCATAGGTAGCTGAAACTAAAATCATCTAAGGTAAAACAACGGTTAACATATTCAAATCATGCACTCAATGTTGTAGGAGAGAGCTTGGTAAAAATCAAAACCAGACATCACTACAGAACATTCAAGCTTTTAGTACGAGTAGTAGATAAAAAGGTTCAACCTATACTGGGAAAGGATACATGCATAAATTTAGGTCTAATAAAAAGATTAGATTCAACATATACACCGCCATCGGAAATATTCAAAGATGTAGGATGCTTGAAAAGATACGAGTAAGAAGAAAGAAATTTATTTAGCACTTGGCTACTAAATTCTACAATTAAATTACAAAATTAAATTTACAGTATGCAACTTACTAAGTAGACAAAAATAGAATATACTATCTACTAATCGAGTAAATTCTTTTATCGGTTTCAGGATATTAAGCCTTTGTTTACATATACAAAAGTAGGCTGGTAACTAGATCATAACTTACCTGTAGGGTTAAAGAATATTACCCTACATGGCAACCATAACCATATAGCAACCGATAAACTATTGAACAAATCACGGATGTTATGAATCATAACTGCCTTAGAAGTTTTAAAATCCTCGCTCTACGAGCTCGGATTTCAAAACATCTGCGGCAGTTATGATACTCATAACATTCCTAGATATGTTAATAGCTATTAATGTTAAAGACGCTTTAATGTTTGCAGACAGAGCGTTAAAAAGACAGCCACCCTCATAAAATAATGATTTTTAAAGTTTGGTTATTTTTACTTGTATTATAGTGTAATTTTCTTTTGATCTTATATTATATGAGTGTATTTCTGACCTTTTTTTAAGTATAAATTTAAATTTTTTGGCAATAAGTTGTGTTCAATTTTATAAATTAAAACTAAATTTGCCTTATCTATACTCTGCCTAACTGAGAGCCAACCTAGTGTTGTTAACATATAATTAATAGGTGTATATCTGTCACAGCTTAATAGTATTCGCATAACTTTATTTTGTTGCACTTGAAGCTTATTTATAACATTTTTATTACATGAAATCAAAAGAGACATACAATAGCTAAAATGGGGAAATAAATATTTTTTTTTTAGTCCAGGCAGATAGATGTACTGATATTCTTTTAAAAAACCCAATTTTTCTCCTAATTTCTTAGATAGATATTGAACGTGATTGCAAAAATCTAGCTGTGGGTCTAGAAAGATTCCTAAATATTTGATTTCTTGTACATATTCAATAATTACTTTATCCAAATAAGTTGCTAAATTCCTATCACTAATTTTTTTACAATTTATCTTACTTCCTAAAATCATACATAGACTTTTTTGGGCGTTCAACTTTAGCTTATTTACACACAGCCACTTATATAGTATTGACAGTTCATGATTTAACCTTGTAGTAATTTCCTCAAAGTCAGTCCCAGACACAGAAATAAGAGTATCATCAGCAAAGAGACTAATGAAACTGTTTTTTAGGGTTTTATGAATATCATTGATGTATATTATGAAAAATAGAGGTCCCAATACACTGCCCTGCGGAACTCCCCATTTGTTAAGTTTCTTTGCTGATAGTCTATCTTCTATTTTTACACTTTGATATCTGTCTTTAAGGTAATTTTCAATGCATTCCAGAACCCCAGCACCGACACCATAAAACTTTAATTTGTTTATTAAAATGTGTCTGTCAATAGTTTCAAATGCGCGTTTTAAGTCTACAAATACGCTTAAGACAGCATTGCCCTTATTAATGTCTTCTCTCCAAGCTGCAGTCACGTGCTGAATAGCAGACTCACATGAGTGACTGCTCCTAAATCCGGATTGACCTTCAAAAAGTAAATTATTTTCTTCAAAGTAGGACCTTATTTGGGAATACACTATCGTTTCTAAAATTTTGTCTATAGTCGGTAATAAATTTATTGGTCTGAATTCCCCGGGAGTACCCGGCTTTGTCACTTTTGGTATTGGTACCACAACACTGGTTTTTAAGTCCCTAGGAAATGTACCCGACTCTAACGACACTGTTATTAAATGCAATAAGCTGCTCAAGGACAGGTCTAACGAGTAGCTTCAGAATGTGTAGTTCAAAACGTGACCACCGAGCTTCTGTAGATGGCGCCAAGTGGACAAACCGCCACTGTGCTACAATGCTTGGAAATTTTGCAAAGTGGAAAGCCAAAACCAAATAGCGCATGAAGGTGCTCGGGACCTTAGCAACAACTTTGCCCCCTTTCAAAATTTCGATATCTGTAGCCGTTCGAAAGTTACAGGCGATCCGGACGGACGGACGGACGGACGGACGGACAAAACGTTCGCATAAGTACGCTGAAGCTACTAATAAAGGATATCCGATCACGCAAAAGATATCCTTCAACAATTTTATACTTAAATTATTATCGCTAGTGCATTTGTTTTTAAGATTAAACACTATTTTTTTTAGTTCTGATATATTGATGGTCTTAAATTTCAGAAAACTTGTTTGTTTATCTTCACCGAGTCCCGGAGATCAACACCATCCCAGTTTACCTTCTCAATACTATCAATCACTTCTTTTAAACTATCCAAATAAAAGTCATTAAAATTATCCTGAATCTCCCCACTGTATGATCCAAAATTGACCCCCGAGAAATCGGTGATTTTTCCTCTGCGTCCCAATAAGTCCTTTAGAGTCTTCCACATTTTTTCCCATTTCTTTTGCAACCATCAATCTTAGAGTCAAAGTACGCTTTTCTTTCGGAGCGTAGCTTTGAAGTGACTGTATTTCTTTTTTGCTTATAGTCTGCCCAATCTTCCTCTTGCTTAGTTATACAGAATCTCCTATATGCAAGATCTCGTTCTTTTTGAGCTTTACGCACTTCTTCCGAGGTCCATGTGTATCTTTTCATCTGACACTGTTTCACCGGTGCAATGGTATCAACAGCACTTTGTATATTATGCATCAGGTCGGTATACAACACATTTACGTCTGCAGATGTATTATTCCAGTTTTTTCCTATAAGTTTTAAAATTAAAGCTGAGATCGTATTTTCATTTAGGTTTCGATATTGCCTAAAGAGTGTTCTTTCTTGAAAATCAGTATTATTTATCCAAAGTTGAGTACCCACAATCTGGTGATCACTTATAATAGGAAAGTTTCGTGGCAATTCTATGGCATCAAAATCATTTGTAATGATGTGATCCAAAAGAGTTGATGAGGTGTTTGTAACCCGTGTTTCTTTTGTTACAATTTGTCTAAAACCAGCAGCCTCAAAAACTTCCCTAAATTGTTTTGCCTTGCTTGTATCTGTCAACAAGTCAACATTTAAATCTCCTAATATATAAGAAGTATTTTCGTGAATAATGTCTTCATTCAACTTTTCTTGTAGCACTTCTAAAAAATCATTGGCTCTAGAGTTAGGAGATCTGTAGCATGTACCAACTATAACTGTATTTAGATCAATATGAATTTTAAGGACTAAGATCCAATAGGTATTAGTTACTGACTCATTATATAGTACTTCATATCTAAAGCCATTTTTAAGATAAATTATAGCCCCTCCCGTATGTCGGCTGTCAGAGTAACACACCACAGTTTGATAGTCAGGAACATCAAATTCTGCATTTTCAATATCTGATGTCACATGAGTCTCCGTGACACACATGATGCACGGACTTGTTTTACTTACGAAATCAGCCAACTGCAATATATTTAATGTTATTCCCTGTATATTGACGTGAAGGAACTCCAGATGCGTATGACCCTTTTAGTTGCTATGCGTACTGTGTTCTGTTTTGTTGTTTTTCTTGGGCTTTCTTATAACAAACACAGTTTCTATCAAATACAGTATGGTTAAACACAATATTTGGTATTTTTAAGACTTGAGAAGCATACTTACAATTTGTACATTCGAATGAATCTGACTGGCAATCTGTACTTTTATGATTTTGAGTACATAAGGGGCATACAATTTGTTCCGCTTTACAGTGTTGCGCTTTGTGACCATACTTCCAGCACTTAAAACATCGCAATACTGCGATATATTCAAAAACTAGAAAGCTGTCCCACTCCAAGAATACTCTCTTGCTATTTACCAAACATTTAATAATGTCCGGCGACACTTCTAAGATTACATTATACAACTTCTTATTGTACGGGATATATATTTTAATAAACTCTTGTTACGGTATTAAAAGGACTTTACGACACCCACCCAAGGTGAGCATCGCACCACGGAATCAGTCCTGAAAACCTGACACACTTGCCCTGAAATCGGTTCGAAATAGGCTAATAGGCCACGGCTGGAACGCTCAGGGAGTCGGGCGTGAGTCACACGATACGTTCTGGGCAAGCGCGTTGTGGCATAATATATACAGGGTATGTCGAAATTATGAGGGCGCCACCAAGCCTGTCTTAACCCGGCTAACCGGGCCTGGACGGTTAGACGGGAGCGAAGCATGCAAAAATACTCCGCCAATAAGATTACTCAAGAGTTGCAAGGTCAAATAACAATTTCGGGATTGCCTTAAGCCAGGATTGTGATTAGGTGTCAATCCGACCACGACTACGCAGCTGTCTCACTCACCTGCACGCTCACAGCTTCCTCGTTCCGTCGTACAATAATCCGTACAATAAAGGGGCGTCTATCTGTAACAGAACATGCACAAGCCGAAACAAACAATAGTTCCCTTAACTAACCAATCATATATTTCACTTCGGGTTACAATGGGGTAGCAGAATGCGTCGCCCTGTATCTAACCTTAATCTATAATTAAGGGCACCAGCTGGCACGCGCGCTCTAAACTTAACGACAGATGTTGAACATTAGTGAACAGCAATAATAGGTAGTAACGAGTAGGTACAAAGATACACGTTGCCTTATGCAAGGGCAGCGACGATTTACATTTGCCTTCACGGCACGAACAGTCTGCAAGTCCAAATGAATACACTAGCGTAGTAATGAGTAGGTACAAAGATACACGTTGCCTTATGCAAGGGCAGCGACGATTTACATTTGCCTTCACGGCATGAACAGTCTGCAAGTCTAAATGAATACACTAGCGTAGTAATGAGTAGGTACAAAGATACACGTTGCCTTATGCAAGGGCAGCGACGATTTACATTTGCCTTCACGGCATGAACAGTCTGCAAGTCTAAATGAATACACTAGCGTAGTAATGAGTAGTAATGAGTAACACTCGCGTTCACAGCGGTAATCAGGTTAAAGGCACATACCTTAATGCGTAGGCGGCGAGGGAGCCTGGTACAGTTGAGTTGCGACGAGCTGCAATCGTAGGTGGCAGGTACCTTCGGTGTTACAACGGCGAAAGGGGGTGAATGCATAACCGCCTCAATGGCGACGGGAGATGCGTCAGGACGCGTACAACGGGACGACGAAAAGAATGGGGGCCTCACTCGTTCTGCTGAACCAAATCCTCGTAGGTCGAGATGAAGGGGGCACGACCCCTCACTAACAGTAGCAGGAACTGGGCTCCAAAAACACCCACGTTACGCCGAAGACCACTCGACAAATTCCGACTCACAACCACCACACAAGCGCTCTCTGCAATGGGCTCCGGACGACTGCCTTTAAGGCGAAAACGTTTGTAACAAAATTGCTGAAGCAGCACTTGACGGGAAAAAGACTGACGCCCCCGCCATAATGGCGGGAGCGCCGCACGAAGCACACACTATCCGACCACTTGCTTGATCGACGGCTCTCGGCTGAATCCCCGAGGGAAGCGTTGGCAAAGGGTCACTTTCGCCGCGTCCCCCACGTGACTAAACCACAGCGAATCGCAAGGCGATGAAATGAAACCAACCAATCCGGGCCACGCTGGTATCACGCCGCCACAGCGTGCTAAATGAAACAAACCAATGCGGGCCACGCTGGTATCACGCCGCCACAGCGTGCTATTCAGAATTCAGAAAAACGCCATCAGAGGAGAGCTCCAACCGACGACAAATACTGCTTTTGGGGCTAAATATGTGCGAAATCGTGATTCTGGAATTAGGCGATGGAGCCAAATAAAAAGCTAAAAGGGCTTAGCATACGAGCACGCTGCTCTAAGCTTAGGCGGCTATTCAAAATACCAAAATGACCTAACTAACGGCGTGAAATGCAATTAAGCATCTGAAACAGCAAAATGACTTAACACTCTATATTATCGGAATCCAATCCATTTAAACAGTTTTGACTTTTTATGCTCTGCAAAAACTCCTTTTAATCATTCAAATATTTTTCATGTATACCAACAATCAGTAATTTTGGACGAATTAAATTTGGAATGTCAATAACATAGATGTCTGATAACTCTGCCTTTGCTTTATTCTGCAGTTTTTCTAAGGATTTATCTTCGCACTGAATAATAACAGAACCATGACCGACAGATTTTAGTCTTTTTATTTCCACTGATAAATCAGTTGGATTTATTTTCTGCGTGATAGCATTTTTGGTTGCTTTGCTATCTTGATTTGCATTTTTCGGTCTAATAATTAACGGTGGATATTTTTGTTTTACGACGTCTGACCATAGTTGATTTGGCCGTGTTGAGTCCATACGTTCTAAATGCTGCACTAGGTTCTCCGTATGCACTTTACATTCCTGTCTGCCTTTCAACTCTTGCCAGGTGTTCATTAATCATAATTTTTTCAGGCACTAATATGAAACACACATCGCACATCCAAAACAAATTTTTACAGTCACTAATAACTCTTTGAAACTGATCCTTAACATTAACACAATGATAATGATACTTATTTTGGCAAAATTTACACGTCACATACTTTTTGTTTACGATCAAATTGTCGCTGCAGCGGGAACACACGTGTGTACCCGTCGACATACTGTACTGTACGTATGAAATAGATTTAATTGATGATCCAAAACTGAAAATATGTCCGGCACGAAGAAAACCATATGCAATCAGTTGAATAGAATGACGGAAATGAGAATAATAGAGCCCATAAATGAGCCGACACCATCAGTATCGCCAATGGTAATAGCCGAACAAGCCAACAAGATACGCATTTGTTTCGATCCATCACAGCTCAACAAAAATCTTACAAGGAGACATTATCCCTTATAAACATTAGAAGAGATATCAACCCGTATTCATAGATCTAAAAGTCTTTCACATTGCTAGATTGCAGAAAACGTTTCCGACAAGTAAAGGTAACGGAGAGGACAGCTAGGTACCTACTTAACGTTCGCAACAGGGAAACACCATGGGGAAGGTACAAGTGTTGTCGACTCCTACTTGGTCTTGCTTCAGCACCAGCAAATAATGTGCTGCATACTAAACGATATAAAATGGGTTGAGTGTTCGATAGACGACGTACTAATACACGCAGCTTCCAAACCTGGGCTAGAGCAAATAACAAAGCTGGCAATACAACGATTCAAAAAAGCGGGTTTTAAATTGAATGAAGAAAAATGTAAATTCCCCAGAGAAAAGATAAAATTCCTAGGTCATTTACTAATAGTAGAAGATCTACTCCCAGATCCAGACAAAGTAGAGGCAATTAATAGATTGAAAACGCCAACAGTAAAGGAATTGCAACGATTTCTAGGCATGGCAACGTACCTCGCAAAATGTATTCCAAACTTCGCAGAACAGCTCCACTAGGAACACTGTTAGAGAAAGAAAGTGAATGGACATGGGATAACCAACAAGACAAATCTATACAAATAACAAAGAAAGTGTTTAAAAAACCGCCAGTTCTAGCTTATTTCAACCCTAAAATACCAGTAGTTCTCTCTGTCGATGCCAGCAGCACCGCCCTAGGAGTGTTGCTCGAAGAGGACCGATCAGTAGCATAATGCGCAGTCTCTGACTAAATCTCAAAGAAACTATAGCCAATTAGAAAAAGAGGCATATGCTATACTTGTATGGTACAAGAAATTTCATGAGTATATCTGAGGAAAACAACCAGTGATAGAAACAGAACACAGGCCCCTAGAAGCGATATTCAAGAAATCTATCTACGAAGCACCAGCAAGATTACAAAAAATGTTATTCGAAGTTATGCTACACAACCCCATTATAAAATACAAAAATCTGTAAAAGGCTTTACCCAGAACTTCCCTCGTCGACATTGTGACACTAAATAATTTTAAAAATCAAATTAAGTTAGGAGTAAAAATATCTTCACGTTTCTAATACATTAAATACATTTTCAAATAAAAACATGTAGCCCACTGGGGTATTTGAACTGCGCCGCATCTGCGAAGCAGATTATAACCACATCGACTTTTCATCTGCACGATCGAGACATTGGAACGAGTGCGGCGCGCCCCTCTCTTGAACAGAATGGTCTTATTGTTGAAACGTTTCGTCTCTTTTGTGACATTATTCTGTATTTGTTGAGTCCCATTTTCGGCAAGTGTAAAGCCTGACCTATGTGAAAAACATTACTTCCTTCTATTTCAAAATTAACGCAAAAATAAACAAAATTTTATTTTTTAAGGTGCTTACCCTGTATACATTTGTCAGAAATTTTCACAGACAGACAGGCGAAATTGAGAAAACCTGTTTTTCGTCATCTAGGGACCCTGAAAAGTGAAGATCTGAAGAAATCTCAGAAGGTGATTTTTTCGTGATTAGGTACAATTCTGATCTTTACCTAGCCCTTTTACATCATCGGAACACACCACGCCATCATCTAGGTTTGCCGTTACAAAGACTCATGAGCCGAATGACACAAACATTAATGCCAACAACTAAGAAGCTATTAAGCCCTGAAGTAATAAAAGGAGTCGAAGAAAAGTTAAGCAAAATTAAATACACAGAATTAATGTAGGCCGACATAGATTCTAGACAGCGCAAAGACTTTGAAAAGGGGGAGAAAATACTATAGGTACAGAAAGAACGAGAAGGAATGGCTGCCAGCACAGGTCACAGAAAGAATACCAGAAACTCGATCATTCAAAATCAAAACACCCGAAGGCAGAACATACAGAAGAAATTCCTAGTTTCTAAGAAAGACGAGCAGCCTAAGACCACCTACAAAAGTGGTGCTCCCAGGGCCACCACCACCAAAACGAAGGCAGATGTCAGCATAAGACATAGCATTTAAGGTATCATGTACGCATGTAAAACAATAGTTTAGAATAATAAATATATTGACATTGATAGTAGTAAAATAGTAATTTACGATACAAGTAACGTTATCAAGGTTTTTACATTACAAGAGAATAGTTTGAATGAACGAGCGACGTTAGGAGCGAGTTCTTTAAAATTCTCGAGTAATGTAGAAAGCGAATAACGTTACGTAAATCGTAACACGGTTTATTTTATCCTAAAATACTAATCTTGAAAAAATAGGAAAAATGGTTATTAATGACACAACAGCGAGTGGTGGTATCACTAGTAAAATAAAAACTCAATACTGTATTGGTGGTAGCACTGTCAGGTTATGTTAAATTTGAGATTTTCAGGTTAACTTTTGCGTCAGTTTGTGTCAAATAACAAACAAAACCTAACCTACTAACATCGAATTTGACATAGACTGACAATACATTTCAGTGCTGTCAACATGTGATTAATGCTAATAAAGTATCGTTATGTTATTTTTCTTAACAACACTAGTGTTGTTAAATGCATCTTAACGCAACTCGTTGCGAAGGAGTTATTGTCATAATAACATAATAGGATAAAATAAACAAATTTACGAAATTCTTGCGCGCAAACAATTGGTTGTTTATTCGTTTCTATAAAAACGCGCACTTCCATCTCTAGTGATGAAAGGTACTGCCATCATACGTTTTTGACACTGGCAGGGGCTGTTTGACCTTGAACCTATCAAATTTCCCAATGTGAGAAGGGCTGTTTGTTCAAGGTTAAATAGAAGCAGCCAGTGTCATTTTTTTTAAATTCAAATTGCTCATTGTGAGAAGCGCTATTTGCTTAAGGTCAAATTATCCCATCAATATTTCATTGATTCTACCAAATATGAAATACTTCCTGGTAAGTGGCATGTTGACGAAGTACGATCCAATGAAACTTGATGTATTTGAAGTACGTATACTCTGTTCACATCTTTTTGGCATGATGGTTGGCCATGACAGTTTCCCCAATTTAGCTGTGTAAAATTACTTTGATGTGTTTAAATGAGGTTTACATTTGAGGTTATGGTTACCAAATGTTTTTAGAATAGAAAACATGACAAAACACCTTCAAATGCAAAGTTACCATATTTAAGCAGAATAGAAATTGGAACTTTTTATGTATGTATCCAGTTTCAGTAATTAGAGACATTTTTAATTAAGTACGTGGAAGGTCTTGCAATACTTCAAATTTTAAACATTTCCCCACATGTACTAGCAGAGTAAGCAGTTCATCTGGCAACAATATTATGTTCTGTCAAGTGACAGTAAATTGGTTAGAGGTTATGCAGGTTATACAACAAAATAAAAATTACGGTTCTTCTCATGGGCAACTTAATAACAAAAATCCAAGGCCAACCTTTATACCAAAAAGATGGAAGAAAATATACAGTGTATCCCCTGATTGAGTTCACTATAGGTATAATCGACAAAAAAAAATTCAATTTTATTTTAACGTTTTGGGAAGAGTTAATACTTACGATTTGAGGTTATAAAACCAAGCTGCCCGAAATTAAACTACGAATAGGAATAGGTAAATAATAACAAGCATAACTAACGAAGAGAAGCAATACCAACAATAACAACAAATAATTAACAAAATACAACCAACCTAATTAACAACACCACTCGACACGAAAACCTGCAAATTAAACACCTCTATCTCACGCGATAGCAGCAATAGCGAAGTGACGTTTGTGTTTTTCGTATGAATATGCGTATTATTGCTACAAAAAAAACTACAATAAGTTCTAAATCTAGAAGCCAAGAATTTTTATTATTTTTGTTGATGAAATGACTTTAACTGTCATATGTCATATCAAATTTTAATATAAAAAATTACAAAACAAAACAATTATAAAACTAGAAAAATGTGCAATTTCCTGAATAGGTATACCGTTTTCTAAGCAAGAAATAATCCTAGCTTTGTTACAGTATTAAATTAACCTTACGACACTCACAGATGGGCGAGTATCAAATGCTAAACAAATCCGAAAAATGGGGCACGCTCACCCTGAGAATCGTTAAAAACAGCCTAAAGGCCTCGGCTCGAATGCGCTCAGGGAGATGGGCGTGGTTCAAAACGGTACACCGCAGGGCAAGCGTGTTGATGTATATACAGGATGGGCTCCACCAGATTCAACTCAAGATACCCACGTTCAACCGGACCTGGAGGGTTAAACGGGGCGAGAAGTACTCAAATAACTATTTCGAGAACCCCGGTGCAGTGACAGACACAAAGACCTACCTGGAATGCTCATCCGCCACGACCAGGCATCACCTTACAATGGTCGCAACACAATGACACAGTCACCCTGTAAACAAACATGCACACGACACAAAAAGGTACAGAATAAGAGTGTACGGTTAATACATCTATTGGCCACGCCAAGTGACCTACCAAACACCATACAAAAATACAAGTATAGTCGGCACCTATGCCGGCCCGTAAGAATGGCTTATAAGGTACGCCCAGCTGGGAGGCGCGTTAACTAAAGGTTTCGGCGATTTAGGCCTCAACAGGCATGACGCGCGAGAGCAAGGCCTGAACTTGGGTTCGAGTCACCAGACGCCCTGACTTAAGTGAAACATTTAATAATAACAAACATGAACGGTTAATCTACACAAACAAAGCTGTCTGCCAGCGCAAAATATTAGAACACTACGTTAAATTTTACTCAGAGTGTACTCTCGCATTTGTACTTAATTTACAGAAACAAAGCCGCCTTGCAGCACAAAAGGTTAGAATACAACGTTAGATTTTAGTCAGAGTGTACTCTTGCATTGGTACTTAATTTACAGAAACAAAGCCGCCTTGCAGCACAAAAGGTTAGAATACATCATTAGATTTAAGTCACAGTGTACTCTTGCATTGGTAAATAATTCTACTGAAACACAGCTGACTTGCAACACAAAATGTTAGATTACAACGTTACATTTTAGTCGGAAGGTACTCTGGCATTAGTAAATGATTTTACAGAACCACAGATGCCTTGCAGCACGAAATGTTAGAATGCAGTGTTAAATTTTACACAGAGTGTACTCTTGCATTAGCACTGTCTCGAGCGCAAACTTGAATAAATAGTTCGCACGAACATGCAGCGGAAATAGTTTATTGCATAATTTTATACCTAATTAACGCGCTCATCCTGCAGCAGCGGTAGCATCCAAGCCATGTCGATAATTAGCTGACACCTGGGTGTGTGTGACATGAATCGGCCCAGCGCGTTGTTGCACCCGTCATCGCATGCAAGCAAAATAGCATAGGCTGTCCTTCTTGCTCTCACGGGCTGAATTTTAAATTGCTCAAAATCAAGACGCTTATAACTGCGGAAACCTGCAGATGCGAGAAGCTATTAAGCTAGGGCTGTACAAATGTGATGAATTAATATGCTTGGGAGCCAGGGGTGTACAAAGATTGCGAATTATTATATTTAATGCTAAACGCTGTAGTAAAATGCCATGTAGTCTGACCAAAATGGACTTGAAATTGTTAAATAGCTATCGGAATCGCAGAGGCATAAAAATGGTCTGACAGCTTTTGAAGTTAAGCTCATTCTAGGCATTACTGAAATAATTTCAAATTTATTAATATCTCAGTTGCCAGGTTCAGATTCGTGCAGCTAAAAAAACCGTGCCGTAGTTTTTTTCTAGCAATAGTACCTCTCCGCCAAGTTGGCTTTTTATTTGTTCATTACTTGAATTTTAGATGTAGTTCACATATTTTCGGCATTCCTTGTGTGCTTGGTGCTGCTGTAGGTACTTTCTTCCTGCACTACAACATTTTAAAAAATATGAATTGAAAGTGACTGATATAATTTATTATAGCCACAAACAACTGTAGTACTAGCCGAGGCACAATAAATATCTACCTCAAAAAATGTAGTCCTTATTTTTGGTACAAATGTTCCTTAGTATTCTAGGAGAGACCCTTTAAAAGTCCCCCCCCTCTGGGGTGCCGGCGTCATATCAAGAAGGCCTTGTTAAAAACCTCGTTTGCTCAGTTAAAGTATCTTTTGTGTTTTGAACACCGCAAAACATCATTAAGCAAAGCTGTTCAAAATATAAAATTATGGTGATATCCAAAATTTCAGAAATATGGAATGGCTTTAATAAACCGTGTTCATTGGAAGGCATTGCACACGGTTTCATAAAAGTTTTCAATGGGTTTTACATTCTGTACAACTGTTTTAATAACATTTTCTGTAATATGATCGAATAAGGTACAATTGCGATCATCCAAATGTGCACGGTTTTTCGTTACTAAGGCAATTTTTTTATTTTTTCCTGTATTATAACTGGCTATTGTCAGTGGCGTTCCTTTTCTTCAAATCATTTAAAAATAAAGTTATGACAGTGACATTTAAAAAAGTTTGTAACACCTATGATTAAAAGTCAAAGTTACAAAAACGTGTGCACCTTTGGATGATCGTAATGGTACTTTATAACTTTATCATTATACTTTTTAATAAACACGTGATTTCTTCTTCTGTTATTTGTTGCAAAAAACTACGACGTCGACACCCCAGAGACAAGGACTTTTAAGGGTTCGCTTCTAGGGCACTAATGAACATTTGTGCCAAAAATCAGTACTAAATTTTTTTAGGTTACCCTTAAAATGTGTCTAATATGTCTATATTGGCTATAAACCATTCTAAATGTTTCTGGTTAACTTGGCCATGGTAAACTGACAGTTTAATACGTTATTTATTAATCATTTTAATTTGCAGAGTGGCGAAATACCCAAAAAAGAATATGAATTATAGATTCACGCCACAAAGAAGTTTCATTGTCATTTATTATACTTTTAAGGTTATGATTTCTGTTAATTATGGTCTTGCACTGTTGCTTTTTCAGAAATTTTCTAAATAAAAAGGTTTTGCAAACACCTTCATTCTTTTTTTAACTGCAGTTTTGAGGTTAACAAAATGAACTGCTTATTTTTCTTGCAAACAGACAGTAATCACAATGTATATCACAAATGTACAATACATCTTATGAATATTATGTCATTCCATTTATCATTGGTACTACAGCCATTTATTGGCCTTGACCTCCGCAAGCTTCTTCCGCCACATCACGTATTGGGTTTTTTGCTTCTTGATATATAGGCCATGCTGCAGCAGTGAAACGTGTAACACTCTTAGCCCCTTTCACACGTGGAGACAGTGGGTTTGTTACTATAAGTATAGTCTGTGCAATCATGGAGCATTCAATATCTGACTGCGAAAAATTTATCAGTTTACTAAAGCCGCATATTTCGACACAAAACAACAATGCTAGGTCCATAACTGCACTGCACTGAACCGTTCTCGCAGGTGACTGAAGGCCCCGTGTACTTATCTGATACACGCAACGTCTGAAAGGAACCTTTCCCTACGCGGTTCTGTGTCCCGTATACTGTATCCCGCATATATGGTATTCACGAATGAAAGAAGCCTAATTTACTTCTTTGTAGAGTTCTGGTGATTATGTTCACGTTATCGGCATATCCCAGCATTTACCTTGATTTGTAGCGTGAAGTTTCTCTATTTTAGAAATTATCGTCCCGTACCATTTTTTGAAACATTTTTACTCTTTGTGACATTATCCTGTATCGGTTGAGTATTATTTTCGCCAAATGTAAAGCCTGACCTATGTGAAAGTTACTACTTCCTTTTATTTTAAAATTAACCCAAAAATAAACACAATTTTATTTTTTTAAGGTGCTCACCCTGTATATATTTGTATGAAATTGTATCGGTTTCATGCGCGGTTGATATACAGTGTGATCAGAATAATGGGTAACAAAGGGGCAACTTTTTACTTTTTTATTTATTAGAAAATTTTGTTCTTATTAAAAGTCCCTGCATTTTCTAAAACTCAAAATAATCTTTCCAAAATTTAAATATCTCCTTTCTTCTACGGGGGAGGTTCAAAAATATGAAAATGGCGTAAGAATCAAGTACCCTTATTTTTTAAAATACACAAAAATCTTATTTGAAAGAGTTGCTTAGAATTGAGAGAAGGTGTAAAATACGAAGTCACAGCCACCTACTCCAAAAAATAATTTTCTGTTTTTTCTTTTTTTACCACCCTGTGCATTACACTTATTATCGGATACGGTAAGGATATACTGTCAAACTTCAGTGCCGCTTACTTAGCAACAAGGAAATTAATCGATATTAGTGCAAATAAATCTATTTTTTGTCCAAAGTAAAAACAGACATATTAAAAAAAGTTTAAAAACAAATGATCAACATCAACAAGAATTTACAACAATTTCAATTTTTAATTGAAATGTTATACTTAACAAATATTCAGAATAAAGTTGTTGAAGTGTCCTTCTTTATTATTATTTTGTATGTTTGATGTTTTTGATGTTCGGATCATTTGTTATTAATTTTTTAAGATACTCGTGTTTTACGCGTTGGACATAATTTTAAAATTTTTTTAAGACCACTTTCGATTCACGTAAGTTTTTGGTTACTAGCCGAGCGAAATTTAAGGTTAATAAATAATACATCCTTATGGTATCTGATAATAAATTAACATTAAGGTATCTCATTTTCCTAAATAGACTTATTAGCACTAATTTCGATTCATTTTCTTGTTGCTAAGTAAACGACACTACCGTATCAGATAATAAGTGTAATGCACAGGGTGGTAAAAATAGAAAAAACAGAAAATAATTTTTTGGAGTAGATGCCTGTGACTTCGTATTTTATAGCTTCCCTTAATTCTAAGCAACTTTTCCAAATAACATTTTTGAGTATTTTGAAAAATAAGAGTACTTTTTTCTTAAGCCATTTTCATATTTTAAACTTCCCCCGTATACGAAAGGAGATATTTAAATTTTGGCAAGTTTATTTTGAGTTTTAGAAGATGCAGGGACTTCTATCAGCAACAAAATATTCAAATAAATGGAAATTTAAGAGTTTCCGATTTGTTACCCTTTATTCTGATCGCGCTGTATAATATGTATGCAAAATATCGTCTTCCTCCGACAAATAGTTTTTGAGCTATACTGCCAACAGACAGACAGACAGACCGACAAGGTTCGGTTAAGCGTGGGTCTCCCTGATTGGGCCTTGTGGCGCCCTTTTTCTTTTGCAACACCCTATACATACAGTCGCGCTTGCCCTGCGGTGTAGCGCTTCTAGGACCACGCCCATCTCTCTGAGCGTATTAGAGCCGTGGCCTTTGAGCCTGTTTGTAGAGATTTCCAGGATAAGCGTTGACGTCTCCCGGACATGATTAAGCATTTGGCACTCCCATACCTGTGAGTGTCGTTAAAACAGTTTGATACTGTAACAAAATGTTCGTGCTTATGACATTTTATTCAGTAGTAAAAAAAATTTGATGCGCTGTAGTGTATTCAAAATTCTGTTACAGCTGCTGAACAGTATTTTTATCAATTTTTTTATCGTCGGCAGCCTTATTTGCCTACATTTAAACGACTTTACGATAACTTGGGAGAACATGGTTCATTTTTTAAGCCACGTGTCAAAGATAAAGTTAATGAAGCAAAAGAATAAATGTATTGATAAGTACCAATCAGAATCCATCGACGTCCACCAGACAAATTTCATCTGAAGCTGGTGCTTCTCAGAGTACTGTGGTGCTAAAGAAACATAATTTTCATCCATATAAATTTGCAGTATCACAGGCATTGCATCTTGGGGATTATAACAGACGTCTTCAATTTTGCAGATGGTACAGGAATATGGTTAGAAATGACGGGCAGTTTCCTTTAGAATATTATGGACTGATAAATCGCGTTTTACAAACTGCGAAATGTTTAATAGGCTCAACAAACATTGATGGCTTCAACAAAATCCGCATCATATTGAGCAAAGAAGACCCCAAATTAAATTTAGTTTCAATGTTTGGAGCAGTGTATTTGGTAGCGCTAAGTGAATTTTACGAGAACTGGATACTTTAGTTTTTTTTAAATATCTAGTAAGCCATGGATATTTTCTGAAAAACAAAAACATTTAAGCATGCTTCTAAAACTGCACTACTTTTCCTATTTAACCGATTCTCTATCTCCAATACCTTCCAAGATCCCAATGCTAAACATTTAAAAAAACTCACTCTGTATAGTACAGTCTAGTTATGTTAAAATTAGGCTACAGACGGAACTAATTGTTAGATAGCTAATTCCTGCGGGAATATTTTCTTAGAGTCCCTATGAATCACCACAAAATATTTCAAAGATCTATTGTGCCGAACACCCCTAAATTTCGAAAAATCGTCTGCCATATTAGAAATATCGACCTAGTGGCTGAACAATTTGCTTTAGCTACTAACGGGGTCACAGGTGGCGCATAGTGGATGACCTTTAGATATAAAAGTTAGCTGCGATATTTCGTTTAGTAGATGTTAATCTCTGCTGCGGAGCCTGTATATCGCCTCGACTGCGGGTGTCGTAACCATGGGCATCGCCGTTTTTTGTGTAATCACCATAATGTTCTTTTATATGTAACAGATTGCAATATAGTATTTCTGACGGTAGCATTAATATGTTAAATTTTTTGAACAATGGTTTACAACTGTTTGACTCGCCTCCACCAACGGTCTCAAGGCTCTTTTTTGTACAATAAAATTTATTTTTAATATGTGTAGAGGTACCCCAGCTTATCACACCGTACGTCATCACACTATGAAATAATGCGTGGTATGCAATTATGGCAACATTTAAGCTTACTCGATTTTTACTTCCTTTTACGATAAAGGAAGTAGGTATTGGATTCACCCCAAAAATTCGAAATTGAGTTTTCAACAGATCTTCACGTTTTAGAGTCCCCTGATCCCAAAAAACGTATATTTTTTTTCATTGGTCTGTCTCTGTCTGTGTGTGTGTCTGTCTGTGTGTCTGTGAACAGAATATCTCAAAAACGAAAAGAGGTATGGCGTTAAAACTTCATATATAAGTTTTGTGTACTATGTAGATGAGACAGCAAGCTTTTGACGAAAATCGTATAACCGGAAGTAGGTGTTTACTCTTGTGGTTTTTCAGTTTTTTTCGATTTTTTCAAAAACGGCTCTAACGATTTTTTTTCAAACTTTACATTTTTATAAAATTATTAATGTGTATTGTTGTGACATAAGAGATTTTCCAGTTGAATACTTCTAAAATGGGTTTCTTTTGTTTTTTTCTATTTTTTTTATTAACTTCTATTTTAAATGCATCACCCGGTATATTATTACATTTTTGAATTCAGATTGAATTTCTAGAAAAAATTTGTCTCTTCAACCAACTCTCTATTTTGTACCGTTTTTGTAGAATTTGCAATTTTTGACAACTGCTTAGAAATTAAAAATCAAATTTTTGGCTAATTATAAGATCACTGTAAAAGGAAGTTGTGTGAGTGTATCACACCAGATTTTTTTTATTAACTCCTATTTTAAATAGAACACCCGGTATATTATTACATTTTTGAATTCAGCTTAAAATTCTAGAGAAAATTTGTCTCTTGAACTAACAATGTATTTTGTGCCGTTTTTGTAAAATTTGTAATTTTTGAAAATTTTTGACAAATGCTTAAAAATTTAAAATAAAATTTTTGGCTAATTATAAGATCACTGTAAAAGGAAGTTGTGTGCGTGTATCACACCAGATTTTTTATTTGTCTAATTACATAGATCGTTCTTGATAACTTAATTGAAAGATTGTCAACGTGTGCTTGCCAAGTTAGTCTGCTATCCAAGGTAAGGCCTAAAAATTTTACGGTTTCACAGATATTTTGTTTATTTGAAAATAGTAAAGTGGTAGTTTTATTTTGTTTTAAACAAAGCTTATTTGTCTTGAACCAATCGGAGGCTTGATTAATAATGTTGGTTTGTAATTGACTGACAAGAATTTCATCTTCTATGTGGTTTGCAAAGGTCGTATCGTCTGCAAATAAAGTTCTGAATACTGGAATGGCATTAGGCACATTGTTAACATAAATTAAAAATAACAACGGTCCCAATACACTTCCTTGTGGGACGCCATGTTGAATTGAAGACATCTGGCTATACTGACCTTTGCAAAATACACATTGAGATCTTTCAAATAAGTAGGACAACATTAGTTTTAGAGTTACTCCTCTGCAACCTAATACTCCAGCTTATCGAGTAAAATGCTTTTTGAAACAGTCGAACGCCTTGCTTAAAGCAAGAAATAGTGTCAAGGAAATTTTTTATTTTCCAATGATTCTGTTATATAATTAATGAGATTCAGCACAGCTCCCGACGTGTTCCTTCCTTTTCTGAACTCAAACTGTCTGTCCATAAAAATATGGTTGGTTTCAAAGAAATTTAAAATTCGAACTGCAATCATTTTTTCTATAATTCTATTGATTATATAGGTCTAGTGAGTTTGATCTTTTTAATGCTTTTATAATATCTTGTATCTCGGATTCCTCAACAGCATATAAGAGTGACTAGTGGACCCGTTACAAAATATTTTGCAAGTTACAACACTTCTTTCTAACGTGTGGCAGGATTCTTTAGGTAAAATTTAAATTTTTAAGTTTTCAAAACTACTCACACGTGATATTGCTACATATACTTGACCATGACTAAATACTGGGGTTGTGGCAAATACGATATATTCCCACTTTATCCACAGTTTGCCCTTGTGATTTATAAATTGTCAGCGCAAATGATAGGCGCACAGAAAAATTTCTTTTCCGAAGGCAAAAAGATAGAGCAATATTAGAATGTGTTAATCTATACGCGGTAATAATACTCTTCTGCCTGTAGCTTGTCCATTTAATACAAAATCTAAGCAGTTCTCAGATAAATGGTGTACCCTTAATCTTATCTCATCTATTAAACCCGTAGACACATTTATAATTTTCAAGGGAATATGTATTGAGCCTTTTTTAGTTTTAATCATGTCGATATATTCCACTGAAAATTAACGAATCTAGAAATTCCATAGAAAATGATAAAACCTTGTCAGTATGTGGTACAATTATTGTATTCACACTCAAATACTGCTTTTCATATTCAGGCAAGAGCAGCAATGTTCGTTTTTTGGGGCTAAAATTGAGAATTTTTAGGGCCGCTGGTAGCAATGGCTAGAAAATTGTTTAAATAAGCGACATGCGCTTCACGTTAGAGCGCAGGCCGTATTTTACACAAATAAATTCAAGCAAGTGCAGTGGTCCATTGCAAAAATCAGCATAACACCGTGGGCCGACTTCAAAAGCTTACTTGTTCCACTGGTACGGGGCCGCAAACTACGTATTTTGCGTGCTACAATATTTTAGTTTTTCTCTAACAGTTATGCAGTTATTTGCAATTTAGGACTTTTGTGCACATCTACACGGTGATGACTTTCATTTAAAAAAAGAATTATAAGATGTCGAAAGAAAACGCTTTACGTTTTAAATATATAGATTGTTCATTATTTCTTTAGCTAAACGTTATTTGTGTATTTTGATGAGGGAATATTTGATAATAAATCGTCAGCTACATGCACAAAGTAGTCATTGTGAGATTCTGGGAAAATCACACTTGACACTCCGTTGCTATTGTTATTGTTTAGACCTTTTTTTATTATTTTCCATATTGTTCTCTGTTTATTATCAGACTCCAAAATTTCCATATTGATTTTTTCTTTAATTTTAAGATTTTTTTGTTTGTATTCGTATTTTTTTTTGTTCCAATTGAGCCGATAGAAGATGATTATTTTGCAAGTCCAATTTCAAAATATTTCCAATTTATTTCTTCCCTGGCCGAAACTATTTCTGGATAAATATAGAAGCATTTTTACATTTGTTATTTGTATTTATTTTAATGGGAAGAAAAGATAAATCGTGATAATATGATAGAACTTGATAAAAAGCATTTACTGCAGTTTGGTACATTTGTGTTGTTATAACGGCCGCACATGACAACTAATTGAAGTCATTTAATAAAAATTATTTCAGAATTACCTAAATTACTTCAATTAATCTCTACAGTGTCCTTTGTGTGCTTGCAAAGAGCCGCATGTTTGGCATGCCTGTACTAGAGGCCGAGTACTCTAAAACAGCGTTTCTCAAACTGGGGTCCGCGGACCCCCGGGGGTCCGCAAACGCAATCTAAGGGGTCCGCGAGTTAAGCCCTAGAGCTATTATAGATCAATAGGAATTGTTTAATTTTGAATTAAACAGATAAAGATTTCAGTCAAAATTTACGAAATATCGTTCACAATTTAAAAGCCAGTTTTGCTTTCATAATCAGTCGGTTTAAAGACCGCTATCACAACAGTAAGCATATTATATTACGAAATGACCTAGAACTTCAAGTTCATCGCACGAACTCGCAGACAACGCGGAACTATAATTGCTTACTACTTATTTTGCAATTTTAGAATTGTTCTAGTGAACTATACTTTTGCACTTTGAAATGTTTTTATTTAGTATCTAAGCAGTTATATTGTAGAAAAGCCCGTTTATTTTTGTAATAAAATCAATCGACATTTACTGTTTGATTCAATTACATCGATACTACCTTTCCAAGCCTAAAATTGAAGTGTGAGGCTGCACTTCGGGTAGTTATCTAATTATCATCCCTTTAAGTGCCATTGAGTACATTGGCTTAATACATGAATGCAGTCTCATTCATGTGCTTAAAAATTAGGGATAAAGAACCAGTGCAACCAACAGAAACCTGATCCAGCCTCCAGGCATTTCGGTTCATGGAATAGATAATGTGGATTTATAAAGAGTGTTTTTTAGAGGCGAAGAACTTTAAATTGAAATAAAACAGAAAATGTTTTTAATATTCATGAATTTGGCTTTACTTGAAAGATAATTTTTTGGCATGTTTGAATATAATTTCGGGTATGTGACCGCCACAGCTGGCCCGTACATGACGTAATATGGAGGTCCAATTTTCACACACTCTTCGCAGTAAATCAGGCTGTATTTCGGCAACTGTTAACTGGAATATTTCGTGGATCTGTTAACTGACCACCTCGTTCGTCCGATTTGACGCCATTAGATTATTTTCTTTGGGGATATGTAAAGTCGCATGTCTACCCCGATAAACCATTATTATTATTGCACGTCTGTATTGATACTACATATTCTATGAATTTTGTAAGTGTTCTTGTGTTTTTATTAGCCTTTAATAATAAAAATGAGCTCTCAAATATTACTTAATTTTATTACCGGTACCTAATGCAGCAGCAAACTGTTTTCAAGGTCACCGGGGTACATAAGTCATACACTGTCTATGGTCGATAAAATTGTATGGGGGTCCTCGATTTTTTTTAAGCAACTAAGGGGTCCGCCGATGTCTACAGTTTGAGAAATGCTGCTCTAAAAGATAGGGACAGGCAGGTCATCATGGCCAGGATGCGCAGTGGTTTGGCGATTATCTCAATGTGCCATGGTTACTTAGCAACGGCACATTCTTAGAGGCGTCCTGTTACCCGGGAGTTCGGTCGCTTATAGTTGTTTTTTGGATTAAAATAATAGTACATAACATATAATTTTGTTTTTTCTATAGCATATCTTAAAGTGTGCTTTAATCGACTAAAAACAAAAGGTCAAGTTTTACTTTAACAGCAAGGGTAGATAAAGTAGCACATTAACATCAAGGGTAGATAATAGTAATTTATTATACAAGACGATAAAGTTAAATTTTATCCACGAGTGAATCGTTTAACGTCGAGACGAAGTCGAGACGTTAATGATTCAAGAGTGGATAAAAATAACTTTATCGTCGTGTATAATACAATATTTTTTTCTATAGCAAGAACTTTAACAATTTCAAAAGAAAATAATGACAGTCAATCACATTTCAAAATGTCAGTAGCTAGATTGGGTTGCTACGATAATACGAAGCTGTCATATTTAATTTAAACAAAAGTTAGAAAATTAAATTACTTTATCTATCCTTGATGTTAAAGTGCTACTTTATCTACCCTTGCTGTTAAAGTAAAACTTGACCTTTTGTTTTGAGTTGATAACAGCACACTTTAACATGTGCTATAGAAAAAAGTAATTTAATTTTCTAACTTTTATTTAAATTAAATATTACAGCTTCGTATTATCCTAGCAACCCAATCCAGCTACTGAGATTTTAAAATATGATCGACTTTCCTTATTTTCTTTTGAAATTGTTGAAGTTGTTGCTATAAAAAAAATGTTTGTATTATACACGACAATAAAGTTATTACTATCCACTCTTGAATCATTAACGTCTCGATGTTAAACGATTCACTCGTGGATAAAATTTTACTTTATCGTCTTGTATAATAAATTACTATTAATTGTGATTGCAAATATTGTATACGCTACTGTCGATTCTCGCGGCGCGTGCCGTAACAACAACTCGCACAGCCAAACTGTGACGTGCCTATCCCTATCTTAGAGTGACCGGACATTACACGAGTGTTTTACTGTACATACTATTAAATAAACAAGGCAACTAAAGAATTTATTGCAACAGAATTACACAATAGTAGTAATATTGTAAATAAAAACCTCCATTAAACTTTAAATATACAGGATAATTGGTGAAATTAAGATAAATATTCTAAAATGCTATGAACACAACTAATAAACGCATATTCACTAGTATTAATGAAGAAATAAAAAATATAAAAGAAAGAAAACACAAATGTTGACGTATTAAAATTAATTTTATCTTAACTATCACATTCTTTAACATTCATAAAACTAAACTACTGAAAATTCGTTTAAGTCCCATCAAAACGTATGTATCAGTACTTTCAATATCCACAAATGAAATTTTAAACTTCAGCATTACATCCCTATCTGTATATTTATAAAAGTGACAATATTCAAGTGTTAAGCAAACTTTGTTTGATAAAAAATGCATGTACACATATGAATCTACCTATCATATAACTAATACCTACCATAAACTAATTATTAACAATGTTTTACTCGACTTAATGCAACGTAACTCTTTTTACTTGACAAATCGTAATACCCTATTGGCCCAGCTTCACAATCTGCACAGGTTAGATATTTATTGTTACCAACTGTATTGGAAAAACCTACATTTTCGAACATCAACATATCCGTGACCAACCAAAACAACGACAATTCTTCCGTTTCAGGATTTTGTGTGCCACCAATCTGTTTCATCAGAGGAAGTTGAAACTACAGAAAAGCACTAATTGCATAGGCAAAACAAAATAATATTTCATGAAAACTTATTCATTTAAAAAACTAACCTCAACAGTCGCAAAAGATGCTGTAGAAGGCTTGAGTATTGTAGAGTTGCAATACTTGCATTTAATACTTCTTATGTTGCGTCCTTCTTCAATTTCGCTCTCATAATTTTCACTACAATCTGGCATTTTCGAGTTATATTAAAAAATGCAATTAGCCTAGACTGCATGGAAATCGAGACACTAAAGCACGGTTCACAACATCTCAAAAAGTTACGTTACGTTAGTTAACACAATTTATACGTAAAGTAATATCTACAGTTCATAAAAGCAAAATAGTTGCAAATAAATTAAGTAAGTAAATAATCTGTTGATATAAAGAGTGAACAAAAAAATAAAAGACATTGACAGCACATTTTTAACTGTTAACTTTAGAATAAGACATAGTTTGGTAGCTTCAATTGTTCTTTGTGATATACATAAAAAAATCAACATATACATATTTTTAAGTGGCAATCTATGTTTTTTATTACAAATTTCGATGAAGCATAGATTTCTAAAACTAGATTATAAAAAAAACATGATCTTGAATTTGCACATTTTTCAGATAATCATTCTAAAATTTTGCATCAACCGAACGAATAACCAAGTGAGTTGGCAAATTAATTTTTACTTAATATTTCTAGCATTATAACAACACAAAATATAAATGTTTTAGAAAAATATAAAAACAGTACATTAGGAGTTCAGATTGCCATCCACTTTCTTGTAGATAATGCCCAAGTTAATCGAAATTCACGCAAACTTTATCGAGAATTTCTAATTGAATTAACCTAATTTCACCTAATTACACATGATTAAACAGTAAAAAAAGTGTTAAAACTCTTTAGCCATGTGCTTATTTGAATTTTTTAACATTTAGAACAATTAATTATCGTGAAAAATGCCAAAACCAAGTCTGTCATTAATATGTTGGTTTACATTTTAAAAATGTGATGACATCACAGTTAAATGTGGGGCATCACAAAACCCAATTTTAGAAGTCAAATTAAGACCAATAATAACATGTTTTTTCCTACATATCTGCAATGACAATACTTATTCCTTAATTACTTTTTATTTACACTTTGTGCGTAATTTTACTACTTTGCATGTTTTGCTGAATAATATTTTTCACCATTCATAGTTGATGCTCGGGCATATTTTGCTAGAAGTGCATTTACGTCTGCTTTATCAGTAGTTAATCGTCTAAAAATTTAACAAATAGTCATTTTGTATAATTTCATATAATATATCTACAGTAACTTACTGAATATACGGAGCAATTTCAGGTACAGTCCATTTTTCTTTTGCATCAAACAGAATTTTAAAACGTTCCATAATGTTTTCTGGAAGCCTATCCTCAGCAAAAGCACGAATTACAGCGGGAATTGATTGTTTATCAACAATTGCTATTCCATAAAGCATGTCTAACTGTGGCACCATTCCCTCCGGAACAGATTCACTCCAAGCTTGGAAGAATTCGTTAAAATTAAATTTCCCCGCATTATAAAGAAGTACTTGGGCAAAGAATTTGCATACGTCAACTTCCTTGTATCTGTATAGCTGAAGCCCATCGATTATTTTTGACTCTTCCGTATACAAGTCAAAGAGGTTATTTAAAATCTCTGATGGAACAAGATCAGAAAGAGAGTTAAGCGTTAACTCGTAATCAATATCATCTAAACCCCATGAGTTTTCATCTATTAATTTGAGCATATATGAAAGAACTCGAAAGTGGTACTCGAAATCAAGCAGGCGAATTTTTTCATTAATTTTTACAACATGCATCGATTCCAAAGCAGCATCTAATTCCTTTTTAGAAGCTTGTACAACTTTCAATAAATCCTCATACGTAGGTAAGGAATCCTTATTAACTTGGTCCTCAAACTCTGGGCCTTTATAAAGCGTTTTCTTCAGCATCTCATTTAACTTCTGTAAATGAGGCTTGCTTGGTATTAACTCTAAATAATCATAAAATATTCCATTTATTTTAAGTTTTGAAATGGATCTGTCATTGGAGTCGTTTAGATCATCTTTGAATAGCAATCCATCTACTAGCAACAAGCTGTTGGAGGTCTCAGTTTCCACTACATCATATGTTCTTGTTTCAGTGCAAATAACAACATTTTCATCTTCACTGCCTTTTATTAACAGAGAATCGCCTTCGTTTAACGTTTGCAAAATATGATCATTAAGTTCCAACAACTTATAATCGTTGTAATGAACATTTTCTTGAGAAAAATACACCACTTGTGATGTTGAAATTATATCGCTAGGATTCAGCTTTGCTAATTGTAAAAATTGATCGATGTCTTCTAAGCAGCGTTCATTTGGTAGTGGACTAAAATATAGGGTTTATTAAGAAAATTTATTGATAATATCAATACTAATATAATATAAATGTATCGAGAGATCCAAAAAAAACTGTTCCTCAGCAGGCTGTGGAATGAAAAGTCACGTCTTTACTTGTGTCAGATAATAATTAGTTGTTATTTTCTATACAAATCTGTCAGATTGTTAAAAGATTTCTGCTCCTAAAAACGACGTTTGATTATTATTTAACTAGTAAATCACCCGAGTTACGCTTCGGTTCGCAAATTTAGGAGAGATTCATTAATATAAACTTAAAAAAAGATGGCCTGGCCGGGAATCGTACCCGAGCCGCCCGCGTGGCAGCCGAACATTCTACCACTGAGCTACGGGACTTTGTTGAAGGACGCGCTGCTGTAGTGCTATATACTGAATCACCTGAGCTACGCCTAGTTTGCTAATTAAATAATCTAATTAGAACCTTTTTTGAAAATAAAAACCGGCCTACGATCTAAATCTAATTAGCAAAATTTTAAGCCACCATACAGCCTAATCGGTCCAGTATCGTCGGAGAAGCTAGTGACCAAAGATACAAAGAGACCAACGATTTTATGTAGTGTATTCCAGCTGACACAAGTAAAGACGTGACTTTTCATTCCACAGCCTGCTGAGGAACAGTTTTTTTTGGATCTCTCGATATATAACTAATAATACCTATAAATGTATAGAGTAGGGGAGAGAGAGGTACAATTTCCGAAATTTGGTGTTTCGAACTAAGAAATTGTAGTAAAATCAAAGAGCATATAATTATATGCCACATATAATTATATGCTCTTTGGTTAAATTACAGTTTGTCTCAGGGATATTTTCGCGGGCAGTATTTTTCAGATGACATAGATGACGTACTCAACAGAACGAGTTGATGGTTCCAACGAGTTTGTTTCTTTATACAAATACGTCCGAGTGATTTCAAATGGATAATGATAAAAATAATAACTTTAGTGATTGCAAATAGATCTCTATGAAACATCAAATATAAATACTATCATAACAGAGATTTGTATCGTAAAAAGAACTCTTAAAGAACTCAAGATTTTGGATTTTTATCTTTACATCAAGTTGGCGGTGATGACATTTTTTATTGAGAAAGGCTTTTGGTACCTATAATTATTAGTACGCTGTAGTAGTCTGTTCATTTTCTATGTGATTCAAAGTAGGCTGAGATAATTCTTATAGTGATGGGCTTATTCGAATGAAAAATAACCGGTTATCCGGTTATTGAAATAACCTCTGTAACTCGGTTTTCGTTCCAAGTATTCGAATGAAAAATAACCTCATCGTGATACGTACTATGTGCCGTATCTCAGCGACCTGCGAGTGATCGAAATTCTGTAAATAATACGTCATTCTAACCATAAGCAAGGCAGATTGTACTGATTGATCTAAGTGAGGCTTGCGGCTGCTTGTTGATGTTATTAATACATTTGAGACTCCCAGTCGACCAGTTAAATTTATGGGGCCGTTCCTATTTAAGATAACGCTATGGTGAGTATGAGATTTGTCGAAGCTGTGTTGGTATTAATTTATAACGGCCTAAATTTTTGCTTCGAAACGCGGTTGATTATGCCTAATAAGGGATAAACAGAAAGCGAAATAAGATTTTCCAATATCGTAACAGATTTATATTTAATTTTTAATCACGGAGCAGTCGATGCCCATCCGTCGTCATATGATATGAAAATGCAACAAGAAGTGGATTTCGATGTTTAAAATTTTAAGTGTGCGTCCTTAGAACCGCGGAAGGTTGAACGTAGATAAATTATGGATTCTAAAATATACCGGTATGATGTGCAAGCGAAAAGGGAAAGGTGGCTACTAGAGAATTTTAGGAACTAAAAATAGATTCAATAGATACTTTGTATTCGCATATTTATAATTTCTTTAGGATTAGTATTGATATAGCTATTCTCGATGGTTTAAACTCCTTAGAAATCAAATAAAAATCATTTATACAATTATTATAATTAACGATTAACCGAGTTCCTCTGCTATCTGCAAGTTACGGTGCGGATGCAGATGACGGTGAACCGCCAACCGGCAAACCGGCGAAATCGAAATGAATCGAGAGCCAAAATGTATTCGAATGATTATTCAAATAATCATTCGGTTATTAATATCATTCGAATGCAAATAATTCGGTTATGAAAATTTTCCGGTTATGCCCATCACTAAATTCTTACCATGTTTATAACAGTGTAGACATTTGTCAATAAATATACGTATATTATCCATTTACTTGACATCCGCACTGTCACTGCCGAATTTTAAAAAAATGTCTTGACTGTACTTCCAAAATAATGTGTTTTTTATTAGACTGTACATTAATTTAATTGTTAAAATGTAAAAAATAGCAGTGGTGCCAACATACTGTCAGTTTGACAGTGCGGATGCCAAGTAAATGGATAATATAGGTACGTTAGATCACCCCACTTTTGAGATTTCAAAAATAGTAATGTTGACATTTATCAATGATAAAATGGTGCAATTTTTGCAAACAAAATACGCCTAGTAAGTGGCCTGGCCTGCATCTAATTATAAATGTTTTTGACATAAGAACTGATATTTTTAAAGTAAAGGCTAATCAGCTATTATCTGTTCACTAAACTAATGCAACTGTTAACGTCAACATTTATAAAAATTTCTTGAGTGTATATACTCTCAAATTTAATTTCTTTTCAAACTTAACGACAAAAAGTTACTAATAAAAGTAATATATTATGAAGTGGTACTTGTCAAAAATATTGTGAAAATATATTTACATTAAAAAAACGAGGTAGTGTATTATACTACAGCGTATTTTCCCTTCCTAGTACGGTAACCCTCTTTCTAATATTATTATTGATGTATTTGCTTAAAAATAAATTCTAAATGGAAACATCGCTTTAACTATTTACTTCAAATCTTCAAATTTAAAGTTTTTAATTGTTGCCAACTTTAGGGTTGTATGACAGTTTCATTAGTATAGTGCTAGTGTAGGGACCCTACACCTTGATGTCAATTTGATGTATTTGTCCTTTACCAGGGTACAGACTGATCGTTATCCCCTCTCACTCTAAACTACTTTTTATTAAGACATGCTTTTCAATTTGTTCAATTTTTGGTAACAATAACTAACTACTTGACAATGCTAAATTAGAGGTTATGTTTCATCATGATGTGTGTACATTGGCGTAATATAGGTAATTTAACTTCATCATAGATTAAATAAACATTATGGCAATTCCGCCTAATAACTAGCACTTTTCCATTATGCTGATTCATAAATGTAGTTGAATATGGTACAATAAAATACCTTCTGATGATTTTTTCTGGAACGTTTATAAGTATATATGTCAATTGACTATGCGATTTAAAAAAAAAGGAAGTAATTTGTGTCCGTACCCTATTAACGAACAAATACGTCAAATTGACATCAAGGCACCATTTACAACTTTACAAGTGAAAATCAGTTAACGTTATGTAAAGCGAAAGGTTGTGGTGAACAGTTCTTTACAATTTAACCTATAAAAATTTCATACAGAAGAAGATTCCCAGGCGCCTTTGTTTCTATTATATTTATGGCCAAATTTTAATAATACGACTGTAAATAATATAAACGTTTAACTTACCCTTCATGTTCTACAACAACATCCATTATAAAAATATTAAATTCAGGTTCTGCTTAAATTGGCGCCTTTTTATATTAGTTTGAAATGTTTCAATTCCTGCATTGCATACAAACTGCAGCAATTGTTAGAGCGATAGTACAGCAATGTACATATGTGCTGTGATAAACGCTAATTAAAATTTAAAATAAAAATTAAATTGAATTTTGAAAAATAATCCCAACTTGTAGGTTAGACTAAATTACTAATACGCATGCGCACTTGTGCAACAACAATTTTTTCTAGACTGCTGTCAGTGTCAAATTCATGTTGAAAACTAGTTGTCAAAAGTCAACTCGAAATTGACGTTTTTTTATCAGTGCTAAAGTACGCGTAAGGTTAAGTACAAGAATTACGCCTATGGGATTAAGATAAAGTACAAAGTGTTACAAACACTTAACTCAAAGAAATCATAATACATAATGACAAATCAAATTGCAACTTGTGTTGAATAAGCTACGTTCAACAATGACTGCCCCACTGAAACCTTGGAATACCAATGGTGAGGCTCAGGTTTTAAGAAGTTCCAATCCCAATCCAGTAATTCCACAAATCGGAGGATCTAGAAGTATTCCTCTTTTGCCTCCAAGGCCTTCGGGAAACACTTCGATGGCTGTAAACAGCTATGGTTTACAAACACCGTACTCTAGTTAGTATAAACAACTGCTGCAAAAGGGAATACTATACACTTTGATTTTGTTTATAGGTTATGGATATGGTGGAGGCTATGGATCACTAGGTTATAGAAGCCCAATGTACAGCTCATATGGGTATGGTGGTAGTTCGTACGGATACGGTGGTAACCTTGGAATGTATGGAATGGATAACTATTCTAACTTTGGACCTAGGGATGACACAGAAAGACGGTAAGTAAAGATAAAACGTTAAGTTACGACTATTTAAACTTCCACTTTTTTGTGCAATAGGTAGCATAAACAGAATAATAACGCAGAATGCGAATATTTTTTTTAGTTTACATAGTGTCCTCTGACGTACTGGGGCATGACTTTTAACCTCTTAGGGAATACGAAAGTAACATTTATAAGAAATTCTGATAGATTTATTATAACCTAACATTTTTCCTGTCTTACACAAACTTTTGCAGTTTATTTTTTTTTTTTTTTTGTTGAGTGATCTTTTTTAAAAAGGGTTGTTAACACAAGATTTAAGAAGTAAGAGAAAAATAAAAATCGGTACGTACAGTATACTCCATTTGTGATTTTGAGCAGGGCTTCAATATCAATATAGTAGAAACCGGCTAATATGCTCCCACTTAATAAAATTTTCCACATAGTATGCTATTTTAAGTTGGTTTCAAGAATTTGGCTTAATATTTCACACAAAATTGCCATCTTAATATGCTCCTGATCAAGCATAATATGCACCTTACAATGATGATTGAACACACACGATGGATACCCAGCGAATGAGCGGGCTTCTAATAAGTAAAAATCTCCGTCAGACGAGAATTCATTTTGTATTTTACGTAAAATTACATACCTTTTATGTACTGTCCATGCGCTGTAAATTGGCGAACAGCATCCCTACAAACACTCAGTATGAGTGCGGGGAAAGTGTTTAAGTGCTTTAAAATCAGTTCCGTACACGTTGGCTCAATCCCGTTTGGTGGTTAGATGGGATTTAAGCCGACCGCACTACACCTTATATAATAAAGAAAATGATCAAACCGTATTTGTTCACTTTATAATCTTCTCGGATTAGACGTTTCCCTACTTAAGATGCTGTTTTCTCACGACCTCTTTAAAATCATATTAAGCGGGTTTTACTGTATTTTTACCATTTTACCAATTTAGTTAGTAAAAGTTACTAATGTCAAGATGACATTGACATTTTATAACTTGTGAAAAGTACTTCAGCTATAGAAAAGCCATTTGTTGCATCTTGCTGGACTCGAGGGATCAGGCGTGTATGTTACGTTCAGCAACTTGATTTCTGTAAAAGAGGCTATAGACGGTGAATGAATAAATACTTTTTTCACATTTTGTATAATAATGTGCTATTTTGCTAAATTCAAAATCGATTAATAAAGTGGCACTTTGCATAGAAAAAATGTCACTTTACTATATGGTGATGTCACTGTCAAATTCGAGGTAGCAGGTTAGGTTTTGTGTCAGTTTGTCAAATTTGAGGTTAGCAGGTTAGGTTTTCTGTCAGTTTGTGTCAAACCTGACGGAAAACCTAACCTGCAAACCTCGAATTTGACATAGACTTACAGTGCCACCAACATATTATTCATACGTTTGAATTTCCACAACCGCCTTTTTTAATGGACATATGGTATAATGCTTTTATATAAATGTTTGTTTATAAATACTAATACAAAATGCAAAAAAATAGTATTTTACTAAACTTACATAGCTTTTTAAGTTACTTGCCTGCTCGTACACGATCAAGCTATATTCGTTTAATAAAATTTACATTTCTAAACTTGTTGTGTAATATACTATTTTCTACGATCGTGTCAAAATGACAACTTTTTGCACAGTTTCTAGTGTCAAAAGTGACGTATGTAGCATGTAGCATTTGTGTTTGTCACCACAGATACTACACCAAAGCTTTACAACGTTATGTTGATTTAGAAATTCGACAAAATGTCACTACTGAAATTCAGTGTCACTATAATGATTTTCTAAAGTATCATTTTTGAAATTTCGCGTTAAAGAACATGCGTTTTAAGAAAAAATGTACCCTACACCGTTAAAAAAATTGACATGCAAGGCCTGCTCAGAATGACAAATGGAGTGAATGATAAGGTCTACACATTACCCTTTTGCTGTGACGTAATAATCTTCTCTTTTTATTTAACAAAAAGAAACTGGACGAAACAAAAAATCTGCAGTTTTTGGTCAGGTCCGCTTTAAGTATGGCTTGTTTTATAATACTGTCAATGTGACATTTGTCCAAAATGACAGTAAAATAACGCGCAATAATAAGCAAACGAGCAAGCATAAAATCTTTTTTTAAGCGTTAGGGACTTTTTCGAAGAGGAGAAACGTAGGATTACATAGGTCAAGAATGGCTTGATTTGAATAATGTGCTATTTAGTGTATCCCTTACATTAAAGGTTAGGTATATGTCAAAATCTTTCTAGAGTCTACTACCTGCGATCTAAATTATCTTTTTGAATTTCAGTGTAATCTAAGACATACGTTTTAAACGCTATGTTTTGTTCTTCCTGACGTCACAGAAAAAGGGTAATGTGTAGCCTTTGCCTAATTTTACAATTATTCAAGTTTCTTTTTCACAACCACTACTAAAAGTAGGCCTTTTTGCGGTAGCTTTTTTCACTAAAAGTGACGTTTTATAAATAAGCGTGTTAAAAGTGAAATCAGCTGTTTACTTTTAGCCCATGTGCTAAAAGTAAACAGCTGGTGTTGGAGTTAGAATTACTTCTTTCGTTAGAGGTAAAGTGTTTTTTAAATAATTAAAGCATTATGTAATGAATAAAGTAAAATGTGTACATTTATAATTACCTTTGATAACTAACTTTGACAGCTACTGGCTGTAGAAACAGTAACCTGCACATCAAGGCCATCTCTTTACTATGACATAAATTATAACTGTCATAAATGCAAACTTTTGTTAAATCGACATTTATGGATTAATAACAGTAAATTTAAGGCCGTAGAAAAAATATTGTATGCAAACTCGTGCTAAAAGTGTTTATGTCTTCGGCTTTATTTCATAATTTTCATGTCTCGTGCATAAACATCCACCTTTAGCACTTGTTGCACAAATAGCTATTTTCTAAGCATCAGAATAGCCATTAAAGTTAAAGGGTAATTTGGCATTTTGTAGACATGCCAATATTTATTTTGTCACATCCTTTTTGCTCTAGATAATTCATTTGTAAAAAAAATTCACAATAAAATTTGCATAATCATTATCAGCTTCACGTTCACCCCAGTTGGTTTTAGTTGTGTTTATTGCTAATTTTTACCGTAAATTTAGCTGATTGATCTTCAGCTATTGAACAGTCATCAGTCAATATTTGAAAACACCATGCATGCTATAAGTTACAATTAGTTACTTTTTCTAATACAAGAAGCGAATGTTTAATATACACAGCATGTCTATCGTCCAAGCAGCTATAGTAAGCGCATCGTTGCCAAAGCGTCAAAAAGCCAAATTGCTCTAAAGTTGTAGCAGAACATCATTCAAACTAAAATGTCTGTTATTGAGGGGCATTTCCTATTGTTAAGGGTTTTTAGTAGGTATTTATAATCATAATTATGATGAGTTAATTGAAATTGTAATTTGAAAACATCAGTTTCCAGATCATTGACGTCATTTTCTATAACATTTGGTTTGATTACCAAATTATTTTGCATCATAGCATTACATCAGTTATACTTTCCTATTTAATACTACTTTTAATAATTCCAATAGTACATTTAGCCTTTATTATTTTCATTCATTTTCACAACATAAACATGGATCACCAGCCTAAAAATATAAAACCTTCAAATAAACAGCATTTGTAAACATTCTTGAATAAATAAGATAAGAGAATTAAAATAAGTGTTGGCAGCAGTTGCCGAAAAACTTAGAAAGTGACAAAGTGTTTAATGTTACTGCAATAAATTGACATGTAGGCATATACAGACTGTGTAGCTTGGATGCAGCAGTGTTTAAAATCCTGCTCTGTGCATAAATATTCCACTTAGTTTCTATTGGCTGTTTTATAATTGTTGATAGTTTCAAGTCTGATAAACAGCTCATAGGAGGCATCTATAAATTTAAATAAGCAATTGATGTTCATTAATCTATTGTGTTTGCTGTATGAAAGAACAAACAATTTTAAAAGGGCTTTGAGAGTATAGTAGTGAAACTAATTCCTGATAAGATAATCTGAACAACAAACAAAGCTGTATCTCACGTAAACTGTTTTTAGTGATGTTAGTGTAATCTGAAATAGCATTAAACCATCAAATGCGAAATTGGAATAGAGTTTAAATCAGAAGTGTGAAGTGGTATTTTAGCTAAATATAGCTTTCACGGAAATTACCATAATTTGATGATTATAGAAATAGACAAAAAAAGTGTTAGCTTTTGCATGGTAAGTTCAACCTCCTCTCAAATTTTGTTTATACAAGTTGCCGCGTGACTTCTGACCCAAATGCTGCTTTTGATAAGAGTAATCTCAGCAATATAAAAATTGCGTATTCATGCTTATGTCTTATTTTACATCAATTAAGTTTGTAAGTTTTTGTCATGACAAAAATGTGTTATTATTTATTATCTACCTTAAGTATAATAGAAACAAACTAAACACGTAATAAAAGATAAAAATGAAGTAGGTACTTGTTACAGTAATACAATTGTTCTCGCTAATTTTAGAGGCATAGGAGAAGAAATAAAGAATTAACTTTGCACATGAAGAAAAACTGAACTGAACACTTTTTGATAGTGGTTGCAAACAGTAAAATAACATAAAAAATTACTATTTCTCGTATTTAGTTTTTTGTATGGTCTAATTTACCGCACAATTATTTTCAATGTAACATTTTAACGACATACTTCCAAAGCAATATTGTTCTGCTTCAGTACTCAATAGTTATTTTTGTATACCTAGGCACATAAGTTTTTATCACGAAATTTGGAATTTAGTAAATAAACCACATAAAGGATAAAAAGAACTTCAGTGCTGAGGGACACATTTTTTTAAATCGAGAAATCGTAAAATTAAATATACCAATTTCAAAAAGTGGTATAGCAATAGATTACTTCGCTGACTATTACTCGTATTTTATTTAAAAAATTAATAGGTTAAACTTTCAGAACTGAACAATGTCAAAAAAGAAGAATAAAGCTAATTTTGAAAGAAAAGTTCAAAATTTACCTACTTCTACACACTATCAACTTCCATTAATTACCAAATATGTAAAATTTGTAGTTGTAACTGTAATAAAGTATTTTTTGATAGTCCTACTTTCTGTTCTGCGGAATTTCATTTCCTCAAAAATATGAGCTGTATCTTCTCGTTCTAAGAGTTCATCTTCGATATTTGCAAATGTTGTGTCTTTTTTTCCCTCCAATAGTGACACCTTCTTCCCAGTTTTCTAAGGTATTCCTCATAGCATATTCAATGTAGATATTAAATAATTGCAGGAACAGCATACATCCCTGTCTTGTTCCGGCTTTAGTTTTAAGTTGTTCAGAGTAATAGTTATGTGTCTACTTTTGCAATTGCTTGATTGCGGTTGTATAATTGTGATATTAGGTAAATTAGATGTTTAGGTACTCCCATTTTATTTAACATTTCTCATAATTTGTTTCAGTCAATGGAATCAAATGGTTTCGTACAATCTACTGGGTGCTGAAAAAATGGCGTATTAACTTGATGGTACGTTGTTAAGGGATACTCTCTGAATGTGAGAAAAATAAGGAAAAAATTCTTTGTGTTATATTTCTGAAAATATGGAAGCCCAAAATTTGATTATTAATTTCTTTAATATTTAGGCCCGGTATTACAATGCACAGTAAAACTGAAGGTAAAGTTAAACTTTACTGGAAGTTTAAACTGTAGGTTATTTCGTTAGCGTATTACAATCTGTTTCCGGCTGCTGGTTAAGTTTACCGTGAAATCGTTTGCGTTGGTAGCGCTGTCGACAAAATGCCTAACTTCCAATCTATTTATTTTCTGTCAAACGACGTTCAATTGGCGGTTGGATGAATTAGCGGATGTGTTATATTTGTGGTTGTTTGAAATAAGAGCACATTCCTCTTATATTGTTAATATTTATTAACCATGTTTCTCTAGTAACCATAACTAAATTTACAAAGGAAGTAAATAAAAGAAGGGGAATGTGCCCCAGATTCTGTAGTTTAGACTTTTAAAAAATAACCAAGATACCTATCAGTGGGAAATGCTATAAGATGTTCTATATCATTTAATACTTGTTGGACACTGTTTTTGGATATTCGAAATCTATTAATAAATTCCATATCATTCCACAATTCAAAATGATTTAACCTCTCTAAATATTTTTGGTTGACGTGGCATTTCCACTACATTAATTACATCTTCGTCATCGGATAATAAATCTTCAAATATCTCGAATACGTCTTCCATTCTTTTGCGTTTTGTCAACAATACCCGATTTGTCAGGTTAGAATATGCCAGGTTGATGTAAACTGCGGTTTAAACTGTACCGATCGGACGTTTAAGTTTACTGGAAGTTTAAGCGTCGCTGTCTGAAAACTGAAGATTGTAATACGCAGTATTCACGAAATCTGCAGTTTAACTGTCAATCTCCAGTTTAAGCTGATATTGTAATACCGGGCCTTAGTATTAAAGATGATACTTAAATATAATAGTATAAATGTAAATACTTGTAAATAATTTTATCACTTAATGAACACACGCTCAAGAAATTTTAAAATTCAAAATTTAAAAAATCTTCGAAAATATAACACAAAGATCTTTTTCCTTATTTTTCTCATACTCAGGGAGTATCCTTTTAACAACAAACCATCGAGTTAATGCGCCATTTATCAGCACCCTGTATAAAGCCCAACTGTATGGGGGTGTAATGTTCTCTTGATTTGTTTATTAGTTGTCGTATATTAAATATTTATTCTCGTGTTCGTCTGCCTTTTACAAATCCAATTTGTGCGTCTGGTATTTTCATTTATTACGTGTAGTAGTATCTTGCACGCATAAGATGTAAGAGCAAGTAGTCAAATGTTTTTCACAATTTTTAACGGGCCCTGTTTTTTGTAAAGGAATGAATATCGATTATGTCCAATCATTGGCCTACTCTGCTTTTGTCAATATTTTGTTACACAATTCATGCATTCTGTCCATGCCCATTTCACCCACCAGCCTATTAGCATCAGTTAAAATGCCGTTGACACCAGTGTTGATTCGATTTATTGCTACTCGAAATTCTGATTGTAGAATATCTGGCTCTAGTTCAGTAGGCAGACTTGTAACAATATTAGAGTCCCCTAAATGTCTTGATATAATTTGCAGCAATATTGTTTCCACACTTTAGTTACTTCGTCTATTTCTGTGAGAGTGTTTCCTGCACGGTCTTCTATTACCCATATTTTTGGTTTAAATTGTTTTGTTAGAATTTTAACTTTATTGAAAAGATCTTTAGTATGGTTTTTTGTGTTGGCATGATCTATTTCTGCATAGATATTGTTGATGTATTCATTTTTGTCTTGTCCGCACGGACATTGTATCTTCCTATTTAATTACTTTCTATTTATCGCACTTTTCCACAATTAATAATATTTCCTTTTTCATTCAATGCTCTCTTTTAGTTTAGATTGGACGGCTCATTTCTTTCCATGCATGTTCTACACTACATACTATTTGCATTCTCGTTTCCACTCAAATCTTTTTGGTAAAGGTAATTTGATATAGTCTGTTTATATTTTGCAGCATCATGTATATGAATCTCTTTGATAGTTGTTTTGTAGATATTCTTTAGTTTTAATTATATTGTTGCTAGCAGTAGCCGGGGAAGTCTACGTGTATAGTCATTTTCTAGGAAGTAATCGATGCGTGCCCCTTTGGTTTCGTATGCCGGTGTCCAAAATGTGGTCTTCATTTTTGGTGTTTGCAATTTTTGTGTTTAACTCTCACATTATTATCAATATTGCCTTATTTAGAATATTATTGTTTAATTTGACCTAAGAGATAGAGTAACAAGGTCAACACATCACCAAGACACACACCTCACACAATGGTTGCTGCGCAAGCACCAAAGGCACGTTCCAACACTGTATTCCGAATCCGGGGCAAGTTGAGCATTGTACCGCCAGATTCCAGCGCATAAAGCACCAGCCTCTGCACCGCAAGGTAAATGAGGTAACAGATAATACATACATACATTGTTTAATTTGCGAGTACAGTTCATCTACTTCATCTCTTTCTTCTGACGTCGATGCACAGACACAGGCATGATGTTTGTTTTCACAGATATGGTCATTAGTTGTATAAGTATTATTCTGCTGTTTACCAGACACATATTAAATTAATTCTTTATTTACAATGAACGCGACTCCATTGCCCTTGGTTTTGTCTTGTCCAGAGTAGTAGATAACACTTCAAATAGTATTAAAGTGGCCGTATTGGCAAGTGTGTCTCAGTGATTCTGTTAATTATAATTGTAACTTTACAGTATGCAGTTTCCTTGGATGCTCCATGCCCTGCACATTTGACGTACCAATTTATAATTCATAACGTATATTAAATGGGTTATCTACACCAGTCATATTTTTTTCACGAGGTACCTGGTAAGCTATATCTACATGGCCGGTAGTCCATTTCATACTCTGCAAACCGGAGTTGGGAGAGGGCCAATTTTCAGTGGGATCGCCAGATGTCACAATTATCTTATTATTCATATATACACTAACACCAAGATGTGTTCGTGGGATGTTTATAGTATAGTGCCCTCCTGTGGCCTTCTATACTGCAGTATATTAACCGTTATTGCTACTACAGAGCTACGCTTAAGAAAATCCGGTGGCGGGCCTTTCCGAGGTCTTCTTCACCGCTCCATCCTGATAATAGTAGTTACTGCTATAAACTAATTAATTAATTAATTAAATTTATTTTGCACTTGGCTACTAAATTCTACAATTTAAATTAGAAAATTAAATTTACAGTATGCAACTTACTAAGTACACAAAAATATAATATACTTAACTTACTAATTCAAAATATAACTATCTACTAATCGAGTCTACTACTAGTCTAGGCAGATACATGTACTGATATTCTTTTAAAAAACCCATTTTTTTTCTAATTTCTTAGATAGATATTGAACGTGATTGCAAAAATCTAGCTGTTGGCCTAGAAAGATTCCTAAATATTTGATTTCTTGTACATATTCAATAATTACTTTATCCAAATAAGTTGCTAAATTCCTATCACTAAATTTTTTACAATTTATCTTACTTCCTAAAATCATACATTGAGTTTTTTGGGCGTTCAACTTTAACTTATTTACACACAGCCACTTATATAGTATTGACAGTTCATGATTTAACCTTGTAGTAATTTCCTCAAAGTCAGTTCCAGACACAGAAATAAGAGTATCATCAGCAAAGAGACTAATGAAACTGTTTTTTAGGATTTTATGAATATCATTGATGTATATTATAAATAATAGAGGTCCCAGTACACTGCCCTGCGGAACTCCCCATTTGTTAAGTTTCTTTGCTGATAGTCTATCTTCTATTATTACACTTTGATGTCTGTCTTTAAGATAATTTTCAATCCATTCCAGAACCCCAGCACCGACACCATAAAACTTTAATTTGTTTATTAAAATGTCGCTGTCAGTAGTTTCAAATGCGCATTTTAAGTCTACAAATACGCTTAAGACAACATTGCCCTTATTAATGTCTTCTCTCCAAGCTGCAGTCACGTGCTGCTATTCATAGCAGACTCACATGAGTGACTGCTCCTAAATCCGGATTGACCTTCAAAAAGTAAATTATTTTTCTCAAAGTAGGAGATTATTTGGGAGCACACTATCGTTTCTAAAATTTTGTCTATAGTCGGTAATAAATTTATTGGTCTGAATTCCCCGGGAGTACCCGGCTTTGTCACTTTTGGTATTGGTACTACAACACTGGTTTTTAAGTCCCTAGGAAATGTACCCGACTCTAACGACACTGTTATTAAATGCAATAAAGGATATCCGATCACACAAAAGATATCCTTCAACAATTTTATACTTAAATTATTATCGCTAGTGCATTTGTTTTTAAGATTAAACACTTTTTTTTTTAGTTCTCATATATTGATGGTCTTAAATTTCAGAAAACTTGTTTGCTTATCTTCATCGAGTTCCCGGAGATCAGCACCATCCCAGTTTACCTTCTCAATACTATCAATCACTTCTGTTAAACTATCCAAATAAAAGTCATTAAAATTATCCTCAATCTCCCCACTGTATGATCCAAAATTAACCCCCGAGAAATCGGTCCCAATAAGTCCTTTAGAGTCTTCCACATTTTTTCTCATTTCCTTTGCAACCATCAATCTTAGACTCACAGTACGCTTTTCTTTCGGAGCGTAGCTTTGAAGTGACTGTATTTCTTTTTTATTTATAGTCTGCCCAATCTTCTTCTTGCTTAGTTATACAGAATCTCCTATATGCAAGATCTCTTTCTTTTTGAGCTTTACGCACTTCTTCCGAGGTCCATGTGTATCTTTTCATCTGACACTGTTTCACCGGTGCAATGATATCAAGAGTACTTTGTATACATATTATGCATCAGGTCGGTATATAACACGTTTACGTCTGCAGATGTATTATTCCAGTTTTTTCCTATAAGTTCTAAAATTAAAGCTGAGATCGTATTTTCATTTAGGTTCCGATATTGTCTAAAGAGTGTTCTTTCTTGAAAATCAGTATTATTTATCCAAAGTTGAGTACCCACAATCTGATGATCATTTATAATAGGAATGCTGCCCTCCACTATCCCCTATTTGGTCCGTGAGTATATTTTATACCTACCACCTGCGGACCCGCGGGAGTTGGGGTTCCCTAGGTGCTTTCACATGCACAGTGAATGCTACTCCATACTGAATTCAATAGTAACCCACACATGATTTACACCAGCTACGATGCTATATGTTTCTGATATAGCGACAACTCAGTTATAATGACAAAATTTTAGTAGTCTCTTCAATGTTTGTATATCCGAGTTTCACTATAACTTCAATTAACAATTAATAACTAACTAAATGAAATATCTAATATAAAGTCAACAAACATGTTAGACACATATAGGATTTATCCACAGCTATTAAATAGTTTAAAGGTGCTTTAATCATTTTGATCACCCTTTGATAGTTTACCTAGGACTGTCACAGTAATGAACGCACATATAGTAAATTTTTTTTCTATAATAATTTTCAAGGTCAACTTTCTAGGGGATAAGTTGCATTCCTGCAGGGTTCCTAGTTTTAATAATGTTGGTACATAGATTTGTAGTTCTTTTCTTCCACTAAAAAAAAATATTGTCATTTTGACAGATATCTCATAATTTAATATCGCTTGCTTCATTTTTGCATTTAAAATATTTCTTGGTTTTCTTTGTTTTATCCGATTTTATTGATGATGATGATGATTCCATGTTAAAAAAAAAATTGTCAAGAGTTCAAATTAAGAAACTTTGACATTCAAAATTGACACATAACCATAATTTAGAAAAAGTTCTACCAACACGAGGTATAAAAATTTCCTAGCGTTTTAATCACATGTCTACCAACATTGTAACACTTTGACAGTTATTATAGAAAAAAAAACATACTTTACTTGACAGTGACAGCAAACAGTGAAAATGTTGTTTTATTTTATATGGATGATATACTACTGACATAGAGACATCTTAAAAATAAAATTAGTTAACAAGCCAGCTAAATGATCTGATTTTTTGTTTAACTTAACTCATCAGATTTTGCATGGTAACTTTTTTTATCCCTTCAACAACATTTTTTTTTTAATCATTGAAGTGCATAGCGCCTTTTCCTTCTTTTCTTAGGTGAGATTTTGCCAAAGCCCAATATCTTTAAATTGGTCGAAGCTCTGGGATGTTCAGGATTTTTAAACAAATGTCACTTTTTACTTGGCAAGCCAATGCAATATTTTTTGGTGTGGTGGAATGTCGCTAAGTCGGTCCAGAAGATAACAGCACGATTATGACTTCATATAAAAGGTAGCAGACGTTTTTGTAATCATTCACTTGCATAAATATCGGTGTTTATGTCACATTGGCATATTGCCTACCAAACTGCAAGGTTTTGCCAAATTTTTCAATAGAAATAGATTTTTCTGCACCCAAAACGTCTGATTTGGCAGTATTATATGGAGGCCCCGCTAAAGTAGAAAAACGATACTTAGATTAGATTAGATTTAGATTCCACGACAGCCTTTTTTGCTGGCCTGTGCACGTCAGCCCTTTGGGCTTTTTGTACTGTCGGGAGTTTTCAAGTTAGCAGGCCGACATCCGTATCTTTTACTAGACTTGCAATGTCCCCTACTAGCTTGCGGTTGTCAATAGAGTTAAGGCTCCAATCGAGTTGGTGTCTTTTACGCTCTAATGCTGGGCATTCAGAGAGGATATGATAGGCTGTTTCATCATCCTCTTGACATAGTCTGCAAACAGGTTCATCTCTATAGATATTGATCCTGTGCATAAATTCTCTGAATGCTCCAGTGCCTGTTAGTAGACTGACTACTTGCTTGATTCGAGTTCTGTTCAGTCTCAACAGGGTTTTGGTGGTTTGTGGATTCGGAGTTTTTAGCAATCTTTTGCAATGTGTTGCTTGATTGTAGTTTCTCCACCTTAGTTGGTGTGCGGTATTGACCCATTCATTAATGGCTGAGCGGGCTTAGTTTTTCTGAATGCTTAGACCAGGTTCTGGACCGGTCATTGCATTACGGGCTGCTTCTTTTGCGAGCTTGTCTGCCTTTTCGTTTCCTTGAATACCTTGGTGACCTGGGATCCAGCATAATTTTACTGTATTTCCCTGGCTTAAGGTTTGAAGTTTGGATTTGCATTCCTTGACCAGTCTCGATGAAGTACTGAAAGCGTTTAGCGCTTTCAGTGCTGCCTGACTATCTGAGAGAATGTGTATGTCTCGATTGAGCAGCTTCTTTTCTATGCTGATGTTTGCACATACGTTAATAGCTTGTACTTCAGCCTGAAAGATGTTACAAAACTTTCCTAGACTGACTTTTTCGTTGGTTCTAGGATTGGTACTGTACCAGTGATACCCTGCGGTCTTCCTTGTTGTTAGGCGGGAGGTGCAAGACCTGAACAACTTGGCTGCGCTGCCTCGGCATGAATCTTCACAGCGTTTATAGCCGTTCAGTTCAGCTGGCAATGCTCAACCCCAAACGATACTTGAAATACAACTCATCATCCATTACAAGACTATTTTTTACTTTCCGCTACGAACAATTCATACAGTTTCTGTATTTTGTAATGCCAATATTTAACTGCTTAACTGTTTGCTTGGGAGCTTTTGTTTCTTAAAAATGTTGCAATTGTTCCTTTTCTTAATTCTTTGAATAGTTGACTTGTGTTAAATTTTTGTGCCATATTTCTTACTCAGCAGATTTGTTTCTTTTATAAAAATGAATCACCCGTTCCTCTAATTGTTTACAATTGCTTTCTTCCACGACCACGTTTTTCTTCAATAGGTACTACCGGTTGCTAAAAACCCTTATAGAGTTCTTTTAATCGCCCATCTTGTAAAGTTTACTTCTTTTGCTATTGATGATAATGATTTTTTAGAATTCTTTGTCCATGTTTGCAAAATTTCACTGCGAACACTTTGATGTTTCAGTGCCATTTTCAGTATGAATCGGCTGCAAATGGGCAGTTATTTAATAGTTAACTAAACACCCTAATACAACCCTTTAACACGTACATTATTTTTATACAATCAATATGTAAGCTTACTTATATTTCCCAACAAAGTTCATGGAAACGTTAAATGCTTTTGAAACTATAACAAAGCCAAAATTTGCTTAACATTAATTTATTTTATCCTATTATGTTATTGTGACAATAACTCCTTAGCAACGAGTTGCGTTAAGATGCATTTAACAGCACTAGTGTTGTTACGAAAAATAACGTAACGATACTTTATTAGCATTTAATCACATGTTGACAGCACTGAAGTGTATTGTCAGTCTATGTCAAATTCAATGTTAGTAGGTTACGTTTTGTTTGTTATTTGACACAAATTGACGCAAAACTTAACCTGAAATCTCAAATTTAACGTAACCTGACAGTGCTACCAACAATACAGTATTGAGTTTTTATCTTAGTAGTGATACCACCACTCGCTGTTGTAAGTGTCATTAATAACCATTTTTCCTTTTTTTAAAAAATATTAGTATTTTAGGATAAAATAAACCTTGTTACGATATATGTAACGTTATCTGCTTTCTACATTACTCGAGAATTTTAAAGAACTCGTTCCTAACGTCGCTCGTTCATTCAAACTATTCTCTCGTAATGTAAAAAGCTTGATAACGTTACTTGAATCGTAAATTACTATTAATTATTCATTATACTTTTTTACCTCTTTTACATTTTGCTGTCGAGGACTGTTGAAACTTATATTAACATACAATAGATACATAGTGCTTAAAGAGAAATGCATAATTATTCTTTGTGGCATGTCTATAAGAAATAGTGATGTCAGTTTTAGTTATTTTTCGGTACTTGTAACTATTGGTTAGTTTTGTTATCGAGTACTCGTTTACTCTATGCGCATCACGCAAATATCCGCAGCCATTTCCGATAGAGTACTTGTAACTTCAGCTATTTGCTAGAGTATCCGTTTGTATTACATCGAGTAGCAGCTACTTTCCGCATTCATGGAATTGTGGATAGCTGACGTAAACAAACAAAACTGACTGCTTACTTCTTTCTTTCTCGGAATTGAGAATTGCTCTCAGAGCTTATGCACATCGAATGATGGCAATAAAATAAAAGCAAGGTTAAACTTCAGTAACTGTTTTAAAAATGTAACGAATACTTTTGCAATTTGATATTCGTTACTTCAGATCTTGTCGGGTAACGAGTACTCGTGTACTGAATAGTTACTTTTTTGACATTCATTTTTTTACACTAATAAGAAGGCTTAACATCACCTTTGCTATGTCTGCGGGTTCTGAGTGAAGTGCCAGGCAGATATTAAGAGGTATTAGTAATAATTATAACTTGTAAGTTATGGTAATACTTTATACCATCTTAAATGTCCGAACATTTTTTATCTGCAACTATTAAAGCTAATTTTAGTTTGTTAATAGGAGGGATGTCGTATCCGGTCTAAAATCAAACCCGGGTACCCGAAAACAGTAGCCAGGTACTCTCGGGTACCCGAAATATTTAACAAAAATGTTAGCGCAAATCTGGAACATCTGAGGTAGCTACAATTTCTTTCTTTTATGCCGCGAGTTTTAAACTGAACTAAGTTGAAATAGTACCTACTCGGCAATTCAAACTGCAAGTCGTTTGTTATTTGTAAATATTTTCACACTTCCAAGTGCTATCAAATTCAATTACGTGTTTTATATGATCAAAAAACAACATAATGTTCTATAGGATGGGGTGAATCTTGTTATTACTGCGTGGTTATGTTTTTCTAGAGCTTATTCCTATTGGTTTTAAGTTTATATCATCTTCTCCGAAAAAGGCTGACTTTCTGGAAACTACATAATTTACTAGTCGGGTACCCTGGTCCTGAAAATATACCCGGGTTGACGATTACCCCGGTCGGCCCGAGTAGCCGCCGACAGCCCTAGTTAATATCATTCACGACTTTTATTACTACATCTTTTACATATCATAAAAACTGACTGTGTAGAAGTAAAATTTTCAAAATTGTTTGAGTTTCCATAATGCAAAATGTAGCCTGCCGTTATTTCAAATTTCTTAGTATTAAAGATCTTGTGTAGTGTCTTTATTTGGTATACACTTTGTTCTAAATGCCATGTTACAGGTTTAAAGTCATTTGTAAATATTAAAATAATTATTTTCCTTATTTTCAATAAATGTAACTTCCATTTTTCAAATTTCAATGTATGTAAATTCCTAACGGTTAGGCCACACTTCACGCATCAAGCTGCTCTAGTTGGCTGCCCTGTGTCCTTTCAAGGTTTTCTAAAATTTTGGATTTTCTCATCACCTTTTCCTGCCATTTGCTTCCATGTTCTGGTGCAGAACGGTATGCTCTTGTCAAATACGTTTCTGAAATAAAACATTCGATTAATTGGATTTGTTCACGGACATCCTTATTTAAAAATTCATCTTTAAGGGATCCCCTATTAAAGGTATCTGAAATTGCTCAAACCATGGGCATTTTGAAATGAACGCCCATTTTATGTATTAACCTAAGAATTAGGTATGAGACAATAGGCTGCGAGACAGGTAGTGTGTTTGTTAACAATTGATCACAAACGCAGTCAAATGCAAATTTTGCAATGATGTTTAGAACAGTTCAAGAAGGATTCAACTCATTTTGTCCACCGATTTGAAACATGTGATGAAACTTGGGTTCACCACTAAACCCCCAAAATTAAACAGGAATCGAAAAAGCAAAAATTTTGCCTACAGGAAAAGTTATGGCTTCCATATTCTAGGATGCTAAGGACATATTTTTAATTGACTATCTTCTCGAAGGTCAAACGATAACCTGACAGCACTGTACTAATATAATTTAGACCAACCTAAATCATTCTTAGGAAATGACGTGGTTTGTCAAAAAAAAATCCATCGTGCATCAGCAAATGTCGTTGCTTTAGCAAAAATCGCCAAATTGAAGTACAACTTGTTGCCCCATCTGGCTTATTCATCGGATTTAGCTTCATCAGAGTTCCACCTCTTCCCAAAGCTGAAAAAATTCCTTGGTGGCAAGCGATTTTTGTCAAATGATGAACTGAAGGCAGCAGTGAACAATTATTTTGAAGAGCTCAAAGAATCTCACTTCTGGGATGGTATAAATGCACTGGAGCATTGCTGAGCTAAGTGTATAAAAGTTTAAGGAGATTATATTCAAAAATAAAAATAATTTCAAACAGTGCAACACAGCCTTTACTCATTTTTATACAATGTTGCAGTATGGTTGACATTTGTGGTGCAGCAAATGAAGTATTTAAAATAATGGAAAACGTAATTACTAGAAAAACTAATAAGGTACATAAATAGGACAATTTACTATACTTGCCAATTACAGAATAGTATAATGAACACTAACCTGTACATTTATCACATTATTTATTGTTTGTTCATAATTGTTTACCTTGTTTACCACTCTGTGTTGATCATTAATATTGTCATTAGCAGTAGAGGAACTGGTCTGAATATGGGATAGGGTAAGGGTAGGTAAATTTACACTGTCACGTGTTGCTGGCTCCTGCCATAATTGTAGCTGTTGTTAATGTAAGTGGTGGGTTTGTATATTTTCTTGCTGCCAATAATTTTGCTAGGTAAGTTTAATCGGCACAATTTTAATATTTTTTGAGAGTATTTCATTGTTTATTCCGCTTAATATGACAAGATGAACATTTAAAATTGCATTCTAGCAAGAATTTTAAATGTAAAAAACAGATAGCTTGATAATAACTTAAAATTTAAATTCAACATAAACATTGTGGGCCCTCTGAAAATAGGGATGCAATGTGCATTTTGGGGGGGGGGGGGGGCTGTGTTCTGATGATGCTAGGGAGAGCTCTGGGTTCATGAACAGTGTTCTGGTGAGGACTACTATCTATGTATGTGATTTTTGTCACTAGTTTGCAACTTCTTCACTTTAGAATATATATTTGTTTATGTTTTTGAATTAAAAAAGAGTTTATAAAATTATATAATTTACGTTCCTGTTATAAAAAGAGTTTTCGTTCATTTTCGTAAGGGGCCTATATGTATTTAGTGCCTCTAGCTCATCTGACTCAAATGTGCATAATTTTATATAGTATATATATTTTTTGCAAAAATAAATGTTATATTTCTGAAAAAAGTATATTGAAGTTTTATTGCTAGGTCCTTAAACAAAGCAACCTTGAATAGAGGTAAGTTGGGTTAAATTGTCCTATTTTAGCCTCAGGAATATGTGTTATTATTGTGTACAGACCTTTCGGAGACACCCTGTATAATTTTTAATGCATTATCAAATACAAAGAATAACAAAGTTATATAAAAAAAACAAAATGGGATCCCATATTCGGACCAGTTCCTCTAACTTTATAACATTAGAATCATTCTAGTACCTTTCTCTTAATACAAGAAAACTGATTTATAATACTATTGTACTGCCTCATTTCACTTATGCTTCTACGGTATTGAATTTGGCAAGCAAGAACGATATGAGTAGATTACAAAAGTTGCAAAATAAAGCAATGAGGATAATCGTAAGATGTGATCGGAGAATCAGTATTAATGTAATGCTTTCTAGGCTTCGTTGGGTAGGTGTATCTGATTTGTGTAAAATTAATTCTTTGATTTTTATTCACAGTATTAGATGGGGGGGAAGTTCCTAACTACTTTGTGCGCTTATTACAGACTTTTGAGGATACTCATGGTTATAAAACCAGAAATAGATGCAATTATAAGGTTAATAAAGTTAATATCAACGAAACTAAAAATTCACTATTTTATAAAACACTTCTGCTAAACAACAATTTAAAAAACGAAATAAAAGAGTTACCATTAAAGCAATTTAAATGTAAAATAAGAGAATTGTATCTCAATAATAGTTGCTAGTCAAATGTTGTGATATGTAGTTTATTGTGATAGGTTTTTCATTTTTTCACTTTTTCGGCAGCTTGTTATTTAAAAATTTTTTTAAAAATTTTTCATGTATTTATATTATTATTTTGTAAATGCTCTGTAAGCAAATAAACAAACATTATTAATATTATCAAACAGTACTAAAGTTTTTGTATAGTGTTTTTGACCTCATGCATAAATTTTTACATCTTGCAGTAGAGCTCCACCTCTACAAGTCATTGTTGCTTTGGACATCTAAACATTTTAATATTCTCAAATCCTTTCATGATAGTTGCTAATTTTAATACCATTTTACATTTAAATATGAAGTTCCAGCAGTTTAAATCGATAATATATAAAAAAAATACTGGGGTAGTGCCGTCTAAAGTGAGACACACTGTAGATAGTTAAGAATATGGTGCTTTTCATGCTTGTGAGCTTTATAGCACTCGCTAATACTCATACTCTAAATTAGTGATGGGCTTATTCAAATGAAAAATAACCGGTTATCCGGTTATTGAAATAACCTATGTAACTCGGTTTTCGTTTCAAGTATTCGAATGAAAAATAACCTCATGCTGATACTTACTACGCTTTGAATATAAAACCTCTATTCAAAGGTACTACGTGCCATATCTCAGCGACCTACGCAGTGCTCAAAATTCTGTAAATATAAATACGTCATAACTCATAAACAAAGCAGGTTGTACTGAAAACACGATTTGGTTATCGTGTACCTACCTCCTATCATAAAAAATATCAAACTATCAAATTCTGGGGACCTGAAACCTGAACGCCTAAAAACTGCAAACGCATCAAGCTATAAAACAATCTTTTATTTGCTTACATCTCCAAAGGTTTTACGACTGTTTTTATTGCGATTAGCAAGCAGTCCCGCATATTTCTTTCTTTCTACACTTCTTAATAAATACCTCTTAATTTCCAATACATAACACATAATGTACGGTCGGCGTCTTAGAAATCGGACACTACACACTATTATGGTATATTTTGCATGTATTTTTTAAGTGTATAAACTGGGTTTTTACAGTTATTATGGTTTTAATTGTTACGTCAGATTGTTTATTGTTTGTCAATTAATTATGAAATGCCATCTCACATTAATGAAGTAACCGGAGCAAGAATACTCCAAAGACTAGAAGAACATATTACGTGTCCTGATTTCTAAGGCGCCGACCGTACATATTATGCTTTGGTTCCTCTGCTATCTGCAAATTACGATGTCGAAGCAGATGATGGTGAACCGCCAACCGGCAAACCGGCTGATTTAATCGAAACGAATCGAGAGCCAAAATTTATTCGAATGATTATTCAAATAATCATTCGGTTATTAATATCATTCGAATGCAAATAATTCGGTTATGAAAATTGTCCGGTTATGCCCATCACTACTCTACTATTAAATCATATTATCTGGTTCTGTGCTGGTTACCAAAGTACATGTACGGTTCTGTGCTGGTTACCAAAGTACATGTACGTATTTTCTAAGTTACTATGGATTATCTACTCTCTTGTTCTATTCACTAGTGCACATGTTTTCTCCATTTCGTTTGTCTGTCTGTCTGTCTCTATGTCTGTGTATTTGTTGAAAGTATAGTTCAAAAACTATTTGATATAGAAAGACGATATTTTGTATGCAGATTAGATGTTTATCTGCCTCAAAATGGAAAATACTTTTGGTCAAATATATACACGTTAAGCACTTTAAAAAAATAAAATGTCTATTCGGGTCCATGAGGGAAGGCGAGCGGCCGGTGGATTACGATTGACAGCGGTTAGGCACGAATCCGTAAAACATCAAATGCAATGTCATAGTGTTTCTGCTATTTCTTATGAATTGGTAGATATCAATATTTAATTTATTCACATGTTTTGATGTTTGTTAAAAAATTGGCTTTAGATGGAAGAAAATGCAAAACAACAGAAAACTTTTAATGGACACAAGAATGATATCCATGCAAAAAGAATACAATAGCTGCAAATATTAAATATTACTGAAGTGAAAATAAGCCGATTGTCGTTTTGGATGAAAGCTATATTCATAGTGGGCATACAAAATCAAGGTGTTGGAGCCATAATAGCAACGAAGGGTTGCTCTCAAATATTGCGAAGGGGAGATGGGTTTTATTTTAAACTGTTTATTAACATTTAAATCTGGGACAAAAAGTGCAGATTACTACGACGATATGGAGGGTACCAATTACCAGAGATGCGCAAAAGAACGCCTTCTTCCAAATTTATCGAAGAACTCCGTAGTTGTTATGGACAATGTAACGTATCATAGTGTCTGATTAAACCCTGGACCGGTATCCCATAATAGAAAAAGTGAAATGATTGAATGGTTACATCAAAAAGGCATAACATTTCTCCAAAGTTATATAAACCTCAACTGAATACAATCATCAAAGAACATAAAAATCCTTACATAACTTATAAATTTGATACTCTACTACAAAATTATGGACATGTCGCATTACGTCTTCCGCCTTATCATCTGGAATTATATCCGATTGAATTGATTTGGCAATAATAAAAAATGTGGTACAGTAGGCCAAACAGGCATTTACAAATACATCCCAAGAAGGCTGGAAAAGCCGATGTCAGAAAGTGATTACCATTGAAGACGAATTTCGTTTTTGGACATACATACTGGCGAGATGATCATAAATATGAGAGAAGACAGTAATAGTGATTACCAATTTAGTAACTTAAGTGACAGTGATAATGAAAGTGACACAAATACTTAGTTTTATTATAAAATTATGCATACATGCTATGCCACTGGACTGCAAGTATTTAAACTGTATAAACACGCCTTCTGCGCACTGACGTGCTCGTCTTCCCTCGTGGACCTAGCTAAATTTTTGCGTTTCAGAAACCGATAAAAGTAATATTTTACACATAGCTCAAGTTTTTACTCTCTACGAAAATGAGACCAAACAGATGCAGGGTGAACATTGTAAAAGCAATCGTTCCGTGTAAAGCTCTTTAGAGATTACAAGTTTTATTACATTTGCCTACAGAACTTTTCAGTTTGAAAGACTGAGTGACCGTGACTGCATAAAACCTACTTCACACGGACTTCGAATAAAAAATAAAAAGCATCTTTAAATTAAATAATCGATAAACATTGAAAAACTTTACTTTCAAAATTAAACTGAAAGTTTACTATTCTGATAAACTTGAGAGCTCTTCTTTGTCATATTCTTGCATACATCCTGCGACCTCAGGAGACTTCTTCACGACCCTAAATTTTCGTCATTGAAATGTTACTTTACCATGGAGGCTTTTAATACATAAAACATAGCTTTATAAGTAGTTGTTGAAAATAGTACTTTTCGTACATGCTACACATTTATTTTTTTTCCGATCAGAATAAACACAAAAATTAATAACTTACGTTATGCCTTTTCCAGCCTAGCCCGAAAAGTTATTCCTGTACTGTTATTTCTTGTCATCTTGGTAACAAATGCATTTGCATACCATTACTGTTTGTTGTTTAGTAACAACGTAAAAATTCTGGAATTATGCATTTTGCAACGCGAAAACACGTCAAAAAAGTATAATTTTTCTTCCAACCAGGGAAAAAAATATATTGATGCCAAATGGTGCTTAAAAAATAATATTTTGCTTTGATGCTACAAATGGTCAATACTTTTAGTATAAAATGATAACACAAGAAATTATGAATTAGGATGTTAAAAATAATGTTAGAAGTAACAGAAAGCAAAACAAGTTAAAATAAAATAATATGAGACTACCTCAGAATTCAGTTGTAAGGCTAATTTGGTTTATATTATACCTTAATGATACTGATACAGTAATAGATAAATATTGTTTACGTATTATGCAGATAACAGTTGCATAACCAGTTTTAATTTCCTATATTTAGAAACTAAGTGTAAAAATGCTATGATTGCATGTTTTACAACTCATTATTTCTTAATGCAGACAAATAATACTAATTTTAGTTTTCACTAACTAAAGCAGACATCATAAAATGTTAGGACAACACATGGTTTAAGTTAGAGATGGTATCACCAATAATTACCAGGGTAGCTAAATTAACTTTGATTTTAGTAAATACATAAATAATCTTGGTGTGTTTTGCATGCACAGAGACACAGCTCAGGTATGACATGTTTATGGTGTTGGTTATCCTCATTTAATAATAATAATAATGGTGAGGCACTAACACCCCATGAAGGAGCTTGGCCTGTAAGGCGGAAGGTCAGAGCTTCCGTATCCTCGCTCTCACATCTGGCTGTTACGTGTCAAAATTCATGACACATGGTGATGTGGTGAGCATCACGTATTAGACAGCCGCATTATTACCCCTTGTTCTTTCGAACGCAGGTCCCCAATTATTTAAAGCGACTGGGTAGGCCACCCGCCAGGCATCGATTCTGGGATTTGAACTCTAGACTTCCGCATCGCAGTCCCATGCTCTAACCACTGAGCTACACTGGCGATAGACTCAAACTTAATTTAAGAAGAAATAACTGTTTTAATAATACGGTACGAAAGGCAAGAAATAAACCTGCAGCAAATGATGAAGATATTGTGATATTGGCATATTATAGAGCACATCTACGAATAAGTTCGCATACAATATTTTCTGCTCTAAAAAAACATAAGATGACCCCACATAAAATAATTACATTAGCACAACGTTTAAGAGCTGGTGATTCTGAAAGGAGGATCATATTTTATAACTGTTTTAATAAGCAACATTTATTAAATGTAATTATTTGAAGAGATTTATCTATTTTCAACAATAACAGAATTTTTAACAGAAAAAATAACCATTCTTGAGATACAGAGAATTCGTTGAATTCGGAAATGCAAACTACAAACACAGACTTTCTATTAATATTGGCTTGGTGTGTTAAGGAACAATATACTACGTCTTTATTTTTATCAAGGTTCTTTTAATGGAGCACTTCTGTATAATATACAATAGACAGAGAGCCAGCGACAAAAATAGTTACGTCATTTCATTAAGAAAATATTTCATCTTGTTATACTCTCTTAATGTTGCTGATAATTAATTCAGAACGTCAAGAATATTTTAAATTAAAAGTTTGGTGGGATGTGAATCAGAAATTGTGGCCTCATACATTTCTTTTTTTTTCATTTTTAATTTTGGAATTTTAAAAACAAGTTTATGTTACTGATCCACAAGAGCTAGATGATTTGAAAAATCGTATTCATAAGGTATGTGGCCAAATAACAACACATTTTGCAAAAAGCACGAAGAAATTTAACAAGCACATCTTGGAAGTGTATTGCAAATAATATAGTCACTTCAAACAGAAACTTTTAAACTTAACTTATGTAGTAGTTTATTGTTACAGTGTACTTATTGTTGTTATGTCATATTTGTGTTCAACAGCCTATGTTATCAGCTGTAATTTACCAGGGGCAGTAATAATCACCCGCAATAATTTTGACAAATAACAACCCGAAAGTGCTTGCCTAGAAATAACCCGAGGCAAATTTCATATTCAAAATTTGATATTTAAATAGTAGTTTCCTACAGTTGTTAACTACTTATGACATATTCTTATTGTGCTTTAGCAAAATGTATATCAGTAATTACTTATGGAATAAAATTACATACATTTTACAGAACTAAAATTTGATGAAGCTTAGGGTAAAGTCTAAATTCCTGAATTTCAGAAAGTTATATGCAGCTGGAACTTCATATTTAAATGTAAAATGGTATTAAAATTAGCAACTATCATGAAAGGATTTGAGAATATTAAAATGTTTAGATGTCCAAAGCAACAATGACTTGTAGAGGTGGAGCTCTACTGCAAGATGTAAAAATTTATGCATGAGGTCAAAAACACTATACAAAAACTTTAGTACTGTTTGATAATATTAATAATTTGCTCTGTAAGCAAATAAACAAACATTATTAATATTATCAAACAGTACTAAAGTTTTTGTATAGTGTTTTTGACCTCATGCATAAATTTTTACATCTTGCAGTAGAGCTCCACCTCTACAAGTCATTGTTGCTTTGGACATCTAAACATTTTAATATTCTCAAATCCTTTCATGATAGTTGCTAATTTTAATACCATTTTACATTTAAATATGAAGTTCCAGCTGCATATAACTTTCTGAAATTCAGGAATTTAGACTTTACCCTAAGCTTCATCAAATTTTAGTTCTGTAAAATGTATGTAATTTTATTCCATAAGTAATTACTGATATACATTTTGCTAAAGCACAATAAGAATATGTCATAAGTAGTTAACAACTGTAGGAAACTACTATTTAAATATCAAATTTTGAATATGAAATTTGCCTCGGGTTATTTCTAGGCAAGCACTTTCGGGTTGTTATTTGTCAAAATTATTGCGGGTGATTATTACTGCCCCTGGTAAATTACAGCTGATAACATAGGCTGTTGAACACAAATATGACATAACAACAATAAGTACACTGTAACAATAAACTACTACATAAGTTAAGTTTAAAAGTTTCTGTTTGAAGTGACTATATTATTTGCAATACACTTCCAAGATGTGCTTGTTAAATTTCTTCGTGCTTTTTGCAAAATGTGTTGTTATTTGGCCACATACCTTATGAATACGATTTTTCAAATCATCTAGCTCTTGTGGATCAGTAACATAAACTTGTTTTTAAAATTCCAAAATTAAAAATGAAAAAAAAAGAAATGTATGAGGCCACAATTTCTGATTCACATCCCACCAAACTTTTAATTTAAAATATTCTTGACGTTCTGAATTAATTATCAGCAACATTAAGAGAGTATAACAAGATGAAATATTTTCTTAATGAAATGACGTAACTATTTTTGTCGCTGGCTCTCTGTCTATTGTATATTATACAGAAGTGCTCCATTAAAAGAACCTTGATAAAAATAAAGACGTAGTATATTGTTCCTTAACACACCAAGCCAATATTAATAGAAAGTCTGTGTTTGTAGTCTGCATTTCCGAATTCAACGAATTCTCTGTATCTCAAGAATGGTTATTTTTTCTGTTAAAAATTCTGTTATTGTTGAAAATAGATAAATCTCTTCAAATAATTACATTTAATAAATGTTGCTTATTAAAACAGTTATAAAATATGATCCTCCTTTCAGAATCACCAGCTCTTAAACGTTGTGCTAATGTAATTATTTTATGTGGGGTCATCTTATGTTTTTTTAGAGCAGAAAATATTGTATGCGAACTTATTCGTAGATGTGCTCTATAATATGCCAATATCACAATATCTTCATCATTTGCTGCAGGTTTATTTCTTGCCTTTCGTACCGTATTATTAAAACAGTTATTTCTTCTTAAATTAAGTTTGAGTCTATCGCCAGTGTAGCTCAGTGGTTAGAGCATGGGACTGCGATGCGGAAGTCTAGAGTTCAAATCCCAGAATCGATGCCTGGCGGGTGGCCTACCCAGTCGCTTTAAATAATTGGGGACCTGCGTTCGAAAGAACAAGGGGTAATAATGCGGCTGTCTAATACGTGATGCTCACCACATCACCATGTGTCATGAATTTTGACACGTAACAGCCAGATGTGAGAGCGAGGATACGGAAGCTCTGACCTTCCGCCTTACAGGCCAAGCTCCTTCATGGGGTGTTAGTGCCTCACCATTATTATTATTATTAAATGAGGATAACCAACACCATAAACATGTCATACCTGAGCTGTGTCTCTGTACATGCAAAACACACCAAGATTATTTATGTATTTACTAAAATCAAAGTTAATTTAGCTACCCTGGTAATTATTGGTGATACCATCTCTAACTTAAACCATGTGTTGTCCTAACATTTTATGATGTCTGCTTTAGTTAGTGAAAACTAAAATTAGTATTATTTGTCTGCATTAAGAAATAATGAGTTGTAAAACATGCAATCATAGCATTTTTACACTTAGTTTCTAAATATAGGAAATTAAAACTGGTTATGCAACTGTTATCTGCATAATACGTAAACAATATTTATCTATTACTGTATCAGTATCATTAAGGTATAATATAAACCAAATTAGCCTTACAACTGAATTCTGAGGTAGTCTCATATTATTTTATTTTAACTTGTTTTGCTTTCTGTTACTTCTAACATTATTTTTAACATCCTAATTCATAATTTCTTGTGTTATCATTTTATACTAAAAGTATTGACCATTTGTAGCATCAAAGCAAAATATTATTTTTTAAGCACCATTTGGCATCAATATATTTTTTTCCCTGGTTGGAAGAAAAATTATACTTTTTTGACGTGTTTTCGCGTTGCAAAATGCATAATTCCAGAATTTTTACGTTGTTACTAAACAACAAACAGTAATGGTATGCAAATGCATTTGTTACCAAGATGACAAGAAATAACAGTACAGGAATAACTTTTCGGGCTAGGCTGGAAAAGGCATAACGTAAGTTATTAATTTTTGTGTTTATTCTGATCGGAAAAAAAATAAATGTGTAGCATGTACGAAAAGTACTATTTTCAACAACTACTTATAAAGCTATGTTTTATGTATTAAAAGCCTCCATGGTAAAGTAACATTTCAATGACGAAAATTTAGGGTCGTGAAGAAGTCTCCTGAGGTCGCAGGATGTATGCAAGAAT
>OW679195.1:84029856-84244994 GCA_940337035.1 Agriotes lineatus | reverse complement strand
TTCCCGATTTGAATACCTTTCCATATTAAATATAAAAATTAAACTCTTAACAGATAGAACCAAATAAATAACAAAGTTTTGACAGATAGTTACATAGCTAAAACAACAAACACAATTGCGGCATTTGTTTCACAGCCAACTAAGTGAAAAACTGTTTTTTTAATAAATTTAACTTTCCGTCATCTAAAGATAGGTCTGTTATACATGGTTGAAAAGGTATTTTTATGCGCTATTTAATGACGTATAAATCCAATATGGCGGCCATAAGAAATAACAAAGTTGGCTATGGTTGCAAAAAATCTAGAAGGCCTAGAAAAAATTCGTAAACGTCATTCGATTGGCCGTAGTCGCTAATACAAAATTACCAAATTTTATTAAATTTGTTTACAAGATGGCGACGATATTGCAATTTTTCGAAAACCACAATTTTTTGTTTTTGCTCGATATTTTAAAAACCCCTGTAGATATTTTTAATTTCGATACAGCATCTGACTGGGCTCAGAATAGCGCAACTTTTCTCTCATTTAAGCCACCCTGTATCTCTTGCCGTTTCCGAAATCCCCATGTAGTTGCTCTTATCTGGGACACCCTGTATATAGATAGATATACTGCCTCTCTTGCCCATCTACTTAAAAAATCGCTAGATCTATTAAGTACCCCTAACTTTTTTGATATTTTCTTACACGTATATTCTATATGTTCACCAAAAATTAACTTATCATCTACTATTATACCTAGATATTTGAAAGAATTTACTATTTCTATATTTACATCTTCAATTGAATGCACATAATAAAATAAATTGTTACTTACGTTCAATGCGATATGTATGAATAGTTCTTAATATGGAAAGGTAAAAAAGGCAAAATATTATCTATGTAGGACAATAAGACAACTGTGATAGTGTGATTGAATGATTCTTCTAGTGAGTTACGTGATGGTAGTATTCGACAAGTGCATGTATTTTTTTCATTCTTAGCTAACAAAAAATTCATTCTTTAATTTTTTATTATGTTATAAATAAATCTGGCAGGTTGTATCAAAGTACCAAATTTCCATCAAAATTTTCGCAGTGTAATTAAAATACTTTAGCTGCTATTGAAATTAATTTTAGTGTACCTAACGAAGACAATAATGTAGAAAATATGGATACATTTTGGGAAGATTTAACGGCACTTACAGAAGAAAGCGAAAGCACCAAAAATTATATTAGGAGACTTTCATGGAAGAGTGGGGACCAAAGACGACACAACAGCAGAAATATTGGATAAATATGGGAAAAAAATAAATAAATGACAATGGAAAAAGACACAATATTGCAGAGAAAATGAACTTATAATTACAAACACATTTTTCTTAGACAAGAAAATACACAAGTAAACTAGAGAAGTAAAGAGCAGAAGAGAAAAATCAATCATTGATTATCTACTTATTCAAAAACACAAAAGAGTTAAAAGGGGATTTCAAATTTACAGCTATCATTTGCAACTAGTGGGAAAAATAAAGTCTCAAAAAGTATAAACCACGACGAAGAGCAAGATCATCCACTAGAAGAATGTTCTTGAAAAGATTAAAACATATAAATTAGCGGACGTAAAATATGTAAGAAGTAGAGAAAAAGAATTACGGAAGAGGTTGAATTTTTTTGCAGAAGTACTACAAAAGGGGATATAGAAGAAGTATGGCAAATATACAGGGTGTCTCAAAAATTCACTTTTCAAAACGCCATAACTTCTTTATTTTTAACTTATTTACATAGACAACAACAATAATAATAATAATAATAACCCTGCAAGAGGTATGCTACTGCATATACTTTGGAGAGTTGCGGCTCCATGGACCTGAGCAGAGCACTTCACGGTGGGCCAGGAGTCCATCGGAAGTTTAAATCCCCTTGCCTCAGTACTACCATGAACTAAGTAGTGGTACGGCAGGGCTCTACTGAGGTGGATTTTAACTTCCCTGTAAGCTGACTGCAGCTATAAAAAGCACTTCCGATCATTAGTATGGAGCGTTGTGAAAATATAGAAGCCTCGGATGCGTTAGGAAGTAGAGTTGTACCTAACGTTGGACTCCAACCCAAGACCGATGACAATAGCAACCAAAATACTTCTCTAGATAGAGGACCTGCCTTGCGTGCTTTAGCATATACTGACACTGCTACCACCAGAGCAGGGAAGTCCAGGCAACGAATGAAATGAATAAAAGTGTCATGCGTTGCTACTACAAAGCTTCCAAATTAGAATCCGATAAGACGCTGTACAGAGAAGAAATGTATAATTTATTTCGTCATGAAAATCCCAACTTTAACATCACAGTTCTATCTTGTAGATATCACAGTGCCAAATACATCTAATCTACAAGCAGCATATACCGAAAAGAAACAAAAATACATCAATCTATTAATAGAAATCTCCCACATGTGGCAACTTAACAAAGCTTACGTAATACCCACTGTACTCTCAGCTACTGGAATCATTCCTCTATCCCTACATGACTCCTTAAAGACACTGAAATTAGATGAGAGATTGTATATATTCTTGCAGAAAGCAGTGATTCTTAACACTTGTAACACCGTAAGAAATTTTTTTAGTATCTATCTAATAGATGCAAATAACATACTCACCTAGCTTTGGTTAATTGCGACCCGTTAGGTGTAAGAAACCGTAAAGATCATTACAAGATTAACAGTCTGATAAGCCATAATAATAATACTAATATCTGTATTCTTTAACAAATAAATACATGGAAAGTTATACCAGTGAGTAAATACCAAAATAAATACAAATTATTGTGAAAGAATTCAAAGGTGAAGTTCAGATGTGGCAGGATAAATCCTATCGCACCCTGTTCTGCCACTTAAACCTTGAAGATTTTTAATAAAAGTGAAATATATATAAATATATTTTTCCGCCAATCGTACGAGAACTGTTACATTATTGACAAAATTTTGTTGAGCAAAGTTAAACATTCCATTACATCAGCCGTTGCTAGGTAATTTACAATAAAACTGTACAGGAATAATTCAAACATTCCATTACATCAGCCGTTGCTAGGTAATTTACAATACAACTGTACAGGAATAATATTCCCGGCCTAGGCAGGGAATATTCGAGTACTATTTCCTAATTTTTTTAATTACTCGTATCGATTGGCGGAAAAATAGTATGTGTATCTTGGACAAAAAGCAACATTCTCAGACTCCTGTGTTGTTGGGCTCGACATTCTCCTCGCCCAACAATATTCACAGTCGTCTGGGAATGTTACGCTTTTCGTCCTAGATACACAATGTACTATTTTTTTACTTAATGACACAAAAATAATAATATAAATATTTTTTTTTACTTAATGACACAAAAATAATAATATAAAGTAACATAAAATACAAAATTATTGCAACGAATGTGAAGCACTAACCCTAGAAAAATTCTAAACTAAATAGAATCTAGAACAATATAACACCAGTCAATACAAAGCAGAACAATTGGTCAGTTATTAACGAGTAAGCAATATTTTTGTAAGATTTCTTTAAGGGCCGGTTGCAGAAAGCAATGTTAAGTCTGGTGTTAGCTAACATCGCGTCAAAGTGAACAAAAACGAATCAAATCTCAAATGCTTATGGTAACTAATACATTAGTAAACAAAATTTTATGCGATTTTGTTCACTTTAACGCGATGTTAGCTAACACCAGACTTAACATTGCTTTCTGCAACCGGCCCTAAATGATTTAGTTGACACGCGTTTTAACGATTCAGGTAAAAAATTGTATATTTTATAAATGAACGTTCAAAAAAGGCAGTTGTGTGTTTCGGGGGCGTGATAATTGCTTTGTTTCTGATGATGATATTGCCCACATCAGTATACGAAAAGAAATGACAAAGTCTGAAATAAATAGTATATTGTACAACTAATGTTGAAAATAGCACTTTTCACACGAGTGGGGGAATTTGGTGACCACGAGGCACAGGCGAGTGTCATAAAAAGCGCCACAAGTGTGAAAAGTGCTTTTCACACGTGTTGTACACTATACTTTTTCTACAACTACAAGCCGCAGCCTAGATTTCTAATATACGCGATTAGACACAACGTGCGACATCGATGTCGCATGCTGTTTTTGAGCGAGTGACAACGTTATCACACTCTGTGTGAAATGTAAGATTTTCAGAGTTAGGAGTGTTTTCTTGGCTATTTTCAGAGCAGTCGTAGAAAAACAATTTTGTGAAACAAACAAGCTGACCAAAGATAAAAACGATTATTTATATTCAACTGCTGAATATCAGAGATTTTATGTGAGATCCTATCAAATTTTGGTATTCCAAAAATATAACGAAGACAAGAATTCTGTACTCTTTGAACTCTTATTCTATCAATAGAAATTAAACAAGGAAAATATAGAGGGCAAAAAGTAAATAACAGGTGGCGCAAAAGTAATCACCCTATCGGAACATGCTCTCATTTTTGCAAATGGCATCTTATGTCATCGCGACTTTGACATTTGTAAAGCAAACAGAAGCAGAATACACATAGACAAACCATGGATCGCTATACTCCTCAAGAACGCGGAATAATTTGTGTCAATGTTTTTGATAAATAATCGGTCAGTGCTTTTGGCTTCACGTGAAATTTGTTGTCGATTCCCTGGTCGTGTGGCATCAAATGTGCAAACACTGTGGCGTTTAGCCACTCGGCTCGAGCAGACTGGCTCAATACGGGACAGTTTCAGACGTGGCCGGTCCCGGAGTAGCCGTTCGGTCGAGAATATCGCTGCTGTGGCTGCAGATGTCCAAGAGGACCCTCAAACATCCACCAGACGATGGGCCACGCACTTGGGTATCGGTAGACGGTCTTTACAGCGAATTTTGGTGAAAGACTTAAAGATGTTCCCTTACAAGTGCAACCGCACACACAGCATGAACGACAGTGGATATTCTGAAGCAAGCTTTTCCCGACCGCTTCATTTCTCGTTTTGGAGATCTGCACTGGCCCGCAAGATCGGCCGATTTGACCGTTCCAGACTTCTTTCTTTGGGGTTTTCTGAAGTCACGGGTCTATACGAACAACTCACAGACCTTGGCGGCCCTAAAGGAAAGCATCTGACTAGAAGTGGAGAATTTATCGCCAGAAGTTTTGAGAAAAGTCATGAAAAATGCTGTGAAACGAGCCCAAATTTTCATCAACTCTGGCGGTGTCCGCTTGACTGATATTGTCTTCGAGACTTTACGGAAAAAAAATTAAACGTCTAAATAAACATAATCAAGAAACAGAACCAATTCTTTTCATTTACAAACAAAGTTACTACCTTAGGAAATCGAGTGAGGACTTTTGCGCCACCTTGTATCATTGGAAAATTTGAGAGAATTGTCCAAATATAAGCCTAATTGAAAAAAGAATCTTTGCGAAAAATTACATCGGTTAGATGTTGCCCCTGAAGGCATATGCACCCTTGCGTTTGCCATTACACATTGACAAAGTTCCACCGGAATTGCATTGATTTCTCCCCGAATACGGTCCTTAAGTTGTAAATTGCCACATGGATTATTAAACACCCTTCTCTTGAGATAACCCTATAAAAAAAATCGAGCGAAGTCCAGTCAGGACTTCTTAGCGGATAGTTAATGTTTTCTTTTTGAGAAATTAATCTTTCTGTAGCAGTAGCTGCCATATGACTAGTGGCTCCATCCTGCTGGATCATGCCAAACCATTGCGGCATAGTGATTAGCATTTACGGTAAGGGTTTGAGTGTTCCTGTTCTCAAAAAAATACAGTCCAATAATACCCAAGCTGAACATAACAGCCCAGACAGTAACAATGACAAGCAACAACCAGTTTGATGGAATGATGAAATTGAAGCAGACATTTAAATTTAAAAAAAAGAAATGGAAAGACTACCTAAGCAGGAAAAAGAAAGAGTCATCTGAAGAATATAAAAATCAAAACCAAGCAAAAGAAATGGACTGGGAGAATGTTGGTAATCAAATGGAAAATAATAGCAAAGCAAACCAAAACTGTTTTACTCAAAAATTTGAGACAAGAGAAAAAACAACACTAAATCACATTAAGAGCAAAGAAGAGAAGCTAATAAGAAGAAACCGAAGTCTTATGAAGATGGAGGAAATATTTTCATGATTTAACAACAGAAGGAACAGAACAGATAAGAACAACGCCAATAGAAGAAGATGACATGACCACAATCAATATTGAAGCAAGAGATGACGAACCAACGCTGGATGAACTATACGAAGCAATAAAAACACTTACAGATGGAAGAGCCGCAGGCCATGATGGAATTGAAGCAGAAATGTTAGAGACCATGAGACAGTAGGGTGCAAAACTATTCCATGTGATTTGCAGAAAGGCATAGCACTCAAGATTACATGTTCAGTTAACAAGCAAACAGAAGTACCTGAAGTAATTACTAGGGATCATCAGAAGAGAGATGATAAGGAACCAAGCAATACACAACGAATTAAAAGTCGAAATGTTGAGAAGAAAAATAAAAGAGGAACAGTTACAATGCTAGGACATATGGCAAGAATGAACAATGAAAGGTGAAAAAAATATGAGAAGCAAGAATTACAAAAACAGGAGGAAGACCGTGGAAAACGTGGAATAATACTGGTGAAGAAACACTGCACCAAAGAGAAAATTTGGCAAAATATAAAGACAATGATAAAAAACAATGGGCCAAATTCATATATTCTCATTATGAAAAAGAAGATTTCAGTTATTAAGTGACGTGAATTACTCATATCTATTATACCGGGTGTCCGTTCTCAAAGTCGAACATAGGCGATTAACATTGTATTGAACGTTTTTGCCGATTCCTGCTCGCCAATTCAACTTACAGGGAAGGTAATGGTATCAATGGAAAGATAAAATTATTCCGCATCAAATGATACCAATAATAATATTCAAGATGCGATTTTTATTTTAAAATACTAATTTAAAACGTAGGAATTTTTAAATATGCCATGGCTTGCTTTTCAAGTTCGATAGCTTTTGTCAAAAAAAAATGGTAATTATTTGGCGTAAATCAGGTATTTTCTGTCAACGTGTGTTAAAATTATCTACAGAAAAATTAATTATTTCAATGAAGAACAAGTGAATGCACTAATGTTAATTGCCTATGTTCGACTTTGAGAATGGACACCCGGTATATAAATTTAATTAAGTTTTGTAAACTCACCTTTACACCCTAAGAGTAGAAAAGGTTAGGCTAATATACATAATATTTGGTGTACATGCGTACAGGGAAAAGATTTTCATGCATTTCTTAAAAACAAATCTGTTAATAACGTGAGATCATTTAAATTTATAATTAGAGTCGCCTGTGAATCGTGTTATATGTTTGGCAGTACTGAAGTGTATTGTGAGTCAATGTCAAATTCGCGGTTAGTAGGTTAGGTTTTGTTTGTTATTTGCATATGTTTATACTACTATATTGCTAGCGGCTATGAGTGGGGAGGTCACACCATAAGTGAGACAGACAACCAACTCTTCGATGTATTTGGTGAGCTGTGCGCAAGCTTGTCGTCCGCGCGGTGGCAAAGTTCCCAGGCCCTACTAGCAATATAGTAGTATAAATATATGGTTATTTGACACAAACTGACACAAAACTTAACCTGAAAATCTTGAATTTGACATAGACTAACAATACACTTCAGTACTGCCAAATGTATAACACGAATCACAGGCCACTCTAATTATAAATTTATTTGATCACTCGCTACACATATTAAGAGTGAAGTTTTTGATTTTGATCATGTACAGTCATGCTCACATAAATCTCGTACAAACATATTTGTTTTACCGAGGAGATTAAGGGCTGCAATTGACGCAAATGGCGCAGCAATAAAATATTAGTTGCCTTTATTTCATTTATTTTGTACTTAATAAAAAGTCAGTTGTACAACAAACAATTTTAGATAATTTTGTAAATAGATCTAAATTGCTTGTACTAGATTTATGTGAGCATGACTGTACATTGATTTACAAACTTTTGAAAGAAAAGTGACTTTGGGTTTTTATTGATAACTGTTTATAGCTTTCAATACTGCTTGCAATAGTCTAATAAACAACATAGAACCTCAGTTATCTGAGTTCTGGATTACTTGTGCTTATACAGTGTTTCACTTGAAATGGAAACACCTAAATATCTTCTATATTCTTAAGCATAATGATTTGCAATTCTGATTGTTTGTACCGGGGGGACTTAAATTACCTATTTGCATATCAGCCTGATATGATTATTTAAAAATGTGAATTTTCCAAAATTTGCCTAGTGCTCAAGGTACACTCCATTTGATTTCAAAACCTTTTTTGCCATCTATGAAAATATGCCAGTCTGCCGAGGGGGATTTTGTTTTTCAACAGCTTGAAGAACATCAGCTTTCAACTTTACCATGGACTTCTGGTAGTCCTGCCAAATCAGTCTCTGTGGCGTAAAATGAAAAATGAACTGTATAAGAGCCCTGCACGCACAGTAACTGAACTCAAACAAAATTGTAACAAATATGGGATACTATACAACCGGATAGCTGTGCAAAAGTCATTGATACAATGCCCGACAGAATTAGAGCCGTTATGACCAACAAAAAAGACAGTCCACAATATTAATAATAGCGGCCGAACGGTTATGAACCTTCAGTCTCAGCTAAAAAAATTAGTAAACAGAGAATCAAATAAAGCTAAATAAGAAATCAATAAATGCTGTAAAGGAGGCAACACCAAGAAAGCACAATACCTTGACAGAAAATATTTTGGAACATACAGTAGGAGTTACAATGAGAATGCAAGAGATTTATTGAAAATGACAGAGTAGAATAGGTGGAAAGAATATACAGGAAAACTATAGCCAACCTACAATATTAGAAGATGTTGAAAATTAAAACTCAGTTTACCAAGATGAATTAGAACCTGAAATAATTAGATTAGAATTTGAAGCAGCACTAAAAGACTTCCAATTACATAAATCGTAAGGTGTAGACAAAATCCCAGCAGAACTATTGCAAGCCCTCAATGAAGAACAAAACAGGATTCATATTCACCCCTCATTAATGAGATACATATTGTTATAATTGATTATAATGCAATGGTATTTATATTTTTAAGTGGTTTTATATTTTATAACAATTATGTTTGACATTCTTATGCTTTAGTTTATTTTTCTACTCCTGTAACTAAAACGGCATTTAACATACTAACATACACGTCGCTAAGTGACCTTTTAGTCATGCCTTCATAAGCTATGACTAAAGAGCCTCTTAGTCACAAGCTGAAGTTGGCAACGACGTTTTAGTCATGGGGTGAAGTTAGGTTCAAACAGTATTTGCTTTATTAGCCACAGCCAAAACTATAATCAAGTTAGTTTTCAATTTTGAAAAGTCAACTTTGACATTTGTCAAGCATAATTTAACCTAACATAATTTTCAAAATCCTAATGAAATAATGTTATATTGTCTAAATTTGCGGTCGTAGAAAAAGTATAGTATGCAACTCGTTCTATAAACTTATTAGTCACTCTTTTATTAAACACTCGCTCCGCTGAGCTTCGCTCGTGATTAATAAAATTAATAAAGTATGAAAACAATCGTTAGAGCCGTTTTTAAAAAAAATCGTTAGAGCCGTTTTTGAAAAACTCTAAAAAAAACTGAAAAATCACAAGAGTAAACACCTACTTCCGGTTATGCGATTTTCTTTAAAAGCTTGCTGTCTCATTTACATAGTACACAAAACTTATATATGAAGTTTCAACGCCATACCTCTTTTTGTTTTTGAGGTATTCTGTTCACAGGCAGACACATACACAGACAGACACACACACAGACAGACCAATGAACAAAAACATGTTTTTTGGGTTCAAGTGGCTCGAAAATGTGAAGATCTGTTGAAAACTCAATTTCGAATTTTTGGGGTGAATCCAATACTTCCTTTATTGTAAAAGGAAGTAAAAATCACATTTGTCTAAAATATTCACTTGAATACCTTCTAGGAAGATATATCCGCTGAAATTTTTTTGATTGGTCAAGAAATGTCAAATTGTGGATTTTCATTGGTCGCTTTTTGACAGATGACAGGGGAATTGAATGGTCAATGTTATTAAATATAACTAGCTCAGGTAGAAACATTTACTCTTAAAAAAAACTCAGGTAGGATTCATACATAATCAAGACTGTTTTAATTCATGAAAAATTCGTATCCTTTCTGCTTAATGAAAACCAAGTTCAAAATGATGTGACAATTTGAATGTCTGTCACTGTCACCTTAAATTATGCAAGAATGAAATCAATCGCAATACATTTTCGTTAAACTACCGGTCCTTCAACAAACACTAAATAGTAAGTAATCCCTTTTATAATTACCACATTTTATTCTTTCTTTTCTCTGAAAGATGAAGGAAGTATTGTAATTACGAAATAATCACCTTTGAAGGGCCCTAGATGACGAAAAAGAGGTTTTCTTAATTCCATCTGTCTGTCTGTTGGCAGTATAGCTCAAAATCCGAGGAAGACAATATTTTGCATACATATTATATATCTACCTCGCATAAAACTGGTACAATTTCATACAAATATATACAGGATGAGCATCTTAAAAAAATAAAATGTTTATTTTTGGGTTAATTTTGAAATGGAAGTAATAACTTTCACATAGGTCAGGCTTTACATTTGCCGAAAATAAAACTCAACCAATACAGGATAATGTTAGAAAAGAGTAAAAACGTTTCAACAATAAGACCATTCTATTCAAGAGAGGAGCGCGCCGCACTTATTAGAACTATAAGGCTTGATGCGCAGTTGAACTTATCGATGCAGTTACGATCGCTATACAGGTGCGGCGGGTTCAAACCCCAACGGGATACATTTTTTTAAATTTGCAAATTGATCTAATTCGGGCGAGGAAAGTTCTGGGTAAAGCCTTTTACAAATTTTTTATAAATACCTGCAGATCTTACTGACCCTAATATACTCCTCTATCAATCTAAATCGCATCCAGTACACTCACAGAAGTTTCCTAATGTCCACACAAACCCCATTATGAATGCACTCAACCACCAAGCCAAACACGACAAGACACCTGCTATCTCCTCCAACAGGACTGTCAATATTGACCAGAAACAACGCCCATCCACGTCTTCCTTCCAAAATTTACAAGCCTCTGACCACCCAGTATCACGAATCTCGACTAGATGCAAATTACCAAAAAAAAAAACGTCACTTCAATAACAAGCTTAGCGAAGTACAATTCCAGTAGATGAAAACCCCTTTATCCACACCATAAGACGTTCACTCTGCTATGAAACTCGATATAAGCTATTTCCAGTAATACCAGCTTCTACTATCCAATTCATATGATGTAATTAATTGATAATAAACTTAGTTCTGCATCCAATTTCAGAATTTGCTTCTGTAGATTATTATTGTTTAATATAAGGTACTCTCACCATTTTTATTCTCCGCCATAAATTCACCAAACAAATTATTGTTAAAAATGTATTCTTTAGTCTCCTTGATAATTTTACTGTAATATACAACCCTTCGCATACCTGTCAGGCCATTTTATATTTTCCCGTAATTCAATTAGTTAAATATGCCTTTAGAACAGTTTTGGTACATAATTGGCGAGTCCGCCTGTATTTCAGACCCGTTTCGGCATTATAGCATCTTTTTACGGCAGCTTTCCGCATCATGCAAAATCCTAGGCCGCACGTGGCTCTTGGTCCCGCTTCTGCAGCTTGGTGTCCTTCAATCGTGAGAGTGTCTGTTTTCTAAGTTATTTAAAATTTACCCCGTAAGAGCAAGTAACAAAACCTTCCCGAATTTTACTTGAATCATCTGTCGATTTCGCTCGAGTAGAGACAGCTGCGTTATGATGCGTGGCCCTGGCTTCCGATTGGTTCCTTTAATTTTATAGTTGCTGCAGCAGCATTTATGAAATTAGTTTATTTAAAATCTTATTAAAATTTTAAACACATTTGCATTTTCAATCAAACGTGATGTTATTATTATGTTATTAAATATGTTTTTAATTTATTATGCATTTACAAGTATAGAAGCTGGGTAGCACAGTTGGTAAAGCGTTAGGCTTGTATTAAGCAAGTCCTCGGTTCGAATCCCGAAGGGGCCGGAATATTTCCGCAGCCTTGGCAATTCACAGTTGGGCACCAAATTAAGTGTGCTCTACTCAGAACTACAGACACAAGAGATAGAATTACAAGGTACACACATCACCAAGACACACACCTAATACAATGGTTCCTATGCAAGCAAGAAAGACGCGCTCCAACTTTGTAATTCGGAACTCGGGGCAAGTTGAGTACTACACAGCCAGATGCTAGCGTACAAAGTACAAGACTCTACACCGCTAAGGTAACAAGAGGTTAACGATAATACATACATGCACGGATTTACACATGTATCATTTGTACTTTCATTCTATTACTATATATGTTTCTAATTTGAAATGGCCCTTTAATGACAAGTCTTGCTTGTTGAAAATTTTGTTCAAATAACGTCAAGATAACTAATTAGTACTTCTTTACCTTCGCCTGTTATTGCGCACGGGCGGACCGTAATATCGCGGCGACAACAGAGCCAAAGGCTAAACGCCTGAGCTCGCTATCGCAAACGTAGATAAAGATAAATAAATATTAATATTTAAACCAAAATACAACCGCATAAAATGGAGCGTATGCTGGAAGAGATCAAACAAAAGCTAGATAATATGGACAAGAGGTCTGAACGCATAGAAGAAAAATTTGATAAATATCAAGAACAACTGAAAACAATTGCAAATGAGAACGCTGAAATCCGACAGGAAAATAGAAAATTGAAGGAAACAATAAAAGAACAAGAGAGTAGGCTAGACCTTCTAGAAAAAGAAATCAGAAAGAAAAAAATTATAATCCAAGGAATACAAGATTCTCAAAATGAGGCAGACCTGGAACTAAAAGAAAAAGTTAGAATAGTGCTGAGAGATACCAATGCATCGATAAACTTAGAGACGGAAACGCAGGAATTACGAAGACTGGGAAATTTTGAAGCTACACGAACAAGGCCAATACTTTGCGAACTAACGACTTGGAACAAAAAACTCGAGATTATGAAAGCTGCTAGGAATCTCAAGGACTCAAAAAATTCACATGTAAGAATTACGGAAGACTTTACTAAAAAAGTGAGGGAACAACGGAAATCCCTAATAGAACATCTGTGGGAAGCAAGACAGAGCGGACAAAGGGCTTTTCTTAACTACAATAAATTAAACATACAAGGGACTAATTACACATACGAACAGCTATCTAAAGAGGAAAACAAGAAAAAAGGCAGAACTATAAGCCAACGCTCTCCCCAAGATGAAAGCCAAAAGGAGAGTGAACAAATACGAAAGGCGACAAAAAACTACTAAGAACCAATAACCGCGAGGAACAAAAAGAAGACGAAAACTGCTATGAATTAAGGACTCACGATTTAAGAAGAAATAACGAAAAATATATAGGAAAGAAGCAAATAAAAGATCATCGGAAAAAAATTGGGCGTACCGTGCGGAATAGCAAAACAGCAACTAATGAAATTGACACACGTAATATAAAATACCTGGGATGCTGGAATGTAAGGACAATGTTCCAGAGTAGTACCACAAAACAGGTAGCAAAAGAAATGGAAACATATAGAATAGAAATTCTCGGACTTAGCGAAACCAGGTGGACGGGATATGGAGAAATTATCCTACAGGATGGAAAAAAACTGATCTATTCGGGAAAAACAGAAGAAAATGCGAAACATGAGCTGGGAGTGGCACTAATGCTAGGAAAAGAAGCAAAACACTCGCTATTAGAATGGGAGCCAATATCCGAAAGGATCATTACTGCAAGATTTAAAGCCCGTTTCTTCAACCTAACTGTAGTAAATGTACATGCACCCACAAATGTAGACACAGAGGAAAATAAAGAAGACTTCTATGAAAAATTACAAAAAGTATACGACGATCTCCACAAAAAATACAGAAATGACGTAAAAATGCTAATGGGAGATCTGAATGCAAAGATTGGAAACGACAACACAGGAAGAGAAAGAATAATGGGAAAGGAGGGCCTAGGTGAGACAAACGAGAATGGAAACATGTTCATAGATTTCTGTGCTGTAAACAACCTAGTAATAGGTGGCAGCTTGTTCAAGCACAAAAATATTCACAAACTGACCTGGATTACACCTAGTGGAGCGACAGGAAATCAAATAGACCATGTAACAATAGACGGAAGACACAAAAACTGTTTACTAGACGTAAGAGCAATGCGAGGAGCAGACGCTGGCTCTGACCACATGCTAGTTCGGGCCAAATTTAAAATAAGATTAAAGGCACAACCCAAACAAATACATAGCAGGATAAAATACAACATACAGTGGCTAAATCGGGACAAAGAAATGCAGAAAGACTATCAGAATAAACTAGAAGCTAAATATAATAATATGGGAGAAATAAAAGACATATCTATAGAAGAATTATGGAACAAATACAAAAGCGCCTTGAAGGAAACGGCGGAGGAAGTAATTGGAGTTAAAGTAAAAACAATCAAAGACTGGATGTCACAACAAACATGGGACATGATCGAAGAAAGAAAAAATATTAGACAAAGGATATTAACAGAAACAAGAATGGAAGAAAAAGCAGAACTACAAAAATTATATTGGAATAAAAATAAACAAGTTAAGAAAAGTGCAAGGACAGATAGAAGAATACAACGGGAAGAAACTTTAAAAAAAGCAGAAAAAGCTGCATCACAAAATGATATGAAAACGCTATACGACACAACAAGACAACTAATAGGGAGAAAAACAACAGCGGAGTCGCACATACGTGACACAGACGGAAAATTACTGAAATCTGAAATATCAATACGTAATAGATGGAAGAAATACTTTTACAACATATACAAGAGTCAAGATATAACTAAAGGAGATCTGAATAAACAAGAAGTGTACCAGAGGTTAAACGTGAATACAGAGGAAATAACAAGGGAAGAAATAGAAACCTCAATTAAAAAACTTAAAAACTGCAAAGCAGCTGGCATAGACGGTATTCCCAATGAACTGATCAAGACAGGAATGAAATTGAACATTGAAATTTTACACAAACTACTCAACAGAATCTGGAACGAAGAGATAATTCCCAAAGAATGGACTGAAGGGCTAATTATAAAAATACCAAAGAAAGGGGACAAAACAAGATGTGAAAACTGGAGGGCTATTACACTACTGAGCACAACAAGTAAAATATTAACACAGATCATACTAGAAAGAATGAGAAACGAGGTAGAAAGACAACTACGAACAAACCAAGCTGGTTTCCGACCAAGAAGATCCTGTGTGGACCATATATGTACGCTGAGGATAATTATCGAAGAAGGCATAGAATGGCAAAAAGAAATACATTTCGGCTTCATTGATTTCGAAAAAGCCTTTGATAAAATTAATAGAGACATTCTTTGGGACACCCTCAAAATATATGGGATACCAGATAAAATTACGAAAATAATAAAGCTACTATACGAAGATTATACGGCAAGAGTAGTACACAATGGGAAACAGACAGAAAAAATAAGCATAGAAAGTGGCGTAAGGCAAGGCTGTACATTATCACCCATACTATTCCTCCTTGTAGTAGATCGTATCATGAAACTATCAATAAACAATAGCATGGGACTTACATGGAGATTTGGGCAAGTATTAGAAGATCTCGAATTTGCGGACGATATATGCCTCATAACGGAAAAATTACAACACGTGCAAGACAAGATTAATATCCTAAAAAATACAGCAGAACAGACAGGGCTACACATCAACATAGCAAAGACAAAGACGCTACGTATAAACTCTAGTGACCCCACCGAAATTAAGCTGGAAAAGAAACCACTGGAAAATGTGAACGAATTCGTGTACCTTGGAAGTGTGATTGAGGACAGTGGAGGAAGTAAAAAAGACATTAAAAGGAGAATAGGTAATGCACAGGCAGCATTCAACCAACTGTGGAGGATATGGAAATCGAACGAAATAACCTTAAAAACTAAAATGCGGATTTTTAATACAAATGTGAAAAGTGTCCTCCTGTACGGAAGTGAATCTTGGGCGCTAAACAAAACTCAAACCCGACAAATACAAACATTTATAAACAAAAGTGCAAGAAGAATCTTAGGAATATACTGGCCGAATAAAATAACGAACGAAGAATTATGGAGAAAAACAGACCAAGAACCAATAGAAATAACAATAAAAAGAAGAAAATGGAGATGGCTGGGCCATACCCTCAGGAAACCAAATACAGACCTTACAAGACAAGCAACAGAATACACCATCCGGGGAAAGAGAAAACAGAAAAGACCAGTAAAAACATGGAAGAGATGCATCGAGGAAGAATGCAAAACAGTAGGCAAGCAATGGAATCAAGTGAAAAACATAGCCAAGGATAAACGAGAATGGAAACAACTGGTCGAAAATATTTCTACTCATTAATATCAACTCAACTCCAACGCGAAAGACCACAATTAAAACAGAAAAAGGATAGAGATGCTGCGCAGAATTAGCAAAACTGCCAGCATACAAACCCTGCTAAAGAAACGCTAAGCGCCCTATGCTCCCCAAGGAGTCAAAAGGACCAAAGAAGAAGAAGTTATTGCAATTTTAAGGTAACGTCTGCTGCGCGTACACTGCATCCTTTTCTTTCCGAATGCGTTCTCTCAAGTTCGGGCAGGTAAATAGAGATCTCACAGTTTCAGCTAAGTTTGACAAATTGTATATTTTCTAACAAATCAATAATTTTAAAGTAATAAAAAATTATACTGGTGACATTAAATTCATATCATCCATTTATTTTACTCAAACTACAGAAATCTTAGTGACCAAAGACATTGCAGAGTTACCAAAATTGTACCGTTGCTACTTAACTTATTAGTAATGTAATGTGATTAATTTGTATGTTACATCGATACTTGTTTTTTAAAAGAACATTATTCATATATTAAGGACTTTACATCCATGTTAGAAAAAAATCAAATTTGATATTACGTTAATATAACATTACTTAATATTTACTTGCAAATTTCAATTTCACAAAGGGCCAGAATCAAATAAAATTGCACATTTTCCGTATTTAAAAATTGAGAAAATCAGGCAAAACAACGCCCCCTCCACACCCGCAGCCCGAATTCTCTTAAAAAGTACAATCGACCAGTAAAAAGTCTCCAAACAGCAAATTTCAACAAATATTGATTTTAAGGTTTTTCCGATAATTATAACGTTTTCCCCATTTTGCAACTCCCAAATCCACCTGGGCTGCAAAATTCCCACATCCCGAATTCTCTTAAAAAATACAATCAACCAGTAGAAAGTCTCCAAACAGGGAATTTCACACAAATATTGATTTTATGGTTTTTCTGAATCTGCATATATAAGGGTTTTTCCATTTTGCAACCCCCAAATCCACCTGAACCGCAAAATTCTTAAAAACCCAGATTCATCAACATACTGCCAAAACAATAAAAAAATTTAATTTTTTCCTTGTCCGCTAATTATGCGAACATCCAATTTTCTACAAACGCACTTCATATTTATATCTCTGTAACTTCGCCCTCGTGCATTGCAGACCCTAAAAAACAGCCAGTACGATGAGCGGTGGTTCATCCTCTTTCCAACTAGCCCCAAATCACATTTGGATCTTTCAAAAAGTATGCGATGTAACAGCACCGAACGCTTTCGTGTCCAAAAAATTGTTTTAATCCTCATATTTTCGCCCCTCGGTCCAACTTTGCATCCCGAATCCGGGACAAGTTAAGCTTTGTACCGCTAGATGCAAGCGCACAAAAACCAGCCTCTACACCGCAAAGTAAAATGAGGTTATCGATAATACAATACAATACAATATATTGGAAGGCACTGTAGAGCGGAGAAAGCTTTAAGAAGACCCCGTTCCGATTTTATCAAGCAAGTCATGACAAATGCAGTGCTACCAATGTATTTAGAAATGAAGAAAATGGCTTGTAATAAAGCCTGTTAAAGAGCTGCTAACCAATCAAGATTTGATTGAAGTGAAAGAAGGGAGAAAAAAGATTTTGAGATTAAATTCCGCCTACCTTTATCTGTAGAGCAGGTTTTGGATATTCACATTGTTAATCAATCATAATGCAAAGATAGAAAAATTCCATACTGGTAGCTTAAGTCCGCTTGAATGTCTGAACAAGCCACCACATTCTAGTCATTATGATTAAAAATAGAAGTTACGTAGACGACTTCATTTCAAATGAAACACACTGTAAAAATTAAATCTGCTAAATTAGAATCTTGATTATTCAAGTCACGGGTTTCAGGTATCAGATTATCTGAGTCCCTTAATCGGGAGATCCCTGACTACACAGGTCGCCGCAACGAGAATATGATTCCCTTTGATATAAAAAAAATTAAAGTAAATCTGGGTTATTAGAGTTGGGTGCTACCCACGTTACCTCGAATAATTGGGGTTCTATTGTATTTATATCAATACATCAGTACAAAAATTAAATTGTTTCAATTTTTAGAAATATTGCAATATTATTATTTGTTTAAAATACAAGTTTCTGTAAAAAAATCTTGCCGTCCAATAAACTATACCTCATAATTATACTTTACAAACATTTTCCAGAAAACCTGCAATTCAAACGTTGGCGTTTTTGCATATTATTTTTTTATCATTTTAAATTGTGTTATTCGTCATTGGCATCTAAATACGTATAAATTAAGCACCCGTTGAGGCCATTATTCTTTTTTGAAGTGATATTTAAAAACCAAACCGGTTTCACCTGCGTCTTTTGAAGTAGATTGGAGTTTAGATGGTGTTGTCAAATGTACTGATATTCCAGAATGATAGCATTGGTAGCATATCGCTTAGACCTTGGTTACATTTTATTCACTGGAAACTTTATAATGTTTGCCATTGAATTCGTCCACAACGGATCACATATTTTCGGTAACCCAAATTATAGAAAAGAAACTGGCATATAATCAAGAACAACACCTACTTTTTGTAGATTTAGAAAAGGCATACGACAGTGTCCCACTGACAAAACTCTGGAGAAAACCAACATAAATGTGGAATTAATAAAACTAGTTAAGACTTTATACAAACAACCAAAAACAAAAATTAAGATAGGAAACAACATAACACATGGATTCACGGTGAACAAAGGGCTAAAACAGCGATGCTGCCTCTCGCCAACACTATTCAAAATATATCTTGAACAAGCACTCACACAATGGAAAAATAAATGTCGAAACATGGGAATGCCACTAAACGATCATACATTATATACACTATGTTTCGTGGACGATCAGATATTAGTAGCCCAAGATTACGATGACATCAACTATATGACACGCAAACTCATTGAAGAATACGCAAAGTGGGGATTTGAGGTCAACTTGAGTAAAACCGAATATATGTGCATCGGTGGACAACAGCAAGAAGGACAACGTATAAAACAATGTACGGATTACAAATACTTAGGAATCAAGCTCTCACAGAACGGTACACTAGACGAAGCAATCAGAGAACGAAGCATACAAGGAAGAAAGGCTATATCTATGCTAAATGGTATTTTATGGAGCAAAAGCGTCAACAAAGAAAATAAGAAACGAATATATAACACTATTGTCAAAAGTATAATAACATACAGCTCGAAAGTATGGCCAATCAAAAACAGAACCGCGAAAATGTTACAGGCCACAGAAATGGACTTCTGGAGAAGAGCGGCAGGTAGATCAAGAATGGGAAGAATAACAAATGACCGAATTAGAGAAATTATGGATATAAAACGTACAATAGTAGAGGACATTAAAGACAAACAACTGATATGGTTCGGACATGTACAAAGGATGCCAGAAATTAGAATACCTAAACAGGTTTTACAGTGGAAACCGGGAAGAAGAAGAAAACAAGGGAGGCCCAGGAAGAGCTGGCAGAGTGGCATTAATGCAAAAAATGAGAGAAAGAGGATTAGAGGAAGACCTATGGAAGAATGGAGACTGGGTATCGAAAGACGTAGAACGTTGTAAACCAATAATTATATATATCATCGTAGAGAAAGCGAATGATCTCCATATTTATTAGGTAGTTTATACATAATATAATATTTGTCTAGTAACTAATTTTTTCATTATTTACAGAAATACGTTCAAAATAAATGCGATACAATAACACAAATACAGAACTACATCTTATACTCCTACCATAATGTGCTTTACACTTATATCAAAAGACCTGCAATGAAAGCAAAAGATATTTTTCAAAATTTCTTATCATATCAAATACATACTTGGAGGTTATCGGTTCATCCGGAATATAAAATGGATTGCAGACATTGTCTGCATAAATGGAATGCAACTTTCTAAACATCTATAACAGAAAAGTACTTGTACTCAAGATATTATTATAGAAATTTTGTACTTACAGAGCGAATTTCGTTATCCCTTAGAGCGGTGTTGGTTGAATCTATGACAATGATGAATTTAATTTTGGTGTTGGTAACATAACCATATCTGTAATAGTTATTTATGATATAAGTCAGGTTTCATATTACAAGATGCGATGGAAAAGTTGATAACCCATGAAGTATCGTATTATCAAGTTATTATACAAATTTGTACAAAGTTTTAACACTAGATCTCGTTTTTTAGTATAACCTATAATATGTAACTTTTGCTAGAATTCAGTAATAGATTAGACAAATATTAAACATTTCCTCAGTTGCAATTGCTATATCTACTACCACTGGAATAAAAGTTTCACAAGTATTATGAAAATTTCATGTTATATTTAATTTGAATGGAATAACAAATGTAATTGCTTTATTTTGCCGCTATTTTGAAGATGGCATCTATTTAAGATAATTAGTGTACTCTTTTCAAAAATTAGTGCTGTTTCAGAAACACAGAAAGACATCATTCAAGACATTTTCTGATTTAGTACAAATAGGGCAACTTAACATAAGCCTCTGCCAAAACTGATTCGTTAAGAAATAATTACATTTTATGTGTTTCAAGAGAATATAACAATCCTAGGTACAATTCCCTCATATCCGAGCCGGTTTTATTTCCAGAATTCAACTTTTCTTCTACTACGTCTAACGATGACAACACCTTGTATTGAAATCCCAGTTCCTCATCAGGATTTAGACATGTGAAGTATTTGGGAGAGTTCTGAAACAAGGTGTACCTACTACAGTCCCACGATTTTATTATAGTGATAAGAATACTAGTTTGTTGTTAATGAGTATACTGTCAAAACATTCAATGTTTGGACTACGTCATGTCTAGTGATTAATTTACACAAATCTATTATTTGCATTTAGTAAGTAAATTTAACAGTAATTGCATGTTTTAATACAGATTCACATACTTGGAATTTTTGCTTTTACTTACGTCTTTGCCTATAATAGCAACACACACAGCCATTTTTTAAGTGTTGTCCACTTCAATAAAGTCGTGGTCGTATCGTTAGCGCTAGCATAGGCCGCAAGGTCCTATAGCAAAATTACGCATTCCACAGCAAAAGTGTCAATAGAAATTAAGGTTACGATCACTCCATATTATCAATAGTTTTATCCTGAGTGCATGATAAATACACGAATATTTTCACTACATAGTTCGCGAATGCGGCTAGGTCTTGTATGTAGTACAGTCGCGGAATTAAAAATCCGGGCACTTAAAATGATGCAGTGTATATCTTACTTTACTTTACTTATCACGTTACCTGGTGAAATTAGTCAAAGTCAAAATAATTCAGTAAACTCAATGACAACTGGAAGGGACGCTAAATGCTCTGAAAGTGAGGCAAGTTGATTTTTAGGCAACCCGCAAGTGTGTAGTATCTCCCTCTCTGTTTAACATATTGAATAAATGGCAGAAATGAGCAAATTTGAAGGTTTTATTTTTTATTTCCTATCCTATCTTTTCTAAAATAATGTATTAAAATTTATACAGATTATTTGATTAATCTTTAATCTTTTAAGAGGTAAAATAATTATTTAACTGTTTCTAGTATTTGTCAAAAATTTAATAAAATTCTGTATAGGTGACCATACAAATTTAGCAGTCATTAAAATTTGTTAAAACCCTTATTTGCCTGATAAAACAATATTTAAAATCTATATTATATGTTTAAACAAAATTATAGATACACATATAGGGAACAAAATAAATTATTGGAAAAAAATTACAAATGAGAAAAGGTACAAAAATGAATAAGTAACTGGCCTTCACAACACTTTTATTTCAACAATGATTTTATTTCAATTCAAAATATCACGGCTAATGCAAATGGTGAAACGCTTAATATCGATAATTGTAAACATTATTATGAACACTTACAAGAGCAATATAAAGAAATAGTGATTATTAAGCATTTCAGCAGTTGTAATTAGCAATAAATTAAAAAGAATAAATGCTTTTATATAATATATTATATGCAAAATACAAAATGTATTTAATAATATTTCATAGTACAAATATTTACATGAATAAATTATGTAAAATACAATTAGTCTACATTTATCGGTTATCATACAAACAGAATTAGCTTAAAAGAGAAAACATCACATTCAGGTCATCGGACTGGGCCCAAGTGACTTTAGACTATTAAAAAACTGTAAACTTACGTATGAAATGAAATTGGTTTTCTTGCATTCTGTACATTATTGCAACCATAAGCTACACAATTAAGCACCATGATTACTCAGTTTCTAAACACAACACTTGGAAAATGGTTTTGGCACTATTTTGCTGCAATTTGCTTTAAACAAAATACACCAACCGCTTGATGTAAATGTATTCGACAAACTAAAAGCCTTTTCAAAGATACAAGCTCCTCAAAATATTAACAAATTGTAATAAATGGGAAATGAACCGCACAATCGCCATTCACTTGCATCTGTAAAACAGAGATGGGGATCCTACACGTACATTCCCTCTCACTCTGTCGCCCCTGACACAGTTTTGCGTGCTTTGCGCACGCGACGGGTCCTTTCCAGTTACGTTAGAGTTCACTGAAATAATTACTCGTATATGACAGCATGCCTCATTGTTTAACTGTCAATTGCTAACCTAGAAACGCAAAGCCCAATTTGTACATCCAAAAATATTCATTAATAAGTATTTGATTGCCATTGGATGAAATTTTAAAAATATAATATTTTATTGGTGGAAATTTTTAAATGGAGATATTTAATCAACATCCTCAATGTCTGCGTAAAATTTTTAAAATAATTGTTGACTGTACTTCTAAAATAATTAACTTAACTACTACAATGTCAGAGAAAAAAGTTAGGTTATCTTTTACTTATCTATTTAAATTAAAATAGTTAAATCAATCAAAGACAATCGGGTAAGTTGGATTGTAACTTGTGTCTCTGTGTACTCATCTGCCTTGTCTATTAGTAAATACCTTTCAAATGAACAATAATTTAACTCAAAATTTGAAGTGTTTGACAGTTAATGGCTTGCAGACAGTACCACTACATAAAACCAAAAATCACTTAGTGAAAAATAGGGGTTGTGTCAACATACCGTCCATATGTCACTGAGAATGTCAAGTAAATGGATATAAAATTGTATTACTACAAAAAAAATATTAGAGAAAGCAATAAATTTCGAATTTGAAAATAGTATTTCATTTTAAGGGTTTTAATTATACGACCGTTTCAGTCGGTGTTTAAAACATAGGTCACACAGTCACTTTGTTGCATCAAATTTGATTATCAAACACAATGATGACGTATTTGTGACGTCACCAACCGTGTTTGCCAAACATAGGACGTGCTCTAATTCCCGTGCAACTGTTTGACGCGATTCTGCGCAGTGTGTCGGTTTTTGAGATTGCTACTATTTAAAAGTTTTATAAAAATGTCTCGTCCTCGAATAATTTTTAAAGCTATCACAATCTTCAAATTTCACATCTTTGTGCACCATTGATAGCATCCCACTCTTACGTGTGCAACGTTTCCAGATTTTCGCGGTTTTTTATTATACACTACTATAAGGAAAGGATGATGACTTGTTCTTTCATGTTTTTAAACAAATATACAGATTAAAAATTAACAACTCGCGTTTTGAAAGCAGACCATAACCTCACTAATAACAGCTGATTTAAACAATTGCATACAGCAAGTTTGATGGTGTGACCACAGTTTGATAGAATCATATATGTATTACTTATTATATTGCTACTACAGCCTGGGAACGGCCGAAAACATTACGGCGCCGACATAGTCTCACTCTTGAGTATTACGCGTCTCGTGCGCATGCCTGAGAATTCAAACTCCGCCTTTAGAAGCAAATTTTAAACTTGACCGTGAGGTTCACTTCCCCACTGCGCGGACGACGCGCTTGCGCACAGCTCACCATTATACATTGAAGAGTTGGTTGTCCGTCTCACTTACGTTGTGACCTCCCCACTCATAGCCGCTAGCAATATAGTAGATATTAAATATATGGATAGAATAAATCATTGTTCTATTATGTCACGAAACGTGTTTGACAAACAAATTTGATGCAACAAAATAATCATGTGACTTGTGTTTTAGGTGCCTCGTACTCTGCATATGTAGATCTTTTCCAAACAAGCAAACAAATTTAGTGAAGTGAAGAGACTTACTAATAAATAACGTATAATAATGCAGCTCTGTGTGTATTTTTGCGCATTAAGGTCCGAATAAATTCGATGAAACTGTAATTTTTCAATTTGTGAAAATAATTTCTCGAAAGTGTCAATTTTTATTAGTAAAAAGTTTTTTTATGTAATCCACATTTTTAGATTTGCAATAATATCATTTGGGTATTAAAAATTATAAACGAATGTTTTTATAATAGATTTGAATTAACCCTCCAGTCAACTGCTGATGCTGGTTTGAAAACTCACTCCGTTTGATGGGTTGGGTCTGTTGAACCGCAGCTTTCATATTTATTACTTCCCTCGTCTATAAGACGAAGTATCGTAATCGCGAAAATATCACCTTCCAAGCTTTCTTCAGATCTTCACATTTCAGGGTCCCTGTCTGTCTGTCTGTTGCTGGTATACCTCAAAAACTATTTGTTAGAGGAAGACGATATTTTGCATGCAGATTCTATGTCTACACAGCATGAAACCGAGAACATTTCAATCTAATATATACAAGGTGAGCACCTTAAAAAAATATTGTTTCCTATTTTTGCCTTAACTCGAAAACTATTACTTAAATGAAAGTAGTATTTTGTACATAGTTCAGGTTTTTATCCTTAACGAAAATGGGCATATATTAGACCCAACTTATACAGGGTGAGCACCTTAAGAAGATAAAATGTTGTTTATTTTTGCTTTAACTGAGAAATAGATAAAAATGATAATTTGCACATAGTTCAGGCTGTACCCTTGACGAAAATGGGACCCAACAGATACAGAGTAAATGTTGTAAACGAGAAAAAACGGTTTAACAATAAATGTCTTGTATTTAACGTATTTCCTGCCAGAGCAGACACTGGTGTCTGACGGACATATTGCTTGTCACGCCATGGCACACACCAGTGTCTGCTTCAATTTTCGAATAATAACGCCAAGCTTACATAGATTTTGTACTAAAACTGTGGCCTCATCTCGCAACTGGCAGTTTGCTCAAAAAAGTTTCACTGGTTAATTTGAGAGTGTGTCTGTTAAACGTTACTGCTGTGGTGTGTTGCATTAATTCAAATTTTTAGATCAGCTTAGAGCACCAAGCGGACACACCACTAAAATAACTATCTACAATATCTCTGTAAAAGTAGACATTTTTGCACCTGGGAGATTTATTTGTTTATTAAAAAAAATATTCAGTCAGGTACTGACGTTCTATAAAATATATACAAAATATTATAAAATAATAGTGAAACCAGTAACACAGCACACTACAAAAATCACAATCGTTCATGTATTTTACAAATTCTTGAGCTAATTGGAATATCTTCTTGGTTTTATCACCCATTTTTAAAGATGCAACGCTTACAATTTTTACACAATACGATAATTAGTACATAACCAAACAAACTATTGCAAATGCTCAGGGAATACCATATCTGTCAACATGCGAGTGTCTGCTATGGTGACCGCTAAGAGGGCTAGAGGGGAAAAAATATAACCACTAAACGTGATCGCTGTGGCGCATTGAGAGTAACCTTTGTATACTTTTGTATTTGTTGGTTGGTGTGCTATGTCAGACAACCGTGTCTGTTTAAAATGTTTCAAAATATCTTTGGAAAAAATTGAATTAAAAATAAAATAAAAATGTGTACAACTTAACTTTTTAGGTAGAGTTTAAGAACAAACATGCCGTGGTACGTAATTTGAAATTCTGGTGTGGCAGCGAATGTGTTAAAGCAGCCACATCTCATCAATGCGAGGGGTACTTAGTAGCCGATCATTGAAATTGCATTCGCAGGCTCATTTGCAGACCCCGAAGTTTGAATCCTACTGCCGGTAATGTTTTTTTATTTTGTAATTGATGTACTTTGCATTAGCAAGTATTTCCTTTTAATGTTTCAGTATTATTAGGGATGTGAAGATATTTTACATCTATTTTTTTATGATTTTTAAAATTGTTTAATGTCACTACGTCCACTTGCAAGGAAAGTTCTGAGTAAAGCCCTTTACAGATTTTTATCTTTCTACATAGTCTTCTACATTCTCTTCGTAGATCACTTTTTTAACCTCGCCTTCGTTCTCTCCATTCATTTCTCTTCCTATTCTTCATCATACTACTTTTTTCTTTCACCTGTTGGTTTTATTTCTACTTACTTTTCCGCCTCTGTGTTCACACTGTTTATTGTTTCCCACAATTCTTAAATGCTTTGCTCAGCATTGATGTTCCTTATTCGTATGTGTATGTATATATTGTATTATCTGCAACCTTATTTACCTTGCGGTGTAGAGGCTGATGCTTCGTACGCTAGCATCTGGCGGCATAATGCTCAACTTGCCCCGGATTCGTGTTACAGAGCTGGAGCGCGCCTTTTGTGCTTGCGCAACAACCATTGTGTGCAGTGTGTGTCTTGGTGATGTGTTGACCTTGTTACTCTATCTCTTAGGTCTGTGGTTCTGAGGAGAGCACAGTTAATTTGATGCCCAACTGTGAATGGTCTCACCAAGCTCAATTCCAATCGCCAAGGCTATGGAAAAATTCCGATCCACGCAGTATTTGAACCGAAGACTTGCTTAATGGACTTGCCTAGCGCTTTCCCAACTGCGCTACGCGGCTTCTTCAATATTTGTGTTTGTATTCCTTTTAAATATTTTTCTTATCAACCCTTCTTGTTCTAAGTCAATAATTCTGCCTCTGACCTGATTGGTATTATTTCGGTTTACCCTTGTTCCAACCATAAAATGGTCAGAATCCTCATTCGTCCTGCTATAACTCATTATATTGGTAATGCACCTTTCACCTTTGCTTTTTATTAGCAGATGAGCGATTTAATTTGTGTAGGAATGATCCGGTGGTATCCATGTTTCCTTCTGTATTTCCTTACGTTCATAGAGAGTACTTTTTATTTTCATATTCCTTACTCTTGCAAAGTCTATTAACCACATGCCGTTTTTATTACTTTGTGGGTGTTTACTGAATTTTCCAATTGTCAGTTTGTAGATTTCATCTCCTCCTGTTTGAGCATTTAAATCTCCTAATACAAGAAGCCGAATAGTGCAGTTGGTAGACCGCTAGGATTGCATTAAGCAAGTCCTCGGTTCGAATCCCATGGTGGGCGAAATTTTTCCGCAGCCTTGGCGATCGGTATCAAGTTCAGTGAGACCATTCACAGTTAGGCACCAAATTAATTGTGCTCTACTCGGAACCACAGACCTAGGAGATAAAGTAACAAGGTCAACCCATCACCAACACACATAGCTAACACAGTGATTAATAAGCAAGATCAAAAGGTGCACATCAACTTTTTGTAACCCTTTGTATTTTGGTATACTGGTATATTCAGTTACTATAACTCATGGAATTCTTTCTTGTTGTCCACCTGTGCGACTTCCGTAGGTGCGTGCACATTTATAAGTGTTATTTGTTTATATCTTCTTTTAAACCTGAAAATCCACATTCTGCTTGAAACATGCTATAATTTATTACTTAGTAAAAATATTCAGAAATGTGTATTTGTCTAACGTCTTTAGTTATTTAGCAATATGACAAAACTCCTTACTGACATCAAGCATTTGTACTCAGCAATATACTGAACGCAGTCATTCAGAAAGTGTAAATTTTAACAGACTTCGGGGAAAATTTTAAGAAAAAAAGGCATATTCAATATGAAAAACATAACCTCAGAAAATGAGCTACCGAAGAAAAACATTTTTTTGTATTTTGAAAATGCATGTATATGATTCTTCTGCCTTTTTTTACTTTAAAGTAACTAAAATAATGTAGATAATACTCTGGAAATTATAAATCAATAGTTTATACCTGTATACATATATTTAATTATAAATGTATTCGAAAATAGAGGATATTATTAATAGTATATTACCCTTTCCAGAGATTATAATGGAAGTATATCAAATTTGTTTTTTTTTTGTAAATGTATAAATACATATCTTAAAATAAAAAATTTACAAAAAGCACAAGCTTTTACTATTTTAACACCTTTTAAGTCTATTAACTATATTTGAATTTCAAATCACCATCGTGGTATTTGTAGAAACTGAACACCCAGAAATTAACAATAATAAACCTATACTTACATCTCATTATGAATTAATAGAGAGCTTATACATATATATTTATTTTTATTCAGGCAAATATGGAAGAGCATCTTGAAAACCTGTTGCCAGTACGTTCTCGCCACAGTCGAAACAGGATCTACATTCGTATTATGAACTTTACAAATCGTGATGTAGACATTATTTGGATCGATTTCATGGGACATTACGTGAAATATAATAAACTTAGCAGTAGAAGCTTCATTGACATCAATACCTTCGAAAAACATCCCTGGATTGCAATCGATTCAGAAAGGAAGGACAGAATGCTGATTGATAAGCAGTTTGTTTACATGCCAAAAACCTGGAGGGAATGTCTTCGCAATCATCCAAGTGTAGCAATAGATTCCCTTCCACTAGAGTTTAACCCACGACTTTTGGTTGCTGTAACCATTCCATTATACAGTTTGCGTTACAGAACTCTACTTGAAGTTCGATCATACTTAAAATGTGAAAGTGATGTGGACTCTCTAGACCTACCAAGGCAACTGCAAAATGATTTAAAACTTTTAATTGTAGAGCGAAATCGTTTTCCGTTAAGTTCATAAAGATTGTATTTTGAATGAGATATGTTGACTGAGCGGTTAAGAAGGTAAACTCCAAGGTTTATTTAGTAATTTCTTTATAAGTTTTGGATACCTGTAAATTTAAAGGGAACAAAATTATTCTCAATAATATATGTTGTGTATATTTTTAGTATTTTTATAGAAATGCTTTTTTTAATTTGTAACTGTTCCTTCTAAAGTAAAAGAATAAAAAAAAACTCATTTTGTACGTACCATTGTTAATCTTTTAGATCTTCTTTTTTGATAATCTAACAATGTTTATCAATATTTTATATTCTAATTTAATTACGGTAAATGACAAAAATGAACTAGTATATTAAAGTATGAGTGGATAACAAGGTCTTTAAAACACGCGCGAGTTTTCGAGCACGATGGCGTAGCGGGAGTGCTCGAAATAGAGCAAGTGTTTTAAAGACCAGTTATCCACGAATATTTTACGGTATTTTTTATTATACCTTCAAATACTGGAAATAAATTACGCACTAAAAACTTAGAAATAATTTTTGTCTTGATAAATCGAGAGGGCATAATAATATTGCTACTATAGTTACGAGAATTATTTACGTTTTTGTCGCGTCCATGTCCGTTGTTGCATTGCTTGACGACCTTTAAAGCTCGGTGAACTTTGCAGGTATAATAAAAAATATATTTTAGGTACCTGTACATATTTGACAATATAATTTTGTATAACTATTTCTTGTGTGGTAACCAAAAAATCTTAAGGAATCTCAAAAATTTTCAGTTAAATAGTATTAAGTAGCTAATCAGATATACCTACATGTATCAGCGTTTACAAACACCATGGAAAATATGTTCAAGATTTAAAATAGTTTGCTTCATTATCATACCTTGGATTGTGCCTTCTTTTTTATATTAAATAGATAAAATATAGACTGTTTATATTACCATTATTATATCATTAAAAAGTATTGTATATAGGCTTAGAATAATTCTTTTGTTCACTTATTTACACTTACAAAAGGTAATTATTTCTGTTTGTTCGAGAACATGGTACACTATTAATATGCAATTTGCGTGTATATATTTAGAACCCATAGGCAATTTTTACTCTTATATTGTTACTAATTCTTCTAAAAACAATTTAACGAGGTGAAAGTATTAAATTTAATTTATTATTGTGTATAGCTAGCATTAAAGTTGAAATAGATATCAGCCAGGGTCTGCTAGGATAAATAATGTTATATTTTTTTGTAGTAAGCTATAATACTCATTAAATATAGGTACGTTACACAGAAGAAAAATTATTAGCAACATCGACCTTTGTAAATGTGTTGTAAAGGAAGATAGCAGTATTTTTAAACTATATTATCATAGGGTGTTCGTTGGACGTTTCACTGACATAAAGTTAGCGCAAGGTTGTCAGCCTTGCACAAACTATATTATAATACATGGTTATTAATTCAAATTCTATTACTTTACTACTTATATGGTAAATCGGTAAATTTTGTGCTTTACACTTTTGTACATTCAAGTTATAAGACTAAAATAAAATCTCTATTAAATGTTGTGCTAAAGTAATGCTGTGTTGTATTTATTGTACATAAATGTGTACTTTCCTTCTATCTGCAATATAGAGTCATGGTTACATGAATAAAGCAATTGGTATAAATGAGTTTATCTACTTTGCGTTCGTACTGAGGCTATTATGATACTCGTTTGTGTATCGTAATAGACAAAACACGATGCTATAATAAATATACTAAAAACAAAGTAATTAATTTTTTTAACGTTGGCAACCATAGGTACTTTGCTCCGCGTACATATCGAACTGTCAATAGCCACCTCTATTGCACTGCACAAATGTTGCCAACTGCCGCGAAATTCCCTAGATTTTGTAACTGTATTTTTTTGTTTAAAAACGTGGCCACGTAGGTAAAATACTGTATGATACCTCGTTTATAAGGCATTTTGTCACACTTACTTCTTTAGGGCACTCCTCGCGATGCTCATCGTACTCTAAACCCGTATGTGCTACAAAATGCTTATAAAACTCGTACCACAATATACTATTATCTTACAGTAGCACCTATTACCATACATTATACTTACAACTCTTTCAGTGACTAAAATGAAGTTTTACTCACTAGTGAGTTTCCATTATTTATACTAGGAGTGGGGAATTTATTGAAAATAAACAAAGTTAGTTTTTAAAACATAAGCATTTAATGTACGGAAGGGGCCATAATTATACTGTGTCCACAGGAGGACGCACCAGAGGCATAACCAAATAGAATAGAAAGATCAGCTAATGCTGTGATCGCGGGCACGCTAAAACGTTGTTTTCTGGCTTCTGACTCGCCACTATATGAAACAATATTGTTATAAATGGTACAAGAAAAGGGACGGTGGTCATAGCACTGGTTGATATTTATATTCTATTAGCATTATATTATCTCTATGGTGCGTACTCCTGTGTACACACGGTATATAACAGCAATAAGATAACATAATAGAATGCTTGAGTAAGAAAGAGATGATCATACGATAAAATTACTTTTTCTACTCCTTTATTAGTAAATTGCTCATTAAGCACTGTTTACTTGATTAGTAAATTCGTTGTTACAAACAGTGTTACGTAATGATAATGACTAACACGTAATTTTTTTTATTACGTTACAGTTAGCTTCTGTTGTTTGTACGAAGCGGTGTAGGGATGTGACTGCAGCCGCCTAATTTTTAAGATGGTGTGACAGATGATTTGACAGTTAATAAAATATTTCTTTTTCGTTTAACGAAATGAGTGTAATCGTAGAAAAAGTATAGTACGCAACTCGAGCTATAGAGCAATTACACGCTCGTGGAATTACACACGCGCCGCTACGCGGCTTGTGCGTAACTTTTCCAACTCGCGTGTAATATGCTTCCTACAGCTCTCGTTGTGTAATATACTATTAGTAAGGCATGTTTAGTTGACTTATAGTACATTTTTTTTCTATAATAATTTTCAAGGTCAACTTTCTAGGGGATAAGTTGCATTCCTGCAGGGTCCCTAGTTTTAATAATGTTAGTACATAGATTTTTAGTTCTTTTCTTCCACTAAAAAAATTATTGTCATTTTGACAGATATGTCATAATTTATTAATATCGCTTGCTTCATTTTTGCGTTTAAAGTATTTCTTGGTTTTCTTTTTTTATCCGATTTTATCGATGATGATGATGATTCCATGTTAAAAAAAGAAATTTGTCAAGAGTTCAAATTAAGAAACTTTGACATTCAAAATTGACACATAACCATAATTTTGAAAAAGTTTTACCAACACGAGGTATAAAAATTTCCTAGCGTTTTAATCACATGTCTACCAACATTGTAACACTTTGACAGTTATTATAGAAAAAAATAGTATTTTACAGTAGAAGTCCGTTAGGATAGCCTTTACTGCCGAGCCAGAGAATTTGTGAGACGAGCTCGAAGAGCGAGTCGAATAATACTGGCGAGGCAGTAAAGGCCCTAACGGACGTGTATTGTACAATAGTTTTTGTAATACCTACATACAATTCGGTCATATCTATATTTTTCTAATTTATTTTCATCCAAACGCTAGGTTTGTGTAATGACATTTTAGAATGATTGAGAGTGCGTAGAACGTTGCAACTGTTGTTTATAAATGTCAGTTATTTCCAATTTCGTGTATGGTTGTAAGCAGTTTTAAGTTGTAACCAGCTCGTAACTTATGACATCTGTAGAAAATGATGAAGATATTCCTAAAGACGTTAAGATTCTGAATGAGCAAGTTATTTTAGCGTATGTTCAGGAGTTATTTCAGTTTTTTGCGCCTTCTTCCATGTGGAGTTGAAGGCTAGCTTGCTGCTGGATTTGTGTGACAAACGTCACTTTGACGTTTGGCACACAGTTTAGCAGGCCGTGGTCTTTACGGACACTTTTTACGGCCGGGCCGTAAAGAGGTTGCTTACGCAGTAGTAAACAGTCCTTAAAGAAATATTTAACAAGTAGGTATTACAAAAAGTACTTTATGTCATATTTAAAATAAGCGTCATGCCTACTCGAATATTTACTACTATGTTTATCTCTTTCTTACTCAAGCAATACGTGTTATTTTCTTGTTCATGTTATCTCATTGCTGTTATATATAATTGTGGCCCCATCGGTATATTTATATTAATTATACAGCCAGCAATGTGCAACTGAATTTTGCCTGCACCAGTGGTATTATTGGCTAAACTGTTTAAATTTATATTAGAAGTAAAAGTTTTACTTTATCAATGTTCTTATATCTGCCCCACAATCTGCCAAAAACGTAGCAGCTAATCTCCGGAATGCATGACCAATGTAGGTTTCTGGATTTTTTAAGTTGAGAAATTTGGCATCTTGGTGAAAGTATTAATACCAACAGGTTGTACTATGCATCTTCTCTGTCAAAAGTTCAGAAACAGCGTTCTAGAAGGAACTTTTTTGGGCGCAACTTAATGTATTTGCGGTACAAATCGACTGGGTTAACTCCAAAGCCTTCACGGAGAATAGTAAATGATCGCTTTTTATGGGTCTTAGTACAATGAAGATAAACCAACAGAAGATCACTCTTCTCCTCCACATCCTCTACGCACATTTTCACCAACTCGTCACATCTACAGCCTTCAGCAGCCTTGCAACAACGGTGGCGACCTATAAGCACAAAACACAAACACAAACACAAAATTTCTTGGCATCATACCCAACGTGTTGTAGTTTTAAAAACTATGTCAATTTGTAATATTTGGCCAAGTCCACATTCTCATGTAGATTTAATGTAGCCTTCAGCATGGTGTATTGAGCCCAGAGAGATGATTATTTGTACTTTCTTGACTGTTCATAAAAATATCATATATTATGCATTTACTTGACATCCGTACTGTCAGTGCCAAATTTTTTAAAAATCTCTTGACTATACTTCCAAAATAATGTGTTTTTTATTACACTACATCAATTTAATTATTAAAATGTGAAAAATAGCAGGTGCCAACATACTATCAGTTTAATAGTGGGGATGTCAAGTAAATGGATAATCTACTGATGGGGCCACAATTATACAGTGTGAATAATGTAAGAGTATACATTGGTAACTTTATTTTAGCATTAATCAATTTACCCATGCTAGTAACAAATGTCGGTTTTGAAATTACAATGTTTCAATTAGTTTCTATAGTCACTATGTTGTAATTTTGTTTATTCGCAACCATATATGTAATGTTAACATTACTGACCTCATTTGAGTGTGGGAAATCGTACATTTCCGCCCGCTGTGTAGGTAGGGACACTGGGAATCTCGTTCATCCATTCATGCGCGTCACAACCTGTCGTATCATAATATTATATTTTTTCCAATTATGTTTAGAATAAAGTGGTTGCGAATAAAATAGTATATATACCACGGTGAAAAGTTTCATTCCTGTCTCGAGATAAAGTTGACCTCGACGCTACGCGTCTCTGTTAACTACTTAATCTCTCGGCAGGAATGAAACACTTTCCACCTCGGTATGTAATATACTATTTACAAACACCATGGTCACAGCAAGTAAATGTCCTATTTCTAATTTTGCATAATTCAGCCATTCTTACATTATTCGCATGGTATATAACAGCAATGAGATAACATGAACAAGAAAATAACACGTATTGCTTGAGTAAGAAAGAGATAAACATAGTAGCAAATATTGGAGTAGGCTTGACACTGATTTTAATTATGACAGATGTCAACCAAACATGCCTACTAAAATAACTGTTTCGTATGGCCATCTCTTTCTTACTCAAGCATTTTATTTTGTTGTTCATGTTATCTTATTGCTGTTATATACCGGGTGTTCGTTCTCAAAGTCGAACATAGGCGATTAACATTGTATTGTACGTTTTTGCCGATTCCTGCTCGCCATTTCAACTTACAGGGAAGATAATGGAATCAATGGAAAGATAAAATTATTACGCATCAAATGATACCAATAATAATATTCAAGATGCGATTTTTATTTTAAAATACTAATTTAAATCTTGGGAATTTTTAAATATGCCATGCCTTTGATAGCATTTGCCGAAAAAATTGGTAATTATCCATCACAACCAGTCAAGCACAAAAATTTTTCCTCAATTTATTTTATTTGTTTACAAACAAACCCATGACAACAAAAAACTGGATACTACATAATACTGTCAATAATGCAGTGCGTGTCTATCGTAACTATCTATTGTCCGTTTCGCAACATATTCTGACGGCGCAAAATATTTAGGTACAAGAGTTTCTACTGTAAGATAAACGTCATATATCACACGTGAGCCAAATTCCATTATAAGCTTGTGAGAAATTGTATTGCTCGTGCTGAGGCACTCGCGATTCGAAATTCTCACTCGCAAATAATGATGCATTTCTCTCACTTATAATATAATCTACTACGGTAAAAATTCAGTATACGGTCCGGTCGTATTTTTTCTCTAAAAAAAATTCATTAAGACCTGACAACTAACTTAAACCGCTAAACTGAACCGCCGAGAGCACAACAACATTGCTTTAAACATTACGAGACGACAACGGCACCCACAACAATTTTACAAACTTCACTCTCAGCGCATGCGCAGTAGACCGGGCCGTATACTGAATTTGACCCTTTATTATTATATACTTCATGGAAAATAATAATTTGTGTTATGTTCATAATAGTTGACCCAGTTAGAACAATTTTTATAATTTAGTAAAACAGCCCAGGCATATTAGACAAATTTTAATGGAAACCTAAAAAAATAATGTAGTCCTGATTTTTGGCATAAATGTTCCTTAGGGCCCTAGGAGCGACCCTTTAAAAGTCCCCGTGTCTAGGGTGCCGGCGTTGTAGGTTTTAGGATCGAGAAGCAGAAGAAGAAATCGCGTGTTTATTAGATGAATCATGATAAAGTACCTTATCTGTTCATAATATAGAAAAATATTATTAAAAGAAGTTGTTTAGAATGTAAAATTAAAGTCCACTACAAAAATTTCAGTAATATTGGCCTACTTTTATAAAACCGTGTGTATGAGATAAAAGTATTTTTGCAAATCCTAATAAATACGGTTAACTTGACAGACAAGGTAAAAGCGTTGCTTTTACGCTGGCGGAATAAAAGTACTTCAAAACTTGATTACCTTTAGAATATTTTTGACATTGGCCTTCTTGATTGTCGAGAACTGATGTAGACATCAATTATCGATAATCGTAATTTTTGAGTTATATATTTATCTGTATCAGCTTGGGCATTTGAAAATAAAATAGCATATGCTATTCGGTGTAAAAGTGCGCCTCGCCTGGACTTGTCTGACTCGCTTACGCTCATCAGTCAAACACGTCCAGTTTCGCCACAGAAAGTATCACTTTTAATCCTAATAACATAATATACTGTAACGTTTGCCTGCAGATCAAATTTGTATTTCCGAATATTAATATATTTAAATTTGATCCTTGTCCGACCTCACGTTATCATAATTTCCGTAATGTCAATGCACGAGGCGATAAGCAGAGCGCAGTGACATACAGTAAGTACAAAAGTGCATCTCGCGCTGTTTCTCCCCACTTTTAGAAGCGTTCGAAGTCGCATAAAACGAACGGCGGAGCTCATTCCGAGTCAGAGAGACACAGAGATCCGAATTTACTTCCTCAGCGAAGACTTCCATCCCAGTTCCAGTTCCCAGTTCCACCTGCCCGTATCCCTGTTCCTGTCGAAGCGATTCTCCCGGAACCATTTATTTCCCTGAAAGCTGAATCCCGACCTGTTACCGTTATTAATTATCCCGGGCCTTAGTTGAATTGGTGGCTAAATATTGCATCCTTTTCACTAAAGCCATTATTAATTAAACCTGAACTTAGTTGAATTGGTGGCTAAATATTGCATCCTTTTCACTAATACCGTTATTAATTAAACCTGAACTTGGTTGAATTGGTGGCTAAATATTGCATCCTCTTCACTAGGGCCATTACTAATTAACCCAGAATTCGCCAGTCGAAAATAGTCCGAGCGCACGAAATTTCCCGGCCGGCTTTGGAGAAAAAGCGGCCACATTGAGCTCACGTTCGGACTATGAAATTGAAGTCATATTTATTAACGCAATGCGGCGTTTTTAGTTTATCCGTTTCCAGACGCCCCTAAATTAATTTAGAGGCAGTACGCCGGGCTTCACCCGCGTCTTATCAGTTAAATCTCCAGAACCGTGATATGTTTTATTGTATAATTGGCAGACCGTTTAATTCGATTTTTTCCAGCTACCTACCCGAAGGGAAGAAACGGGGCCGCTTATCAACCGCACCTGCAATGCCTGGCCGACCGCCGAGATAAGAACGCCGGTTATCAGCTCCAGCCGTCTACACGAGTTTATTGTAATTTCTTGTTAATAATGAATGTTGAAATATCTAAGTGTATCACAGCTAAACAAATTAAATTGTTTAATTGTATCCCGATGGTGTTTTTGTATGTTAAACTATCATATATCTGAGGAACCAAAATTATCTCCGACTGTTTAATAGCTACCCGACGAGCGTAGAGTTTAACATCCCTTACAAGAAGGGAGCTAATGTAGCTATTAAAGCACTGAAAACAGTGCTATAATGGGGTCTGTTAAGGCACTGTTTTTACATTGTTTTTTCATATGAAAAACGTCGAAACAGTTTCCTTTCAGATAACTGACAGATTGTTACATTTATGAAATGTCAACATTCAAAGTTTCTGATTATTTTTATGCAAAGTAGATAAAATCTTGTATGATACACAATGCAAAGAAGTTTCCAGGCACTTGATGCGATGCCAAGCTCGACCTTTGGTCTCGTTTGACAAACCACGTCACGTGCCTAAAACACTTCAATTTAGCAACTTGTATCATAAATACTTACTACCTAAACAGAAGATGGTTTTTAACTACTGCCAAGACCTCCTTGATACAACGCCGGCATCCCAGAGGCGGGGACTTTAAAGGGTTGCTTCTAGAGTACTAAAGAACATTTGCGCCAAAAATCAGCACTACATTTTTTTAATGTATTTATCTATTATGCCTGGGCTAAAAATAACTGCAATAAAAAAACTCAACTGACGTAACATCTCATAACTGAATAACAAAATATAGGGTTTTTATAGTACATCACATAGTGAGGTGGAAAACTTCCACCGAGGTATGTATACTATTTTATTCACAACCATTTTATTTTAAACAAGAACTTTGCCATACCATCAGTAATAAAAGAAACTTGACTGTTTTTTAGGCAGTTATTATGAAACTAGCGTTGTGCACCCAAATTGGGCGCGAAATAATTCATTTAATGCAATTTGTACAAGAGTGATCCATTTTGTGTCGAGTTAATTTTGAGGTTAGAAAATCCACATAAAAAAGTCACTTATAAAAATTTTAAAACCCTACTACTGGCTTACTTGCGTCGCCCTGAGTCGATTGACACCAAAATCAGCCTATTCGGCCCACGGGTTCGCTCTCAAAGTGGCGTCAAGCAAGCAAGCAATGAAAATTATTATGTCGGATGCTTGATGTCGGCTGCCTATAAAATAAATCCATTCTAAACCATTTGATAACACAAAAAGAAGCGTAATAGAAAATTCAATATTTTACATTTTATTTTTGTGTTTTTTATTAATGTTAGATATATGAGGTTTTCTTTTAGTTTTGTGAAATGGAACTAATTTTTTTGTGTAAAACATTGCAATGTATATGAAGATAAGTTTACAACTTCATACATTTGGATCCAGATTGTTTTGTATTTTCCTACATCTGTAAATTGTAATATACAAGGTGCCCCAAAAAGGAGTGGTAACTCTTCCGAAATGTCTCAACAGATGTCGCTTTATCTAAAGTACAGCCACCAAATACTTATAATTTTTAAATGAAATGATACCAACTCAATTTAAAAATTATAAGTATTTGGTCGCTGTACTTAGAGTCCCTGTATATAATCTTACTATATACAGGGACTCTAGCTGTACTTTAGATAAAGCGACATCTGTTGAGACAATTCGGAAAAGTTACCACTCCTTTTTGGGGCGCCTGGTACTGATGGGGTCATAATTATATCGGGTGTTCATAAACAGTCGTCATCCCAGTTGCTTTGAAAAACAAAATGTTATATCTTTGATTAATTCGTATAACACAACGAAACGTCATTGAGTACTGTCATAGCGCATTTTTTCTCAATTTTAATAGACATACGTTTCTGAAGTCAAAACCTACTGGGATGACAACTGTTTATGAACACCCGTTATATAACAGCAACATAGAACAGATAACATGAACAACCATATAGAATGCTTGAGTAAGAAAGAGATGACCATACGAAAAAATTATTTTAGTAGGCATGTTTAGTTGACATCTGTCGTAATTAAAATAAGCGTCAGGCCTACTTGAATATTTGCTACTATGTTTATCTCTTCCTTACTCAAGCAATATCTGTTATTTTCTTGTTCATGTTATCTCATTGCTGTTATATACAGGCAGATCAATAAAAAAAACCAATTAGGGTAGGCTGTGATATGTGTTATATGTTTGGCAGTACTGAAGTATATTGTCAGTCTATGTCAAATTCAAGATTAGTAGGTTAGGTTTTGTTTGTTGTTTGACACAGACTGACGTAAAACTTAACCTGCAAATCTCGAATTTGATATAGACTGACAATACACTTCAGTACTGCCAAACGTATAACACATATCACAGCCTACCCTAATTGGTTTTTTTATTGATCTGTTGTTATAATTGTGGCCCCATCGGTATATCCAGTTATATTATCGTTGCATTAATTTATACTTTAAATGACTGGGCCAACTAATATGAGCCGGGACTTCTACTTTAAATGAAAACTATATTTTCGTTCTTTTTAAATCGCAAGTCCTGAAAAAGCAACATCATGTTTTACATTTTAATATATATTGAAATCAGAGTAGCAAGTATGCGACTAACCAAAATTGCTACATTTGAGAAGTAGAATGGATTGTCTATTTTCTGATTTTAAGGCTTCACAATTTAAAATGGGCACCTTGTATGAATTAAAAATGGCTACTTATACTTTAACGATTTTTTAATAAGATATATTTTTACATAAAGTTAAACAAAGAGTATACAAAAGTGTAATTTATGTAATCGACGAGTAAAACATTTTAAATATCACAAACGAATTAAACACTTAGTATATAAATTATAATCAGCATTTTATATGTAAAACTATTGTTTTTCAAAGTAGCTTTGCATTTCATTATCAAGTTTCATAAAGGTATCATATATTCTGGTAAGATCTGGATGTACAGGTCCTGCTCTAAGTGATTGGAGGTGTGTTCTTATAATCATTGTGTAGGATTGTAGTACCACTTCTGCCATGCTAAAAGAAAAACATATAAACATTTTATTAATTATTACTGTAAAACCTAACATTCCATAACTACAGAGAGTATTGAATTTCACTGGGCGACAAGTTATTTGATTGGTTATATAAATGCTGTGAACAAAATGAAGAAATTATGTTAAAAACAAATTTAAATTCAAAATCGGTTCTATACAGATTGTATTTTTGATAATAACATGTGAGCAAACGAAAATGAAATCAAGCTTGGCTTTTCGAGGTTAGCAGGTTACATTTTGTGTCAGTTTGTGTCAAAACTGACGCAAAACCTAACCTGATATCCTCGAATTTGACATAGACTTACAGTGCCACCAACATATTATTCATACAACAAATATTTCAAAGCCAAGCTTGATTTCATTTTCATTTGCTCACATGTTATATTTTTTTTGTATAGAGAGCATTCCACATGCTCCTGTTGGTGCCGTAGTGCTGTAATGTCGATTGCTCACTCCTGCAAGAGAATTTAATTTTTTTTTCACTATGTGAATTCAATAAAGAAACCCATATGATTTTCATCAACTAAGACAAAGAATTTGACAAAGTTTCCTGTTAAACGTTGTGGAAGATACTTAACAGAAAATCATACTTATGTACCTAATACAGACTATAACAAATATTTATAAAAATTCTAATATATGCATAAACAAAAATACAAGCAAGACAAATTACTAACCTGAGATTAAGACTAGTCTCCGATTATTTTTATTTTTTATACAGGGTGTTTATGGTCTTCTCTGTATCCTTCTAAGGGGCGATAGTACACTTCAAAAGGAGTCGATAAACCTTAAACACTTTGGTAAAACTTGTCTAATAAGCGATATAATAATTCTTTTAGTTTTTACTTAAACAACTAATTTGTTTAAAAATCTAGTAATCTTCTACTTAATCAACATTGTCCAATTGTTATTAAGTTTGTTTATTTGACAGGTAAAGTTGTCATCAATAATTAACCTTTACTATCACCTTGGTTTGACTAAATTTATTATTGTTATATCTGCAACCAGGTGCAAGCAGCAGCGGCAGACATTCGTTAACAAGGTTAATTATTACCTCGCTTATTAGACAACTTTTACTAAAGCGTTTTAAGGCTAATCGACTCCTTTTGAGATGTACTATTGCTCTTTAAAAGGCAGAGAAGACCGTAAACACCCGGTATAGACAAAGTTGTGAGACGATGGATTAACAACACCGATGAGTATACATAGAATTTTAACAAAAATAAATATGTAGCTACATAACTATTCACATTGTAGTAGCAAGCTTGGAGAATCTTTTACAAAAAGCAACTTTTAAATTACAACAAATTGCAAGTGAGTACAATTTAGATATATCAATAAACAAAACAAACGTTATGGCCTTCTGTGGTAACAATCCTATCAGTTCTAAAATAGTGTTAAATAATATAGTAACTGAATTGAATTCTTGGGTTGCAATATTTCATATTTAGAAGAAATGGATGTAACTAAAAAATAGAACCAACATTTAATTTCCACAATGACACTCTAAAGCACACACTGAAAGGTAAAGTGCGGCCAGAGGCCAGAGACTCTATTAAAATTTTGTAAGGTGGTGCCTGCTCTTAGTTTTATATATGGTAGTGAAGTTGGACTTTTAACGCCAAACACTAGAAGAAAAATAACATCTGAAATCAGATTTCTAAGATGAACGGCAGGATATACACTTAAAGAGATAAAAAAAGTAACATAGGAATTAGACTAGAGACCTGCGCGGGTCCAATATATAGGACCCGCACCCGACCCGCAAACCGCAATTTCTGAAATTTTAAACCCGCACCCGACCCGCGAACCGCATTTTTCAAATTTTTATACCCGCACCCGACCCGCGACCCGCCGTTTCAAACCCGCACCCGACCCGCGACCCGCAAGTATTTCACTTTTAAGGCGCACTTGACCCCAAATTCGAATATTAGACCAGCACGTACCAGTAACTTGCTGCAGATAGCATGCCCATACACAATAAAGGAAGTTATTGTCACACTTCGGCATATTTTGTTTATACACAAACAAAATTTATGTTGAGGAAATGAAGTTGTACCCGTCACCCGACCCGCGACCCGCAGTTTCAAATCCGCACCCGACCCGCTACCCGCAATATTGACATAAATCTTACCCGCAACCCGACCCGCCATGCGGGTAACCCGCGGGTACCCGACCCGATGCAGTACTCTAAATTAGACAACAACTTAACATCTATGACAATCACAAAAAAATCCAAAAGAACAGACAAAATTGGTTAGAACATCTAGAAAGAATGACAACAATAGGCTGCCGAAAGTGTACTATCAATATAGAGCAAAAGTAAAAAGAAATGTAGGCCGTTTAAAGAAAAGATGGAAAGATCAGTAACAGAAAAAAGTGTATATAGTCATAGTGTGTAACGAACCTTGGTCCAAGACATGACGAGGATGAATGAATGAATGAAAGTAAAGTTCTTTCTTAATGGATTTTGATTTAAATCTACAGAGTGATTCATAAGTATAGTCATTAAATTTAAGGTTACTTAAAGAACATCAAACAGAACAACTTTGCATAATAAACTATACGTCAAAAATGGATAATAATCCCACAAAAAATTAAACATTTAAATGCTTAAACTTAAAATTTGGATAAAATGCAGAAGCAAATACAATTGCTTGGGTATTTCAATCACATTTGGTGCATTACATGTTAGTCATGCGGTTATTACTCTTATCTGATCCTAATAAAGGTTTTCGTGTTAGCCAGTAAATTTTAGTGCAATGTACTTCTACTGAGGTCAGTATACACCCATTTAATTTAGTGTACCTGTATAATATTACTAAAGTTATTATACAGGTACACTGATTTAATTTAATGACCATACTTATGAATCACCCTGTATAGATCATGCAGTAATAAAAGAGTTAAAAAAAATCCATAAATACATTAGTTGCACTAAAACGTTGTGAAAACTATTTTAGTACTGTTTGTACACTAACATGTATTAATTAATATTGTATACAGGGAAAACGTTTTTTAACTATATTTACAAATATGAGGGATGATCTTTGAAACAGTCTTATCAGCCAATAGTAATGAGAAAAAATTTCAAATCGACTAGTAGCATCAAAATTACACTGAATATTTGCTAGTAGCTAATTACACTGAAAATCGTACGACACTCATTAATGACCAACAGAAAAATTAGTTCACGAGCCGTAACCAAGACAACAACATTTCTTGGATATTTTTTGTAGGTAGACTAACCTAACTGTGATTAATAAGTGGAATTTTTTTGAGATTCACTGTTGTTAATATGTTGGTGACACTGTAAGTCTATGTCAAATTCGAGGTTAGCAGGTTAGGTTTTGTGTCAGTTTTGACACAGACTGATGCAAAACCTAACCTGCTAACCTCGAATTTGACATAGACTTACAGTGCAACTAACATATTAACAACTTACTATGGATACATTTTTAATATCACTTGATATTTTATTTTCGAGTATTTTCTTGCCGAATCTACATTCTAGCATTAATTCATGTCCGGTAATTTTTTAGAGTGCACAGAAACAATGTATTAATCGGCACGAGTGGTACGCTCTTATCAGATTATAAGTGACTATTTGCTAGTAGCATCAAAATTACACTGACTATTTGCTAGTAGTTGATTACAGCGACTATTTTTTCACAAACAATTCAAATCGTTCTTCTGCTGTAACACAATTATCTAAAAGTGAAGTAGGTGAACAGCAGTTGTTAAAAATATCAGGACACTCATCTGGAAGCTCGATCAAACCCTATCTACAACTTGGACTGTTTAAAAAATAATCACGCCGAATTACATTCGTGGTAATAATTCTTTTTTATAATTTGAACTAGATTCATGAATCTAGTTAAAATTATCACCACTTATGTAATTACTATTGATTAATAATTTTTAATGGCCTACTGTATTTGAGCAATGTTATGTAACTTTGGTTTTTTAAATAGAACATCCTATGTATTTTTTTGTAAAAATACTCGACTTGAAATTGTCTACGGTAATATTCCACAATCAATGGTTTCTACTCAAAGTGCACTAAATAACTTAAATAATAGAATTTCAATAGTAGACTGTGATTATTGTTTATTTGCTGTATAAATTAATATATTCAAAATTGATTATCTTAGTAAATGTTCAAATTGTCCACCATTATATTCCGAACTTTTATTAACTCGAACAATTACATTTCTTCCAGTAGCTTGCAACATTACCGGGGTAATTAGCAAGCAAGCTGCTCTTATTTCTGCGATTAGCTCGTCAAGATTTCGAGAAGGGGTAGTACACACTTTGTTAAATTATAATTATTAGTAATAAGTTAATTTTGAAGTTGGTAGAGTTGCCGCGAAAAGTTAGTTACTAAGGAGATGTTTTTGACAGATAATAATGACATTTTTAATGTATGACGCATGTTTAAGACGGGATAATAAATCCGTTTAATTAAAGTGTTTGTTCATATTCATTAACCAAACCACGATCATATCTATTATCCCAGTAATGTGTAATTTTTTCTGTTAAAAATTCCGTTCTTATGAAAGATTCATCAGTTCAAATTATAGTGTCTAAAAATTATCTTCCCATATTTAATATCCACTCACAAAAACCAACTCGGTTGTGGGGGTCATTGGGGTGCAATGTTTGAACCAAACGTATTTTGAATGCTTTTATTGAACGATACTTCAAAACCTTAAAAATGTGTCTTCTTGGAATGTTTAATTCAGCTGCAGCTTATCCCGAATAAACTTTAGAATTAGCTCTAAAGTAGGCCAAAATAACCAATTCATGATCTTCGTCATTTTGTACTTGATTTCTAGTGGTAGTTGAAAAGCTACCATTGGACTTTAAGAATTTAAAACTTTTTAAATGTATCGATATTTGGCTGTCTACGGTCAGGATGTAAGTTTCAATATAAAACTGCAGCTTGACGTTTATTGTTGTTAGATCTAGGAAAACGTACAACATATATACTTTTTTGCACTACTAGTCTCAGAACGCACCGTTATTGGTCTATCTTTAGGTCGTGAATTTGATTTTCTCCACCAAGGGAGAGAAAGTAAAATAAACAATTTTCACCGTGGTAACTGATAAATTGCGAAGTTACCAAATATGACTATTTTAATTTTGACGTTTTAAAGAGCTGTATTGTCAGGTTGACAGTTAACATATTTTCGAAATTTGTTGGGAATTTAGGTATTAAGTCGTTTGGTAGTGCAAAAAATAGTATATACACCACGGTAGCGAATCGTCTTATAACCTTCGCGCTGCACGCTCAGCATCTAATATGCGCTCAGGTTATAATACTGCACTTCGCTACCTTGATGTATAATATACTATTTTGCACTACTACTCTCAGAACGCACCATTATTGGCCTGTCTTTAGGTCGCAAAGTTGTTTTTCTCCACCTTGGGAGACAAAGTAAAATAAACAATTTTCACCGTGGTAACTAATAAATTGCTAAGTTACCAAATATGTTTTGTTATCATCAGACATTACTATTTTAATTTTGACGTTTTACAAAGCTGTATTGTCAGAGCTGTATTGTCAGATTGGCAGTTAAAATATTTTCGAAATTTGTTGGGAATTTTAGGTATTAAGCCATTTAGGTAGTGCAAAAAATAGTATATACACCATGGTAGCGAATCCTTTATAACCTTCGTGTGTTAGATAAGTCGTGCTTAGTATCTAATATGCGCTCAGGTTATAATACTGGACTTTGCTACCTTGATGTATAATATACTAATTTCATTGTTTGAATAATTAATTACCATTAGTTTGCGCAACACATAACTATTAAGAACACAATAAACCTTTACTTGTTAATGTGACAGATAATTGTGAATAAACAATTGAAATACTAGTAAATTTGTTTGACAGAAACTATCACAGTCTACTATTGAAATTCTATTATTTGTTATCTAGCGCACTTTGAATAGAAACCATTGATTGTGGCATATTGCCGTAAAAAATATACAGGGTGTTTTATTTAAAAAATATATTTACACAGTATTGCTGAAATACAGTAGGCCATGAAAATATTTAATTCCTTATGTTTGTAGAGCAAATAGAGTTCAAAAACTTTTTCATATGAAATTTCTTTATACTGTATGTATTTCGGAAGGTATACATTGGTTAATGATAATCGTATCACTCTGTACAGTGTCTCCAAGATACAAAGGGCCAGTATGAAAATTTGATTAAATGGAAAAAAAGTTGCGTAATTAAGGGACTAACCAAATGACCCCTAGAAATCCATGCTACGATTTTTCGTTTTTGAATTATCTTGAAAAAATCGTGAGTGTGCTCCCCTAGACTTTCTCGCAAATACCTTGAAGCAAACTGGTACTTTACTTGAATGGATACCGCTACCTGTTTAGGTAAAATGCCACTTCCGGTTAACCGATCATGTTGAAATGTAATATCTGGTAGTTTTTCTACATAAGAAATGTATGTACAAAATTTTGTTCAAATATCTCGAAGCAAACTGGTACTTTACTTGAATAGGTACCGCTACCTGTTTAGGTAAAGTGCCACTTCCGGTTAACCGATTTCGCTCAAAATTTGATGGGAATCTACAAATTTTGAATAATGACTATGTACATAATTTCAAGGGTCTAGCTTATTTCGTTTTTAAGTTATCGTGTTCACACACACACACACACACACATACACACACAGACATAATTCAAAAAATTAAAATTTTAGTAAAAAATAAAACATTTTCTGAAATGGCCTGTTGAAGACAGAATTTTGTAACTTGCACATGCCAATTTTCAAATGTGGTGGTATTAAAACTGTTGTTAAATACCAATTTCACGTTATTTATCTGTAAGTTTATTTTTATCCTTAAAGGTCTACTCGTAATTTTTTTTACATAGGAATTATATCTTGAATCTTCAATATAAAACCTGCAATCGAGTCTTGAATCCATATTTCCGTATCTAACATAATCTTATTGCAGTAAAGACGTCTTGCTCAGTGTTGAATTCAGACTGATTACTCCGGGGGGGAAAATAAAACATATGGGGGGTATTTTTACCTATTCTCGTGCAATAATAATAATAATAATTTATTGAGCATTTTTACAGTGGATCTACATGCATACAAGCAATTCCACTGCACTCAACACACAGAAGACTGCATAAGTGCAATAAGCACTTGTCCGCAATCTGGAGATTGTACATTATAAGTTGCTAGTCTAGGTTAAGTGCTGGCACTGCATGGATTGACCGACGTTACTCGCTTATCAGGAGAGCCAACAGTTCCCTCAGGATGTTTTCCACCGCCTCCTGAATTTTCTTTTTGCACGTGTAGGACACCGGGCCCGCCAGTAGTGATTGTCGTAGTTCGGGCGTTAAGAAATTTGCAACTTTTGCGGCGCAATACGTGAAGCGCCTGCGACCAATACTCTTTGAACATCCAGGAACTAGGAATTTTTTGTTGGTGTCGCTCCTCATTATTCTTTCGTCCTCGGCACGAGCCGCGATTAAGAAAAAATCTTTGTTAGCGCAATGCTGTAGTGCTGCCACGTGAAATTTTTGCCGTAGGTTTAGAACATCGCTTTCGTCATATAAGAGGTTGGTTGGGTACAGCCTGGCTTTCCATAGCATAACTTTTATTATTCTATTTTGGGTGGTTTGCAGAGCGTTCATTACGTTGTCGCGGGCACCACCCCAGCCTATGATCCCGTAAAACAGTACAGATTCCACTAGTGCATAATATACTGTGCGTAGTTGATCTTTGCTTAGTATGGGCCGGAGTTTGTAGAATATGCAGGACATATATCGCATCTTGTGTAGTATGTATTCGACATGATGGTCCCAGCGGAGGTGGCTATCGATTACAATTCCGAGGTATTTGACGAAACCTGCTAGCTTGATTTTAGGGCAGCCGCAGTCTGTTTGGTCGTCACAGTCCTCCTCGTGGATTTCTATTTCGCGTAACTGTGGTAGACTATCTCGGTAGCAGCCGAAGGTTAGCGCCTGCGTTTTCTCCATGTTTAAGGTTAGGAAGTTAGCTCGAAACCAGTCTCTGAGTATCAGGAATTCTCTCTTCGCAGTTTGTACTACATTTTCCCAAGTTTGTCCAGCAAATAAGATTGCTGTGTCATCGGCATAGCTTATAATCTGACTTTGGGCACTAATGTTGAAGATGTCATTAATATAAATTATGAACAGGATTGGTCCTAGTACAGAGCCCTGAGGTACGCCGCAGCTTACCAACGCAGGACTGCTAAGGTGGTTCTGTACCCTTACTACTTGAGTTCTATCTGTTAAGTAGTTTTTCAGCAGGCAGTGTACGTTTCCGCGAAAGCCGTATTTTTCGAGTTTATCCAAGAGGGTTTCGTGATTTAGCGTATCAAAGGCTTTTGCTAGATCGACAAAAACCGCAAGCGCAGGTGTGCCGTTGTCAAGTGCTTCGTAGATGTGTGCAGTCAGTTTGGCAATAGCTGAATCGGTAGATATACCTTTCTGGAAGCCGAACTGCGCTTGATGTAACACTTTCACGTGCTGTAGATAACTCATGATTCTTGCAGCTAGGCATTTTTCAAAGATTTTTGAGATGCTTGGCAGCAGAGAAATTGGTCTATAGTTTTGTAGCGTGGTAACGTTTCCTGATTTGTGTATTGGGACTACTACTGCCTTTTTAAAGTGACTAGGGCAGATCCCTGCATTGAACGATAAGTTTATGATATGGCTGATTGGCTTTGCAATGTGTTGCCCACAGGTTTTTAGAATTTTTGTCGTGATTCCGTCGATGCCAGGGGCCTTGTTGATTTGTAGTTTATGGATGCAGTTAAGGGTTTCAAGTTCATCGACATTTTTCAGATACATGGAGTTAACAATCTGTCTCACGTTAGCAGGATTTTGAGGAGTCGCGATTATCTGGGACGCAAGGGTGGCACCAATGTTAGCAAAGTATTCATTGAATGCGGTTGCGATTTCTTGTTTGTCTGTTATGATTTTCCCATCCTTGCTTATTTTATCCACATCTTTCCGTTTTGGTCCTGGATTTATAATTTCACTCACCGCGCTCCACATTTTTTTCGGGTCGCCTTTTGAGTTTGGGATTTTCGACGCATGGTATGCAGTTTTGGCTTTTTTTATGAGATTTGTTATCATGTTCCGGTAGGTTTTAAACTTATTGTTTAGGTATTCATTTAGTTGGTTTTTTGATGCCCGATGGTGTAAGATATCCCAAATTTTTATGGATCGAATTATGCCGGGGGTAATCCATGGTTTTTTTGATGCCGGGATTCTAATGGTCTTCTTGGTGGTAGCATTTCCTATGTGCTCACTTAGCCTTGCGACGAAGTTTGTGGTTGCCTCTTCTGCGTCCGTGGAATCGAGGACATTAGCCCACTTTTCCACTGAAATCGTATTAACCAATAGCTCGAAGTCCGTCCTGATTTTGTCCATCATTGTCGTAGATTTTGTGGGCAGCATTGTGTTCGGCAATTGCACGATGATTGGGTAGTGGTCCGTGATGCTCGTTTTCAGGATTCCAGCGGTTATGTTCTGCGGAAGTTCTTTTGACTTAATGAAACAGTGATCAATACATGTTCGCGCGTCACCCTGGACGCGAGTGTATGAGTTTATTGCTGAGGCAAATCCTAGTTCGCTGAGATTGTTTGTATATTCCACCGCGACGGAGTCGGTATCTAAGATGTTGATGTTGCAGTCACCGATGAACACCATCTCGTCTGCGGCTATGGAGTCCAGGTAGTTGTTCTTCCTAAATGGTTTAAAAATGAACACAAACAAGCTTATGATAATTTTATTAACAACGTTCATAAACTTACAACGCCTTTTCATATTTACGGCACTTTAAAAGGTGTGATACATTTGGGTAATACAGGAACTGCTAGTCTTGAAGAAAGGTCACTCTCTTTTTTTATGATAAAATGTTATTTCATGTAATCTATTTTTTATCAATTGTGAAGCCATATTTATTATATATATTATCAGTGAATTTAATTACTTCAGATTCTTTTGACGTACGACGGAGGACAACATTTGGCACGTGACTGTTAATCCAAGATAATCCCTATTGATTATTTATAGTATAAAGAATTACAACAGTTTTAAGTGAAACTACAGTACATTATATCAGTTAATTGTCTGAATTACAATTTACACTTTATGAATTACAATTTACTAATCTGAATTTCATTCGATGCTTTCTGAACAACAATTTATTAATCTGAAATATGTCTTACACTTTCTGAATTACAAATGAAAAAGATGTAGTGGTAAAAGCGTAATTAATTCTTTTACCTCCTATAAATTTGGTAACTTTTGCGTTATATTTTTTGACTATGTTACTGTCAACATCAAAACGAAAACTGTGAGCATGATTGGCAATACCTAAATTTCCAAAATTAGTCTTATCCAAAATGAATGGGATAAATGACATTTATATCCCGAACGTAGATAATATTTTTTCCACAGTATAAATGAATGATTGCTTGCTAAAATACTGATCCAAACACCGTACACAGTAATCTAATAATGAATTAAGGGCGAATGATTTTGCTGGTAATTTTTTTACGAATGTTTGTCGTTTTGGCAACCTCACGAGACAAACTAACCTGATCAAATTTCCCGAGCTGAAGACTAGAAAATTTGTCAAAGCTGGTTTATCGAAAGAAGTTGCCAAAAAAAAAAAAACAACAAATCTTGAGTTCAAAATTGTCCGAGCAAAATCATGAGTCCCAAATATATTTTGTGGACTACAGTAGTTGCTCAGTGGACAAAATACTCGATTAAATGAACAATTCGTATATATGAACAACCAAAATTGTACATTATAGATTCAAAAAAGCGCACATCTTTATACGTATTAGTGTTCATTTATAAAATGTATTCGCGTTAATAATAGTAATTGACGTATTAAGAGAGGTAACCCAGTCTTAACATTTGAGCATATTTTATGTGAGAAATGTTAAGACGGTTACCCCTCTAAATGCGATCATTAGTTTATTGTTCATTGAGGCAGAGATCATCTGTTCGTACTGCGTGAAGGAGATCACCGTCGAAAAGTATGCTACCTGTGATAGCTGCAAGAGACCCAGCCACTACGCTTGTGCGGGCGTCAACTCCACGGAGCAGAGATGCCTGGAACTCAGGGGCCCAAGAAAGCTGAAATTTTTTTGCGATGTATGCGAGAAGGGCTTCAGTATTCTTCCCGAAATTCAGTCATCGATGTTTCAGTTGAAGGCCCAAGTTGCTTCGCTCAAACAGGAAATTGAATCTCCACAACAAACAACAGAGCCGCGTCGAGCCGGTGATCAACAAGCGCTCCCGAACTCCTTCGAGCAAATGATTGAGGAATATACCGATCGCATTCGAAGAAAGTCCAACATAATCATTTACAATATGCCAGAATCGCGGGAGAAAGATGCTGCCAAACGCCAAGCTGACGACAACAAAAGGGTCGAGGACTTACTCCTAACTTTTAATGTCACTTCCTCCATTGTTAAGTCCTTTCGTCTTGGAAAAAAGTCAACAGCAGCAAATGCTAAACCACGTCCGCTGAAAATCATCTTTCCGGATTCCGAAACGTCCCTGAACATCCTCAAGCGAAAACATCTGTACAATGGTGTCGAACGCTTTTCGGCCGACAGGACTGCCCAAGAACGAGACCATCTTAAATTCTTGAAGTCCGAGGTAGACCGTCTCAACGAGGCTGACCCTTCACTCAATAAGACCATCAAGTACATCCATGGCTTCCCGAAAATTGTTGACACACCACCGACATCAAAAAACTAAAGCAACCAACACCTGTACTTCGGATCTACTACCAAAACGTGAGAGGCCTTCGTACCAAACTCCATCTCTTCAATGACCTCGCACACCAATCAGACAACCCGGACATCCTGATCCTGACCGAGACCTGGTTGAACGACGACTTTGCGGACGCCGAATTGGGTTTGACCAATTACAATGTTTTTCGTAGAGACAGAGATCATTTGTCTAGTGTGCACGAGAGGGGAGGTGGAGTCTTGATTGCAATAAAGAAAATCGTGGTTAGTTCTGAATATACATTATTACACCAAAATGTTGAACAACTGTTCGTTAATATTGTATGCGATAACTTTAAAATTATAATTGAAACGGTCTATCTACCACCTAGATCTTCAACAGAGCTTTTCCATCACCACGTGGAGGACGTTGAAAAGCTAATGGAGAATAGCAAAAATAAAATCATTATTGTTGGTGACTACAACCTCCCTGGTATGGAATGGCTAAATAGCCAAGACGGTCTACTTTTGTCTCCGAAACCACACATATTACAGTCTAATTACGACAAAGCAACAATTATCTCCGATTCGTTTTGTTTTTTTGATCTGATGCAATACAATAACACCCCGAACTCCAATGGTGAATATTTAGATCTTATATTCTAAAATAAAGTCGCCAAACGTCAGTCTTTCTATCGATCCTCTTATTCCAGTTGATGCTCATCATCCCCCTTTAGTTTGTGAATTTTCAATTCCGAGTAATCTCAAATATCTGACCTTCGACTTTCAAACTTATGACTTTTCCAAAGCCAATTATGACGCAATATTTGATAACTTGAGCTCTATTTCATGGCATTTCATAGATGATAATAACTTTGTTGAATCAGTCAGGATTTTTTATGATATATTATGGAATACTATTGAAACTCATGTACCTAAGAAAACTATAAAATCATCAAAATACCCTGTTTGGTACAATAATGAATTGATACAAACTGTTAAAGCTAAAAGTAGAGCCCATAAAGCATATAAAACTTTTAGAAGTACCCAAAACAAAATCGACTTTACTCTTCTGAGAGCTAAATCAAAAAGGCTTCAACGAGACTGTTATAAGAAATATGTGTGTAAAATAGAAGGCAGAATAAAATCTGATCCCAAATCGTTTTGGAATTTTACGAATAATAAAAAGAAAGGTCATGGATTACCAAATTCACTTACATATGATGGAACAACTGCAGAAGATGGAAATGACATGGTTAACTTATTAGCAGACTATTTTAAATCCGTATATGACACCCATGTACCTCAGGTTGATCATCAGGACCAGTTGAATGTTGACGAAATAACGCCCTTTACACTGAACGATATTGATATTACGTACAACGAAGTTCTGCGTAATTTACTATTGCTTAAAGAATCGAAAAGTCCGGGTCCTGATGGTCTGCCTGCAATTCTATTGAAAAACTGTGCCGGTGTCCTGTACAAACCAATTTGTGATTTATTTAGGAGATCTCTAAGGGAAGGCATTTTTCCTGATATATGGAAGGAAAGTTTTATAACACCCATTTACAAGTCGGGCTGCAAGAATTTAGCCAAGAATTACAGGCCCATCTCGATCCTTAATCTGATTCCTAAAATTTTCGAATCTATTGTATCCGGAAAAATATCGTCCTTCGTTAATTCAGCTATAATTGAACAGCAGCATGGTTTTGTAAACGGCAAATCAACGGTCACTAATCTTCTGATTATTACCCAAAAATTGCTAGAATCCTTTGAGAAAGGCTACCAAGTAGACATCATTTACACCGATTTTGCTAAGGCATTCGACAAAGTATCCATCCCATTGTTAGTGGACAAACTTAGCAAATTCGGTTTCCAAGAGCAATTAACAAAATGGTTCAGCGCCTACTTGTCACACAGAACCCAGTTTGTCAAATACAAGTCTTTCATTTCTAATAAAATTAATGTGACATCAGGGGTTCCGCAAGGATCGCACCTTGGACCTTTATTATTTATTATATTCATTAACGATATTCAAGCATCCTTTATCGATAGCGAGTTTCTGTTATTTGCGGATGACTGTAAATTTTATAGGGTTATAAAAGATCAAACAGATTGTAAGCGGTTGCAAAACGACTTTGACAATATGGCTAATTGGTGTGTGTCTAACAAAATGAAACTGAACGTAGGATAATGTAAAATACTATCATTTAGCAAGAATGACACCAGGATCCACTTCAATTACGGTATCAATGGTATACAATTAGAACGTGTCACCTCAATTAAGGATCTCGGTGTCATTTTTGATTCCAAATTATCTTTCATACCACACCTAGATAGTATTGTGAGCAGAAGCGTGAAATTACTAGGGTTCTTAAAGAGAAACACCGAAGATTTTAGAGATATTGAAACGATTGTGACACTCTACAAGTCCCTGATATTACCGATACTAATGTACGCGTCCCCGATCTGGTCTCCATATTTTGATGTACACATAAAGCGTTTGGAAAGAGTACAACACAAATTTTTATCATATGCATCATACAAAGTGGATCTGCAGAACCCTAGATTATCCCACGACTATGCCGAGATCTCTAGACTAACAAACATTTGTACTTTAAAATCCAACCGGGAATATGTAGACGCCTGTGTTTTATATAAAATAACTAACGACCTGTTATCTAGTACTCATCTTAAATCGCTATTCACATATAACGCCAGTCAATATAATCTTCGAAATTGTCAAAAGTTTACCATCCCCACCTATAGAACGTCATATTGTTATTTCTCTCCGATTGCGAGATTATCTAGATTAGGGAACAAGAACCATATTTCCCTTGAGTGTAATTCATTGTGTGTTTTCAAGAAACTAGCAAAAGAGCAACTATTTGTATTTGAATAAGTATGTAGTCCATTCCTTTATTGTATTTTCCTGTTATTATATTTTCTTTGTATTGGGCTTTTAGCCTGTTTGCTACTGAAATAAATAAATAAATAAATAATTGTGAATCAATAATAATTACTAAAAACTGCTAAATCGAAATCGGACTACCATGAATATGTGTGATGTTGCTATAGTGAATGCATGTTAAATGAGTGGATGCATGTTAAATGTATCTTAACATTCAAGGACACGATCATGTTAAACATCGTTTAACATTTCAATAAACAATAATAGTAATTAACGTATTAAGAGGGGTAACCCAGTCTTAACATTCGAGCATATTTGTACCACTCGAGCGAGCGCAGCGAAGCAAGAGTGGTAATTTATGTGAGAAATGTTAAGACGGTTTCCCCTCGAAATGCGTTCATTAGTTTATTGTTCATTGAGGCAATAATTTTGAACCAATAATAATTACTAAAAACTGCTAAATCGAAATCGGACTACCATGAATATGTGTGATGTTGCTATAGTGAATGCATGTTAAATGAGTGGATGCATGTTAAATGTATCTTAACATTCGAGGACGTGAGTGGATGCATGTTAAATGAGTGGATGCATGTTAAATGTATCTTAACATTCGAGGACGCGATCATGTTAAACACTGTTTAACATTTCAATGAACAATAAATATAATACTATTTTAAACTGTACCAGGTGGCCAGATAAGAATGCAAAGTGCTGAATCTCGGAAATTATTCGTTGTAGAGACTTGCGGTAAAAAAATTTATTACTAAAGTGACCAAAAGAAGACCGTAGAAAATATGTTCAGATTTCCAAAATGGTCGCCAGGGCGCGTAAGCGCCATCTTAAACATTTAAAGTGATTTTTCACTGAAATCCACCTAGTAAATGTTACCAAAAAATATATGCTTTTTAAATCTAAGCTTTGCTCGAGTAATTTTTGTTTAAGACTTTTTGACAATGGTTTTTTAAATAAACAGCTGTAACTCCTAAACGACTGAACGGATTTTAACAAACTTGGTCTCGTTGGAAAAAGCATTTATTGTTCCATCAAACTCATCTTACCTGTGATATGTCTAATTCTTAGTGATGCCGCTAGAGCGTGTTTTTAGATATAACAGAAAATTGCATAATTATCTTAAAAATTAAATGCAATATGACTTTTTTTTCATAAAAATTTAGTGAAATGATACCTAAATAGGCTAGTGAAAACCGTATCTCGATATCTTATTCGTAGCCTGAAATATCGAAGAAAGAAAATTTAGTTATCATATAATTTTAAAAAGACGCTATTACACCGGTATTTATTGTTATTTATTTGTCTTTTTTTAAGATTCAATGATAAAATTTCATAATTTAATAATTTTTAAATAATAAAAGTATTCTTATTTCAAAAAATTTAAAAAAAAAACGTGTAGGAGCCTAATAAGAAAAAAGGACCGATTTTGAAATAAAACTAATGCCTCCTTAAATGCTCGAACTGTCTTCCATCACACTGAATGCATTGCTGGAGCCGCTCATGCGTGGACATTACAGCAGCTTCAATTTCTGCTCTTGACAGGCTACGAATGGCTTCTTGTATTCGTATTATCATGTCGTCTCTCGTTGTTGGTGGAATTTGGTAAACAATATCTTTTAACCGACCCCATAGATAGAAGTCCAAACAGGTGAGGTCTGAGGATCGGGGTGGCCAAGGAAATAGACTTCCTCGCCCAATCTTGCATTCTTATTTGGCCACCTGGTACACTCATTTAGCAAATATCTTGGTTGTATGCACAACTTCACATAATCGAGCGACTACTGTATTTCTCAATCTGTTCCTTATGTATCAGTAGTCAGTACGCAACGAATATGACATTTACACTAGCGTACAATGACAGTTTAAATTGCGTCTTTGAAATACTATCTTGATTAAAACAACATTTGGAGGCTGTCATGGACACAAGTGATAAAAATAAACTTATAAAATTACAAAGAAAAACTTTGGCCTTTACAACTATAAAAATGCGCAATTCATTGTATATCGAAAAATAATGGCATGCGACTGAATAATAAGAGGTGCAGGAAGTAATAGTGTAAAAATTAGAATGCAAAGCACGTTTTCTATTTCAGAGACACCTTAAAGATTTATGATTCAATCCCTGCTACGAGATGTGGTTTCTGTATCCATGGGCTGCCCCCGGAGAAGGTAAAGACTCTTTATATCCTCTTGACTTGTTAAACGGTCATTACTGCCTTCTGAACTGACTCGGTAAATGAGTCTTTACAGGCCAGGTGCCTGTAAAGTGTTACTGTCGTATGAACTGATCGGTAAATGGGTCTTTACAGGCCAGGTGCCTGTAAAATGCTGCCATCACAACTTTACAAGCACCTTGTTTTTAATAATCACATCCTTCATTAATCACTAATATTAATTTTTAGGATGTTCCCCAAGAGGAAATAAAACGTTGTACGCCGCTCGCTTGCAATTAGCCTTTAATGGGGCTCACCGGATTACAGGGCTCGCTCCTAAGTCGCTCTCCCTGCAAATTATCCGGTTCGTCCATAAAGACTAATTTACTAAGCTTGCCACGGAAATAACTATTACCTTCTCCGGCTGCCCCACAAATTTTTGTCGTTCATAATCTTATGCATTTAAGTACGCGCCATCTGTGATATTATAGCTGAACTTTCCAACTAGTAATATGTAGCCATTTTCATAGCTGAGCAAGAAAAATTAGCTTTGTGAAGACAAATTGGCGTTATTATTGCAAGTACTTCATTTAAAATTTGGAATTACGTTTTCAAATGCTGTCTTAACGGAATGAAGCAAAAAGTATTGATTTATTGTTCGACGGAAAAAATAAAAACTTCATTTTTGCAGGTAATTTTTTTCCTAAAATAGTTGGAATTTTAATTTGAAATTTGGTCATGCCCTAATTAGATATGTGCCTTAACAGAAAATCACGTTCCGATAATGAACGTATAGTCGCAATGCATGATTTGTCCGTTTAAAAATAGACCTGCATTTTTTGCCTGCTGCCATCTATTAGTGAATATTGCAGCGGGCGCGTTCTTAATATTAAAGTTAAAACAAAATTGACAAAACTTCTTTATAGCTACTTTTAATAGACTTAAATATTACATTATCAATTTTTTTATCAAACTTTTCGTCTCCGAGCAACCATCATCAACTTCATTGCTTTAAAAACGGTCCTTATTTTATTATGTCAAATTTTAGAAACCCTTTTTATTCTGGACATTGTATTATACATTATGGTTTAATTATAACGGGTGTTCATTACAATTTTGTTTTGCGTCAGTTTTTACACAGACTGATGCAAATCCTAACCTGCTAACCTTGAATTTGACATTGACCGACAGTGTCACCAGTGTCAGTTATCAGCCATATGATTTAATGCACGACATGACTTCATCACTTCCAAAGCCGACTAGAGCACAAATTCTAATGAACACCCTTTATTTCGAGTCTTTTTTGATTATCATCAGGAAATTTTTGGATACGGATCTGTGTTTTAAAGCATTTCATACATTGTTTCAGCTTTTGTAATTTAAGGAAAAAAGTAATGAGCCACACTGGATGTTTTCAGTTCTTAATAATCACATTTGGTCTTGGAATACAAATAATTTTCAATAGTCAGTACCTAATTAATGTATTGGTTATTTTTCTTAGTTATAGGTACACAATAATTAAAATTAGAAATAAAAACATCCAGTGAGGCTCATAAGCTGAAACAACGTATGAAACGCTTGATAATGGTAAAAAAAAACTTGAAATGTAATTAAACTATGTGTGGTACACTGTTGAATTCAGAATAAAAGACTTCTTAAATTTGACATCAGAAAATATTTTTAAAAAATGAAGTTGATGATGGTTGCTCAGGTATGAAATGTCAGATAAAAAAATGTATAACGTCTTTAAGTCCATTAAAAGTTGCTATAAAGAAGTTTTGTCAGTTTCACTAACTTTAATATTAATGCCAGCAAAAAATAGAATTAAAAATCCAAATATTGGTTTTTTAGATAATTCAAAAACGAAAAATCATATCACGGATTTGGGGATGCCATTTTGTTAGTCCTTTGATTATGCAACTTTTGTCCCATTTAACCAAATTTGTATCTCTTACTATTAATGAGATCTCCATACTGGCACTCCTTATCTTCGACACTGTATAGTATTTGCATTATTTTTTGTATTGTTGAGGTTTTTAATAAGCATGCTCATACCCAAGTTGGTGCTGGCTGTATCTCGGAAAAGGATACAAACAGCACTTGTTTATTAGCCTGAACATCAAAGGGTCGTGGCAATAAGTAAGTCCCGGTAAACTGTATTTTATTCTGTGCCCCAACTACAAGAGACTAAATTCAGGAAAATTATACTAATTCTACTACAAGTAAAGGACATGCAAGTGTCACTTAAAGTTCCTGTTTATATTTTTCTATAATAAAAAAAAGAATAATTTTTCTTTTATAGGGAGGGCAAAATACTTTTTCCACGGTAAATCAATTCATTTGGAGTTGTCTAATGCAATCAAATAGAGTCAAATTTAATATATAAAGATATAATTTTACTCACCATTTAAAATGTTGAACTGCATCCACTGGCAATCCTAAAACAATAATTGAATCGAAACAAGTTTTGAAGCGATTTTAACACTTACCTGTTGCAATCCAGCTGTTAATCAGTACATTTCCAGTGGTCACGTTCGCTGGACTTTCTGAAACCATGCTTAGATTTTGATCATGACTTAGCGAAGTTGGTTTCATAATTTTATGTTGAAAGTCATCAACATTTTCTAAAATATCATCTGTGCTAGTAACGGATTTAGAAAGAGTAACGCACGGTTCAGGATGCAGTGGTGGTATTATAGCACTAGATTTAAGTGTCCTTGCTTGTGATATTATTGGACTTCCTGGTTGAATTGGTATTATTTCAGTTAAAACATTTGATTGTACAGAACACATTGCTAACTGTTCTTCGTTATTGGAATCTGTATCAGTAAGTGTCATTTCTAACATTTTTGCTTTAGAAGCTTCTTTTTCACTATATAAGCTAGCAAGAGAAGGTGAACTACTTACAGTGGATCTCTTTGTAGAACGCTTCATATACTTAGGTGACGTTGCTTTTAACTTTTTTTCTGGCAGTTTGTTTTTAGCCATATGAACAGTCTTTGAAGTTTTTCGCTGTAATCGATTTAGACTTCTATTAGCAGTTTTAATTTTTTGTTTTACTCTTTCTGGTGAGTTACCATCACTGTACTGGCTTTCATAACCAGCAGTATCTCTCATCACAATATCCATGGTCGTTATTGTATTGTAAATCTGATTGTTGCTTCTAGTAAACGCTGCATTTCTGTCAGATTTTTGACGTTTTCCTGAAACATTTGTGTGGTTTTTAGAAACATTTTTCATAAAAGAATCCATTAGTTGGTCGCATCTGGAGGTATTCTGACTTTGGATCAGTGAACTGGAAATATTTTCATCAGATGTGGAAGTTGCATCATTCATGTTAGTATTTATATTTTGCCTGACATCTGCTTTTCTAGTGCGTTTTAATTTAGCCATATTAGCAATCTTGGTTGCCTTTGTTTCCGTAAGTTTTTTACCATGCTGTATGATTTTAGGAGTACAATTCTCTTTCTGACCAGTTTCGCTACTTTTATTTATTTTTACTCTCTCTCTACATTTTAAGATATTTCCTTGTTCAATAAAGTCGTTAATAGTTGGAGACGTTTTCGAGTTTCGAATTTCTTGTAGAATCATATGGGTTGCTTTTGTAGTCAACTCTTTATTGGCAACAATACCTTGATAATTTCTAGTTAAATTGCAATCAACGTCTTTTTTAACCTGGTTTATCGATCTTGGTAAACTGATCTCCCGTGCTTTATCATGTCTCTGCTTTGTTTTCGGCGAATTCGCTTCTTCAATAGTATCATACTTCACGTTAGCAATTTTGTTTTTATTTTTTCTTTCATTTAAAGATATTGAAGTAGTTATACCAGCAGTGCTTTCTTTAGACCGTATGTTTTTAGGCAGAGGTTCTATTACAGCTGTAGTAACGATAGTTGTAAAGGAATCACATTCAGGTGAAGATGGAGCGTTTTTCTGTAATTTTGGCATGTTTTAATTTCTTTTAGATGTGATAACTGAAAAGCGGAAAAAAAACTGTTGCAGATGTAAATATTGATACTACTGGCAGTATAATTAGCAATACCACTTACCTCTATGACACATGTGTTTTTGCTAATATAACATTTTCAATAACTTTTCAGCAGAAATGCTTTAATTTAAATTCTTCACCACACACAGCTTTAAAATTGCCTTTACTTTATAACAGAGCAAGTTCACCTTGAACAGTTTTTTGCTTAGTATTTTTAGTCTGTAAAATGATAAAATAGGTGCACTGTCATGGACAAACTGTTTTGTTCAGTAGGCATATCAAGCTTCAATAGTTTTTATATTAAATAAACTGAATATTTTAATTGAAATAAGTAGGGTCCGGTTTAATAATAACACAATAAATTCACAAAACTGCAATGGTTATCCAAACCAAACTTCGAATTAAAGAGTAAAAGACATATGTAAGCTTCGAATAGTTTTCTAAAATTTTTGTATTCCTGGAGATAGTTGCAGAATTTGCTGCACCTGTGCAGTTGACCAGTGCGAGTGGCTTATAACTATCATTAGCTGGCCATAGACACACATTTAAAACCGCCACGAATGTAGTTTTTAGTGGCGGTTTTGAACGTGTGTTTGTGCCCAGCTTATAGCTGAGCATATACACATGTTCAAAACCGGTACGGATGTACTACATTCGTGGCGGTTTTAAACGTGTGTCTATGGCCAGCTATTGTATTGAATTAGAGCAACCAAAAAATGCCATACTTGATCCGCTGTATCATATGTGGTTATGACAACTTTTTAAACTAAGATAATAATTATGAGGCGTGCAGGTGGGCTTTTATTATCCGTAGGAGTCTCACAAAAATAAATATAAATTACAGTACAGTGAGAGAAGAAGAATTATTCAATTACTTATGCACTATTAATTATTATACAGGGTGTTATGGAAATGAGTGCAAATATTTTAACCCGTAATAGAACTCGATAAACTGAACAACTTCTCCATTTATAATTTTTCCGAAAACGTCCTCAAAACTGAGTTAAAATTCAAAACAATTTTACTCTAAAAATGCATACTCGCCTATGGAATAATATTTTAATTTAATGGCGCAAAACACAAAAAACATTTCTTTGATATGCAAACCAACAAAAACTGCATAGGGATTTATAAAACTTTCAGTTCACATCAGAGGCGCTTTCGATTTGGTGTTTGTATGTGCAGGAGTAACTCGCTCTAGTGCAGCTCGACGTAACTTAGAGTAGTTTTAAATAATACACGTAAAATCACAGGACCACAGAATAGTTTCGATATTCTATGACGTGACTTAACCTATTTTATGCTGTCATTTGTTGTAATTTACAACACTAGGAGACCATTAGATACTAGCTGCAAGAACAGTAGGCAGTTTCCTTTGTTTATCTTCTAAAAAAATAACAATTTCCCAAAATGTTAGGTTATTCATGTAAAAGTTCACCAAACAAGTGTCGAACTAACCTAACTAATTAACGGAGCAGTTGTGGAACAGTAAAACCTCAACCATAAAGCAGGTGCACGAGAGGAAGAGGGAAAGTAAAATTGAGCAGATCCGGAGCAAAATGTTCTTGCAAACAATACGCGTAGTCATCTACCCCGAGTTGCACCTAGCAGCTCGTGTGTGCAAATCGAAAGCGCCTCTGGTCACCAACGTACTTTATCAATTGAGGTAGGTAAGTTATTGACTGCATGTTTTGAACTTTGCAGTTTTAATATACTCGTGTCGTCCACCTTTAACTTAGATCTGCTTACCAAGCAACTCGTCAAATTTAGGAGAGCTAAATGATTGAAAAAATATGCGATTAAATGAAAAACAATAAATAGAAAAGTTGTTCATTTTGGTGAGCTCTATCAGTGGTTAAAATATTTGCACTCATTTCCATAACACCCTGTATACGGGCCTCTTGGAATTATAGTCTGTCCACTAAACATAAAAAAACAAAGTGGCATTTGATTTCTAAAATTTCATGAGTGTACTTGCAAAATGCATCTTTTATCTAGGAATGTACTTACAAAAAGTTACTAAAACAAATAGGTTAATAGGCAATCTTATAAAGGCCACTAATCTGAGGTTAACTTTAATTCACTGTTAAATTAAACAAAAGCCCATCAAAATTTGTTTACTAATGAATAAAATGTCATAAGCGCTAACGTTTTCATGCGCTTTTGTTTATTTTAACAGCGAATTAAAGTTAACGTCAGATTAGTGGTCTTTATAAGACCGGCAGTAAGAGTGTGACATTTAATTAGTATCTGTCATAACTACTTTTAAGGATGTTAAACAAATACTGTGTTGGATACTATTGATGTAGCATTTATTAATAAGTATTTGTATTACATTTTATAAAAGTTCAGGCAAGAATTTCCAGATTAGTATGTAGGTACTTTGACACTGAATTAATGATATTCATTGATTGTCATTTTTAAATTCAAAGTCACTTTTATGCAGGTATGGAAACCTTTGCAAAACAAATTACAGAATCCCTAACAGACAAATTTTACGTATATGCCAACTTCAAAAAAATGTATATGTTTTTGTGTTTACTGAATGGCCTATAATTTAAGTTATTTTGAAAAAAATAACTGTGCACATTTTAGATATAAAGCAATCAGGCATACAGATGTATTATAATTACTCTAAAAATTGAAAAGTCTACAGACAGTTGATGTAAGTGACAGCAATCTCTACAATTTTTTTTTAATATTCAGCGTACACCACTGAGTTAAATTTTGGCATTGATTTATTTGTTTATCATTAAATCTTTCCAGATCTTAGCAGTATGTTTTGTGGAAAACTCTCACAGGCTGTTAAGATATTTGGTGAGCATATAGTATAGAGACCAAAATAAGTCGAAGTCTTAATCAACATAGGTCTGGGAATAAGTACATTTCTAGGAAGGTACAACCCTGAAAAAATACTAAAAGGGTTTTTATTTAATTAAAAACTGCGTTCGGAAAGGTACCTCTGACAGCTCTGTTTCTTCGAAAACATTCGCAGAAAGAGATCGATAATAACCATCGGCGCGGGTGGAAGTGAAATGAATGAACGATTTCGAGGAAACAGAGCTGTCGGAGAAACCTTTCTGAACGCAGTAAAAAATAATACACATAAAGCAAATTTGATGTAATTTGGCATATCTACGAGGATAAATTGAACGTTCTCCGGCCTAGACAAGAAAACAAAAGAATATCGTGTAATTTTATTTTTCAACGTAAAATCCTCGTCAAGTTCAATGCACTTGGTCCACCTATATTCAAGTGCTCTTATTCCATCCCTATAAGCCCTTTCATCCAACTGGTCAAAATAGACATAGCAATCACATCTTCATCGGACTCGTACTTCTTTCTAGCATGAAATTTTTGCAAGTTTGGGAATTAACTAAAATCTGAGGGGGCTAAGTCCGGCGAGTACGGGGCATGGAGTGCCAATTCAAACCGCAATTGGCAGTAACTGACTTGTGACAGGGTGCATTATCCTGATGACGCAGAATTTTTTTCTTTGCTAATCCGGGTCGTTTTTTTCAAATTTTTTTAAGCTGGTCAAGTAGGGTAGCATAGTATGTCCCGTTGATTGTTTTACCCTTTTTAAGATAATTCACAAAAAGAATACCCTTGGCATCCAAAAAACTGAAGTCAAAACTTTTCCGGCCGACGGAACTGTTTTGGCCTTTTTCAGAGTCCAAACACTCCTCCGAAACTGTTTTGTGTGTCAGCTTTTGCTCCAGTGTGAGCAGTCGCGGCACCCATTACGCAGATAACTTTCTCATCCACAAAGCTTTAGTTAGGATATAATATGGGCTTGAATCTAGTTTAGCAACCAACTTCGATCGACATGTGCTATACACCATTCGACGCGTCTCGTTGAGCTGAACAACATTGCTGCTGGGGACATTCGAGGCAGACCAACAGTCACTGAGATACAGCACGGTAAAGTTTAAAATGTCCCTTACTAAGTCTATGGCGCGTTCGCTTTAAAATGTCTCTATGTTAAATCGTGTAGCGGTAGATGGCGCTAGCATCACGCACATAGTCTCTGCAAAAAGTTTGTTTACAATTCAGTGCAACGTTAGGTTAGGTTAGGTTAGGTTATGTTGGGTTGGGTTCGGTTAGGTTAGGTGGCGCGCAGTGTGACTTGTTATTAGGCTTCGGTGAGGTACGCTGCGCGGAGCCCCGCCAAAGACCCCAAAGTGTTTTCCACGAAGAAAAATAAAAAAAAAACAAACTTTATAGTGCTGAATCTCAGTAACCATTGGTCTGCCTTGAATGTCTCCAGCAGCTCGACGAGATGCGTTGAATGGTGTATAGCACATGTCGATCGGAGTTGGTCGCTAAACTAGATTCTTACCATAATATGTCCAATTCAAGATGATTTTATGAACTTTTTCGATAATTTCTGTTGTGGTGGCTGTTTTTGATCTTCCTGAACGCGGTGCATCTTCTGTACTCTTGTGACATCGTTTAAAGTGAGCAACCCAAGTTTTAACTGTGTTGTATGAAGGGGAAGATTATCGTACTGTGCTGTCTAGTTCAGCTTTTAGTTCTTTTGGGGATAAACCATTAATAGGAAAATATTTAATAAATGCAATAATTTCAACTTGCTCATTCTTACAGCATGCAAAACTTTAGCAACTTTGACAGCCTGTCAAATAATTAATATTTGACAGAAATTTTTGATATTCCAGAGCCAGACTGAACAATATCACGCCGTAAAAACATTGCACAAATTTGAATACTATCTGGGTTAGGCCAGAGACTTTTCAATTTATCCTTGTATACGATTTTACATGCTGAATTAGATGAATTTAAAAAAATGTAGTGTAGGTTCAGAAGGGGTACTTAATGAAGGTGAGAAAATCTTGTTATCACAACTTTTTACAGTCAACATTTAGACAATCCTAGTTATATATTCTAAAAGGTTAAGACTTTTTCACATAGAAAGGTACTTTTCTTTGGAAATGCTGAAAGCAAATAATTTCAAGAAAAGCAAATCTCTATAGCAATTAATTATAATTATAGAATATTAAATTAACAAATATTTGCAATAACGTTCTTGAAACACTTATCTAATGGTTTCACTTGTTGATTAAAATTAAGGTCCTGGGTGGTGTAGCTTGAACAAGCGTCGACGTTCGATCAGTAGAGTTAAGAAACTCTCTTTCTGGTCAGAACTTGAACGGGAGTTCCATGGCTGATTCTCTTGGCACCTCGTGGTACGGCTGCCACGGAAATAGTTGGTCCCGGATGTCATAATAACATCATAACAGTCGTTTAGTGGTGTTGGAAGTCCCCATAGAATGTACAGCGATGCCTATAATTGATCTAACGGTTGTTGGCTGAGTACCAAAATTAAAAAAATAAAAAAACTAAGACTTCTTTTAGATGTGGATACTGTATGCGAGATGCATGTATCCCAGATACAGAAAAAAACATACGTTCAAATGGATCGTACAGTATGCGATACTAAATATTTTAAATTTACCTCTTCTGCCTTCAAATTTCAGGTTTCTCTGTTACAACCCTTAAATTGATACCACTTGCAAATGTTTTTTTTGCAACTTTCAGTGATGGGTAATTAAAAAAAAGTGTAGTAAAAGTATTTTATTATCGGAGATAACAAATTAATTATACAAGTTAAACTGCAGCATCACAACAATTGTTCGAAGTGATTTCCTTCATTTTTGATGAACACCTGAGCGCGTCGAATCCATGCTGCACCACACGTACGTACTGGACAACCCGTAGAAAAGTTTCTCGATCCGGATGATACCTTTGTGCATAAAGCTGAAGTGCAGCTACTGAATTTTGATGTATTTCCCCATAAGTTAATACCATGTCCATGAGTTCTGCGTTAATGATGAAGTTAGGTGCCATACTTTTTCTTTTACGAATAAAAGAAGCTCCAATATGACAACTAGTAACGGAGAGTGACAGATACAATTCAAGGTAAATGCGATAACTTTATATTTTACTAGCTTAATAAAAAACTTTTACTACACTTTTTTTAAAATTACCTATCACGAACTACCAGTCCTCGCAATTATTCGTATGAGTCAAGAATCACCCTGTACATACAATGTGTCCGCGAATTGAGTTCACATAAGGTGTAAATGACAAAATATTTTCGAGTTAGATGTTAATATTCTAGTAATCACTCCTGCTTGTTTTCAAACCAAGATTTTGAGAAAATCAATCAAATTAATTAATATACAGCGTGTTTTTAGAACCGATTTTTAAAAAATGGCCAAGAGTAAACTACCATTATTAGAAGAGATAAAAAAAAAAAGTTGTTTAGAATTAAGAGCAATGGTAGACTCTCAATTATGAAACAAATCGGCCTACTTTGATTTTTATTTATTTTTTTAACATTAGTTCACAAACCAGTTACAGTGCACCCTACAGCCACGATAAACAGTATGTTGGTATAAAAAGCCAAAAATTATTTTAAAAAATCAAAGTAGGCCGATTTGTCTGAAAATTGAAAGGTTGCAATTACTCTTAATGCTAAACAACTTTTCTTAATACTTTTTTTTTAGTATCTCTTCTAATAAAGGTAGTTTACTTTTAGCCATTTTTTTTAAATTGATTTTAAAAACACCCTGTATATTAATTCATTTGATTGATTTTCTCAAAATCTTGGTTTGAGAACAAGCAGGAGCGATTCCTATAATATTAACATTTAACTCGAAATTTTTTTGTCATTTACACCTTATGTGAACTCAATCCACGGACACACTGTATATGGCTTCTACAGGCCGTGATGACCCATTGCCTTGGTTATCTTTTTCCATTCTTCACAATCTACTCCCGTGTGGGGTTGCTGGTCCCCCATCGAGCGCCTCCCCGGGTGGCGGATAGGGGAATGCTCGCCAGATATGGCGGGTACCGGAAAAATAAAATATCCGGGGCGGACCAAAACCAGCAACAACAAGGCAAAGTGGCCAACGATTCCAAGAGCTGATGAAGATGATAAGACTCTCAAAGGTCAAAGAAGCGGAGGAGCCTCTAACAGTAAACAAGGGTACATCGAACCCTTTAGTCTAGCAAGACAGTCGGTCCACGGGAAGAAAACCTCAAAAGAAAAATTACCCGGCCCTCCAGGATAGGGGGTTGAGGCAAGAGGCCAACACCCTCATACTCGTAAAATTATTATTATGCTAAAAATCTCAGTCAAGGAAAGCCGGACGGATCAAACAGACGATGACAGCGCAAACGAAAACGGACAAAGATAATGGGCACGTGGAACGTACAGGGGATAAGGTCGAAAAAAGATGAAGTACTAAATGAACTGAAAAGATATAATGTCGATATAGCTGTACTAACAGAAACCAAGCGCAAGGGACAAGGATGTGAAGATCTGGGAGACTATATTGAAATCTATAGCGGAGTCAATAAAGAGGAGAGAGCAAAGGCAGGGGTATCAATCGTAATTAAGAAAAACTTGCGACATTCAGTAAAAAGCTGGGGTCAAATTGACGAACAATTGATACGAGTACAAATGGAAATTAAAGGATGGGATGTGACAATAATAGGTGCATATGCCCCAACACAAGGCGATACACGAGAAAATACGGAAAAGTTTTATGAAAACCTGGAAGAATGCATAGAAAATACGAACTCCCGCAAAGATCTGTTTATCTTCGGCGATCTGAATGCAAGAACTGGCAAAAGAGTAAACGACAAAACAGTAGGACAATATGGCGAACAAGTGCTGAACCAAAATGGCGAAAGATTGATAGACACATGTACAAGGTACTCGTTGAAGATACTAAACGGGTTCTATCAACATAAAGAAATTCATAAATATACGTGGATACAAAAAACATTGCAACGGAAATCAATCATTGATTACATAATAAACAGACAGAGTACAAAGCTAGAAATCCAGAACGTTCGGGCACAAAGAGGGGCAGAATGCGGGTCAGACCATAATATGGTACGAACACATGTCTACTTCCCATACAGAAATAAAGCTCATATAAAAGAAACTGAACAAATGCCAGTTAGAACAACAGCGTCTACCAAACTAAATATAGAAGGTTTACAAGAAGATTCAACTAGATTCCTATATCGATTACGTCTAAATCTTAAATTAAATAATTTACCGAATGATCTTACAGTAGAGGTTATGTATGAACAACTGAAAGAGAAAATATTAGAAGCCGGAAATGAAGCCCTAGGGAAACGTGAAATCGTTAAAAACAGAAGAGATAGTTACTGGTGGAAAGATGAATTGCAAAACTTAATAGCAGAAAAGAAACAGCTCTATACAAAATGGCTATAACGAAGGACGAAGAAGACAAAAAAGCATACCAACGAAGCAATAGAGAAGTCAAGAGAAAGGTAATACAAGCAAAGAATGAATCTTGGCAAACTAGATGTCAACAAATAGATAACTATCTAGGCAGTACAAAATCTCGAGAAGCTTGGAAAACACTGAAAACGTTACGAACTAATAAACAAGAACGAAGCATAATACAGCCTATAGATATAAAACAATGGAAGGACTACTACAATGAGTTGCTATCTGAAAACAGAAAAGAATTTCAAAATGAATACATCCTACAAGGACTAGACGATCAACAACCTATTGAATCCATCAGTAAATGAAGTTAAACAGGCCTTAAAAACAATGAAAAATGGACGAGCCCCAGGACCTGGGAAAATATATACTGAACTTTTAAAATATGGGCCAGAAAAACTATTCGAGGAGATTACTAAATTATTTAATAAATGTTTGACGAACTATAAAGTCCCACAAGAATGGAAGTTGGCACACATAAGCAATATATACAAAAAAGGAGATAAAAAGAAATGCTGTAACTATCGAGGCATAAGTGTGTTAAATACCATGGGAAAGCTATACGGAAAAGTAATAAAAAATCGAATAGAAAGAGAAATGACAGAATTGGAGGAGCAAAGTGGATTCCGGGCGGGACGATCCTGCCTTGACAATATCTTCTGCATAAAACAGATTATGGAGAAAAGATTAGCGCGAGATCGAGAAGTACACCTAGTCTTCATAGATCTACAAAAGGCCTATGACAGTGTGCCATTAAACAAATTATGGCAAGCACTAGAAGAAAGCCATTTAAACAAACACCTCATAAGAGCGGTTAGAGCCATGTATGAGGGAATGTCAGCTCAAGTAAAGATTGGTCCTAATAAAAGCGAATGGATTAAGGTAACCAAGGGTCTAAGACAGGGCTGCTGTGTGTCACCGACACTGTTTAAAATATACTTGGACAAAGCCCTAGCTAGATGGAGAAGGAAATGCGGACAAATGGGTATTCCAATAGGAGACCAAATACTGTATAGTCTACATTTTGCGGACGATCAAGTCATTTTAACTACAGACGAAATGGACGCACACTACATGCTCAGAAAGTTGAAAGAAGAATATGAAGACTGGGGACTAAAAATAAACTTAGACAAGACTGAATACATAGTAGTGGGAGGAGAAGCAACAGATATGAAGTTAGGACAAGGTACAGTAAAAGCCAGTAGCAGCTATAAATACTTGGGGGTCAAAATTACAAACAAAGGCGATAGCTCAGAAGAAATAAGAAGTAGAGTAAATCAAGGAAGAACTGCGATTAGACAGCTGAATAGCGTACTCTGGAACCAAAAAATTACAAAATACACGAAACGCAGAATTTATAAGACAATAGTAGAAAGCATCAGTACGTATGGTTCGGAGACATGGGAGATAGATACACGTAATAGACAAAAATTAAAAGCCATGGAAATGGATTTTTGGAGACGCTGTTGTGGACTTACGCGAATGAACAGAGTAAGAAACGACGTAATTCGGGAACAGATGGAGGTAGATATCGACATTATAGAAACCATAGAGGTCAAACATCTTAAATGGTACGGACACGTGCAGAGGATGCCAGAAGAAAGGTGGCCAAAACGTATATGGGACTGGATGCCACCAGAAAGAAAAAAACGAGGCCGTCCCAAAAGAGGATGGAGAAATGAAATTCAAGAAGCCATGCAAAGTAGAAACTTGGAGGAAATCTGGCATGATCGGGAGGCGTGGCGACTGGGATGCGAGAGACGGCGGCAGCTGTAATCCACTCGCTCAATATATATATACACAATCTACTGTTTTTCTTCTCCAATTTACTATTCCTATTTCCTTCAGGTTCCGTATCACTTCCTTCTTCATCTTGCTCAGTTGTTTCCCTCTAACCCTTACTCCTATAGGTTTTGTCTTCATTACTAACTTTGTCATTCTGCTATTTTCCATGTGTTCCACATATCCTAGCTATCTGATTCTTTGTTGTTCTATGTATTGTACTATTGTTGCTTCATTGTATAGTTCTGCTAACTCCCTCTTCGTTCTTCTTCACCACTCCGCGTTTTCTTTGACCTCCATAAATTTTTCTTAAAATCTTTCATTCCCACATCAGTTACTTTGCTTCTTTTACAGTCCCTAAATTCCATAGTTCACATCCATATGTTGTATAGGTCTCAGTACTGTCCTATAAATCTGTTTTTTGCTTTCCGTGATAAGTATTTTGATTTTAGTAAAGATGCCAGTGCCCTGTTGCTTTGTTGCCTTTCCTAGTCCGGTTTTTATTTCTTCCTCTTCTTTTCCGTCCTGTTATCTACACCCCCGGATATGTGTATACTTCAACTCTCTCTATTTCCAGTGCTTCTTCGGATTGTCATGTTATTAACTGGTTTTGGTTCTCTATTGTACTTATCCATTTATGTTGGCACCACCGCTGTATTTCATATTTTAATAATTAGAGGTATGAATGGTCCTCGACACCGAAAGGTAAAAGAGGCTATAGATTATGAATGAATGAATTAATGTACAGTCTAATAAAAAAAACACATGTTTTTGGGAGTATAGTCAAGAAATTTTTTTAAAATTTGGCACTGACAGTGCGGATGTCAAAAAAAGGAATATTTAGCGACACTAATAAAACTTCAAATTTGAAATAAATACTGAAAGTGACGTTTTCAATTACAATTTATTTTTAAGTTTTAAGCATGTATTAAGATCAATAATAATATATTAGAATGAGACACGAGAGTTACCCTACTAGCACGTGGAAAAAAAGCTGTAGTAAAATGCTAGTTAGAAAAAAAAAGAGAAAATTCAAATGTAACAATTTTTGACCATTACCATTTAATAACCTATAACTTTTTTCACTAGGTTTGAAGTACAGTTGTCACCAATTGATACCAATATAGCCAGATTGGAAATATAGGTCATCCCATGTATTTCCACTATGCAGTGGGCGCGAAAACGACGTGAAATTTAAATCTTGCCTTGTACTAGAATGACCTCATATGTGAACTCAAATTTCTGGTTAGTTTTGGACAGCGGGAAAACCAAATAAATGAAAACCACATCTTGAATGGTTAGCACAGTTCAAAGATGCACATCCTGGAATTTTTAAAGCATCCAACCTCAACCTTTTAACTGACAAGCTGCGATGTTTCTCAGTGTAATCGCGACTGCTTTGACACGAATTCAATGTCAGTGGGCACGAAAATGGTGGTTATTGAGATGACCTATATTTTCAAGCTTGCTATATTTATGGACCTAGAACCTAATCCGGACTGACATGATTTTCCGTGGCCCGAAAAGACCCAGCGGTTTTTCAGGTAAAACCTACCTGAAAAGACTACCGATTTTCGATTAAATGTGGGTTTTTCAAAAACCAGCAGAAAAGTATTCTAAAGCTGTAAATGATATCAAATCGTCTATTAATAACAATTTCAATCATGATTTATTGCATACATGAAAAAGCATTTTACGAGATTTCTTCAGATCTTCAAGTTTTAGGGTCTCTAGATGACAAAAGAACATTTTTTCCTCAATTACATCTGTCTGTCCTTCTGTTGACGGTATAGCTTAAAAACTATTTCTTGGAGGAAGTCGATATTTTGCATGCAGGTTGTATGTCTACCTGGCTACAGAATATACTTTCTGTCAAATATATACAGGGTGAGCCCCTTAAAAAAAATGTTGTCTACTTTTGTTTTAACTGAGGAATATATAAATGTAATAATTTGCTGCTAAGAGTTGAAATCGCTCTCGCAGGGGCTGAGTTCAAATCCCACTGCCTGCAATGTTTTTTTACTTGCAAATTAATGTTATTTGAGTTACCAAGTGTTTCCTTTGATTTAAAAAATGTTTAGTGTCACAACTTCCACTCCGCAGGGAGTTTTGAGTAAAGCCCTGTACAGATTTTTTTATACTGGCAAACCATAGAGCGAGGGAATTCTGTTGTAGAAAGACTCTTCGAATAAATTGGCAGTGAAAACCGCCAACTGGAAAACATAATTTGATATACTTTCTTTAAGTATACATACATATAACCAGATTTACATATTTCAAGAATGTTTATTTGTATATTTGTAGGTAAATTACAAATTACCGAAGTATCTACCTTTTTTACCTAAAAATAAAAATTAATATTCATTCAAATTTTTACATGGATACCTAAATTTAAAAAAACGGTAAATTTATCTAAAACTCGAAAAAACTAGAAAACCTGTGGGCAGATAATTTTTGAAAAACCTGGGTTTTTGCCAACCCTGAACCTAGTGTGTCACCTACATAAAGCTTGTTTTTAGTGTAGACTATATGCACATACTATATTTAGTAATAAAAAAATTATGCACATACAGTAGAGCCTTGATTTTGCATAATTCAATTTAACAGATTTTGAAATTTGTAGCTAATCAAAAGTTCACTCTACTACATTTTTGACAGCCTTTAGTAATTCACAGAATGTATGTCAGTTAGACATATAGCACTGTTATTATACTGCAAAGACAAAAAATTCAAAACATAAGAAAAATTACCCTTTATTATCTAAAAAGCTTCGTTGACAAAGTTAAAAATATAATTTATAAATTCAATATCACAAACATAAGTACTTTTAACGTAATTCGCACTGGTATGTTTTTAAAAAATGCAACTAGAACATTTGGAAATATGGAAGATGCTTATTTAGAATTCTGAAGTCTATTTTATAATAAATTATTTCTTTTGCATATAAAATGCACTTCTTATAATACATAAACAATTTTGAGTAAATTGCATGTCATAATTTAAAAAATGGTATCCATCCTTCATATGTAGTTTCTGAAATTTCAATTTACAAAACAAACAAGTACAGTAAGTACAAGTACAACTAATATTTCAATATAAAAACCCTGTAAAATATTTTAAAAGGTTTGAAAAATATTCAACATAACGAAAAACAGATATCACCAACCCTATTAAACAAATAACTAGGTATTTAATATAGTAAAATAATAAATGCACTAACTAAATGCCCCAATTTATGGTTTTTGGAAACCATTTGGATTTTCTGATTGCCACTTCCAAGTGTCCCGGCACATATCATTTATGTCCATCTTAGCAGTCCAATTGAGCTCCTTCTGGGCTTTTTCTGCATTCGCATAACTTGCAGCTACATCTCCTTCTCTCCGAGGGCCAACTTCGTATTTAAGTTGTCTTCCGCAAGCTTTCGAAAATGCATTTATTACTTCCAAAACAGAGTAACCCCGCCCTGTGCCCAAATTGTATGCCTCCCAGCCTTTAAAGGACATTTCGTTAATTTTCATCAGAGCCTGCAGATGCCCAAGAGCTAGGTCTGTTATGTGAATATAGTCCCGTACACCTGTTCCATCGGATGTGGTGTAATCGGAGCCAAACACGTTCACTTTGTCTCGACGACCAACAGCAACCTATCAATTATGGTGACATAAAAATTTGTATTTGAACTAATCAATAAGGCAATAGCTTGTTGGATTGCAAGGAATATAATCAGGGGCTATCAAAAATTGTTCTATTCGTTCCAAAACAAAAATATTGTTGTTAAAGGTTAATTCATTATCTCAGATTATAGTAATTATTTCTAATTATTTAAAAACAATTTAATATTTTTAAATTAGAACTGTATTACAAATTCTACAAGTTTTACATGTGGTTAGGTAGAACGTGGACAAAAAAGGGTCTTTGTGGACAGTATATAATTGGAAAACTTAATCTTTTGCGACGAATTAAAATTTGATACGAGCGTGAGAGATAGGGTGACCACCTTTCAATTTATATAAACCCTGAGATCCTTCGTGAGTAAAAAAGGTTTTCTTCAATGAGAAATACAGAATGTTTATAGAAAACAAAAAGCATGCAAATAAAAATAACGTTTTCATTCCTTATTATTCTTCTTCTCCAGCCTATATTGATATCCACTCCTATTAATGGTTAGCAAATATAATACAGGGTGTAACTCAAATACTTGCCCATATCGTCGTTACAAATTGGCCAAAAATGTTCATATAAGCATAGTTTCAATTCTCAACCTTTACAGAGACACTAATGGAGGGAGGGGGGAGCTTATTTATGAAATGGTTTTTATTTTTTTCGTACGGCTTTAAGAGATTAAAATTAGCAACTAGTATAAATGTTTTTATTAAAAATTGTTAACGTAAAATTTTTTGGGTAAAATGATTTGGAAAACCTGTTTTATTTGAAAACGTTTTAGCTCGATTTAGTTTTTTTCTTAAAACCAATAGTTTTTTACAAAACAAATACATTATGGGTTGCCAATTTCAACACCATAAAGCCATATACATTTTTTTTAAATCTTAAGGAAATCTTCTATTGGTAGAAAATATCTCCCTGTCTGAATGCGTAATGTCATAGGTGCTGTTACAAGAGACAATTTCCTTTTTTTTACTTAACTGTTGAAGGAACTGGTGTTTTTTTATTTTTATTCAATTTTCACTTCTATTAATACTTTTTTTTGTCACAAATACCGCGTAAATATCAATAACGTTTTTTGTAGTTGAAAAAAATAATAATAAAGGCATTAACAATAATTTGAATATCCTTTCCCAATTTTCAGTAAAATGACAAAAATACAATTTCAACTCCCCCCCGCCCTATATCTTCCTATAGCAGTGGTCGCCAACCTGTCGATCGCGAGCTACCAGTAGCTCGCGGGGGCAATTCTGGTAGCTCTCACAACGATTTTAATTTAAAAAATACAAAATCAGAGAAGCTTCCTAAAATTCCACAAAAAAATCTAATTGTCATAATATTAAACATAAACAGCGGCAACGTTGCGGTGAGCGATCTGCCGCTGACGCCATCAAGCTAGAATCGGCTAGAATCGGCTAGAACCGACCAGCCGGACCAGTGCGTTAGTGTTCGAGAACGATCTGGATTGCTTTGAACGGGATAAATACGCACGGCGCGGCGACATTGCGCTTAGTTTAAAACTGAACGCGTAACCAACGTCCAGCGGTTGGGTTAGTAGTGAACAACAAAAAATAATATTATGGCAAGCAGTTGTAAGAAGGTAAAGACATACCACTTTCATTCGGAATGGGAAGAACAATGCTTTTTTACAGAAGTTAAAGATAAAAATGTGTGTTTGTTATGTAATACTTCGGTCTCCGTTGCTAAAAAAGGAAATATTGAGAGACATCATAAAACTGTACATTCTAATTTTGAAAAATCATTCCCACTACATTCTGCCGCCAGAAAGGAGAAACTGAAACAGTTAAAAAAGCAGTTAATTGGACAACAATCAATATTTTTAAGAACAATCGACAAAAATAAGGCTGCAACTGAAGCATCGTACCGTGTGTCCCAGATAATTGCACAAAAAAAGAAACCTTATGAAGACGGGGAAATGATAAAACAGGCGTTTTTAGAAGCTGCTGACTCGTTATTTGCCAACTTTAGAAACAAAGACGAGATAGTTTCAGCTATAAAATCTATGCAACTTTCTGCTAATACAGTGATGAGACGTGTAGAAGTAATGAGCAATGATATTTTTTTACAGTTAAGAACTGACTTAGATAACTGTGTTTATTTTTCACTTCAACTGGATGAATCAACAGATGTCGTTGACACTGTCCAGATGGCCGTGTTCGTCAGGATGGTTTTTAGTGATTTTACGATTAAAGAAGATCTTTTGAAGTTTATTCCACTGAAAGGACACACTACTGGACAGGAGTTGTTTTCTCATTTAAAAAATATTATTTCTTCCGAGAAAATTCCAATATCGAAAATGGTAGGCTTGACAACCGATGGCGCTCCAGCTATGGTGGGTTTTGATAAGGGTCTGGTGGCGTTATGTCGTAAAGATGAAACTTTTCCGCAATTTCTCTCTTACCACTGCATTATCCATCAGGAAGCATTATGTGGAAATTTCCTGAAACTAAACAACGTTATGAAACTGGTGGTAAAAATTGTCAACAAGATTAGAGCTCAAGCGTTACAAAGAAGATTATTCAAAACCTTGGCCGATGAAGTTGACTGTCAATACGGGGACCTACTCCTTCACTCTGAAGTCCGATGGTTAAGTAGAGGACGGGTGCTGAAACGTTTTAATGATGTCCTATCTGGCATAGTTCAATTTTTCAAAAAACGCGATGAACCGACTCCGGAACTAGAAAATTCAATCTGGCTTAGAGATTTTGGTTTTCTCGTGGACATTACCGAGAAATTAAACGAAATTAATTTGCAGCTTCAGGGGAGAGACAAAGAACTAGCAGAAATGATTTCTGATATAAAAGCATTTATCAAAAAGCTGGAGTTTTGGGAACAAAACCTAATTAACAACGATGCCAAGCATTTTCCTATTCTTTCAGAAAAAATATCTCAAAATCCATTAGAACCCTATGACAGCAAATATCATGTAGAAATAGTTTCTACCCTGAAGAATAACTTCAAAAATCGTTTTAAGGATTTCAACGAAATGGCTTTAGTAGCGCAGTTTGTTGTTTCACCCTTTATGGAAATTGATATCCAACAGTTTGCAACTTGTGTTATGCAGAACTTTGGCGAAGACATCGCTGCAACAGAAATGGAAGTAATTGATTTTCAAAATGATTTAGCCTTAAAATCGTTAGTCTCAAGTACCAAATGTATCTGGCCTATTGTAAGTAAAGACAAATATTCAGTTCTATGCCGTGTTGCCTTGAAAGTGAAAGCATTATTCAGTTCAACCTATTTGTGTGAATCTTCTTTTTCCAATATGAAGTTTATCAAGAACAAATATCGCAATCGACTTACAGATGAACATTTGGATAATTGTATTCGAATGGCTGTATCAAATTATACTGCAAACATTAAAAAAATTATCGATGAGTCTGAGTGTCAGCCTTCTCATTGAACGTGCTTTTTTATTTTTCAATGTTTATGTTCATGATAGTGCGTTACTTTTTTGTTGTTATTATTAACTATTTTTAAATCTTACGTGACATGCCGTTGTGGCTGGATAAAAGTTTGTGTTTATTTTTCAAACAACTTCGTTTGGTAGGTAGGAATGTAGTTATTATTAGTACCTATGTATTATGTATTACCAGTTAAATAAATAGTAAAATAAATACATATAATGATAAATTAACTGTGGATTATTTCATTTACGTTGCGTTACGTGGCTTCCGTGTGGGTAGCTCGCTGTTTATTCCAAAATTAACAAGTAGCTCAACACATTGAAGAGGTTGGCGACCACTGTCCTAAAGGTTGAAAATTGAACCTATGTTTAAATAAACTTTTTTTGTCAATTTGTGACGTAAAATCCGCCCTTAAAATAATGCCAAACATTTCAGTTACACCATATACTCGTACATACAGGGTCTCGAAAAGATGCAGAAGTGGAAGGTATTTCTAAAACTATGAGAGTTATATGAAAATCGCTTTAAGTTGAAGGTACTAAAATGGTGCACCCAAACCTACTCTTTTTTTTTAAATAGAATGCCCTATAGTTAGGTATAATATACAGTTGTATGGGGATTCTCAACCAGGGGTAGGCGTACGTGTAGAGGTACACGGGGTGGTTCCAAGGGGTACGCCTGGTTGTTTATACAAAATGGCGGACTTCATTTGTTTTGTTTTCAAAAAAATATTATTTAAATTATAGAAAATTATGTGTGGATAATCAACCCTTTTTCTACAATGCGAAGCAATTCTGTCGTATGTACAAACGAAGAAACGGGACTGATCGATGTTTCTTGTGATACGACATACAAAGAAAAATATAACCGATAAAGCAGTGAGAAGGCTTTTGTCATTTCTAATTAAGTACGGACTTATGTGAGTGTGGCTTTGCCAAATATATTGCTACACATACGCCGTAATCATTTACACTTCAGTTTGTATTAAGTACCAGTTTACTTCGTGACAACCGAATTTTTAAAAAATTGCTGATAACTTGACAAGTGTCTTATTAAATTTAGTGCTATTATCCATATATTTTCTAATTTAATGTACCAAAACCTATAGTATACATAGTACGTACTATTAATTTCCTAAATTGTTAGTTTGATTTTTCTGTTTTATGAATATTTTTCTATTGTGTTTGTTTTTTGTTTAAATACGAGTATTGTTAGTATTTTTGTTGTAATTTTTATAAAATACTCCCTCAATCATTAATGAAGATCTTTAATTTTGTAATAATAAAGCTTATGCTAATATTATGCACATAATAGCCTTCGGGGGTACTTGAGAAACAACTAACATGCTAAGCGATGCGTCAAGAAAAAGGGTTCAGAACTGCAGTTCTAAAGTTAACGGTTTTGGAAATAACGATTTTATAAAAAAAAAACTCAACGTTACCTAAAAATTATGTTTTTTCTGAATTACTTTACGAGTGAGAAATAGTGATTTTTGGCGTTCATGCTGTATAGGGTGCTCAAAATTTAATAATTATGGATTTATACCTCTGTATTATTTAAAACCCCTTGTAATGAGTTTTCTTTTAATATCTTAAATCATATTGCTAAATTCTACGGCTTAGTATATTATATACGAGTTAAAACATAAAAAACAATTTTAGCCTCTCTTGAGTTGCCTTTTTAAAAGGATAATAAATAAACACATTTAAAATGAATACTCCGAACAGAACAAACGAGGTTTGAAAAGAATAATTTAACCATTCTTGACTCAAGAGATAGGAATCACGAAAGAACGAGAAATACAAAAGTAAATTCTGTACCTAATTATATGAAATTTCCAAATATTTCTCCTTATTTGCGGCTATTATATGACGCGTATTTTATTTTCATTGATATAACTAACGGTGAAGTTAATTTTAGACATTATTACAAAATTAGTGCAACCCGGGGAAATTATTACAAAACCCGGAGCCCGGAGATGCGGTGTCTAAACCCTGAGACCCCAGGTGAAACCCTGAGAGGTGGTCACCCTAGTGGGAGATTGGCTTAACAACACAGTTAAATTCGTTGAGGAATGAGTTACTTAATGAGATTTTATGTTAAAAGCACTGGCAACTGCATTTCATTCATGAAATAGTTAACGTCAAAAAATATCACAAGATTCTACACACTAGCTTCTTACAGTTATATCCAGAAAATAATGTTTTTACACAAAAACAACCACAAAGTGGACCGACTGCCTGTTAGTAGCTCGACATTAATGTTATTACATAAAACGAGACATGTGAGAAACGGTCCAACTGCGTTATTTAATATGTTTCTGTAAAACAGTGAAAATAAATGGAACCCCTTTAAAATTATAATCTGTCACCTGTTTTGAATTGCCTTATTGTAATAAAAATTGAACATCTTAGGAACGAATAAAATGTTACCTGTGCTATGTAAGGCATTAAATTGTTTGGAATTCCTGAAGGATCTTCACCTATTAATCCAGATCTGTGAGCTCCTACAGGATTGAAGTAACGTAGAAGGATTACACGCCATTCCTACAAATTATTGTTTTAGCAAATTAACATTTATAACATCAATTTTTCATGTATAACAATATTATCAGTATCACTCTCTTGAACAGATGTCTGATACATTTATAAGAAATAACCATTTTTGCTAATTGTAAACTTTCCAAAGTTTATAGTTGAATTACTTTTTGTTGCGTGACCGATTATATCGGTATAAGTCATATTGGCCTTTGTTTGTGCTGATATATCGGCAAAAATGAATTTCCTTTCAATATTTAATATTTATTATAAGAAATGAACAATATAATGCAAACAAACAATGTGGAGTATAACTATGTATGTATGTATTAACGATAACCTCATGTTATCTTGCGATATCGAGGCTAGTGCTTTATGCGCTTGCATCTGGCGGTACAATGCTCAACTTGCCCCGGATTCAGGATACAAAGTTGGAGCGTGCAGCAACTATTGTGTGCGGTGGGTGTCATGGTGATGTGTTGACCTTATTACACTGTCTCTTAGGTCTGTGGTTCCAAGTAGAGCACAGTTAATTTCGTGCCCAACTGTGAATGATCTCACCGAGCCAGATTCCAATTGCCAAGGCCGTGAAAAAATTCAGGCTCCTGCGGCATTCGACCGAGGACTTGCTTAATGCAAGCCTGGCCCATACCCAATTGCGCTACGCAGCTATATAGTAGCTATCTACTGTCTAATATTGTAAATTCAGTTTTTGTAAATTACTATGTAAAAATATTAGGCACTCTTGCACCATGTCGCAAAATATCTTCCAGCTTCACCTCGCTTCTCGAATGCACTACATCAGCGGAAATATTCAATCAGGCGATGCCATTTCAAGGTCTTGCATCATCAGAAATTGTCAACAATACTAACTAATATGCCAGGAGTAAAAATGATTGTGTTAAACTGCGTTATTAAAACGAAATTACAAGACACCTGCATAAACAAACCTAAGCATGATTTCATATTTAGGGGATTACCCCGCCTGAATCCAGGAAGCAGCGGCGCACACGTGCCTGCATGTAGTCAAAAAGTAGTGGGAGAGAGCAATGGGAATATATCGGCCTCGATTATATACGTATCGCTCGATGTATTAGTATCGATCAAAAAACCCGTATCGGTCGTTCTCTAGCTATTACAAATGTTTTCTAATAATTTTTTTTGATCTCCGAAACATGCATACAATTTTTATAAAGAATAATTAAATGTTTAGTGAAAACATCATCTAAGAGAAAATAATAAAACCTACGTGAAAGACAACGGAAATAATACACAAAAGAGCATGAAATAAGACAGAAGTGATTATATTGAAAATCTAATAAGAGAAGGCGAACAAGCAGGAGAAAGAACATAGAGAAGTGATGCGTTATAACAAAGCAGGGTGATAATAGTAATTTACGATATAAGTAATGTTATCAAGCTTTATACATTACGAGAGAACAGTTTGAAGAAACGAGCGACGTTAGGAGCGACTTTATTTAAATTCTCGAGTAACATAATATGCCGATAACATTACGTTTTATTTTATCCTATAAAAACTAACCTTTTCGATTACCTATTTTCAATGACGGTTTACAACAGGGATGTGCATGTCTGCTATGGCTATGGTGGTATCCAAGCGATTGTTTGTTCACGTTTGTTTTGCAAAAAATTGATTGCAATTCAGTTCGTATTTGAATTTCTGTATACTTTGCGAAAAATGAATAACATAATTATGGAAGAGGCGGATTCCGCAAGAAAAAAGTTAATTCCGACCAAGTCAGCGGACAGGTACCTTAAAAAGATGGAGGTTTTTAGAAATTGGCATCAAATGAATGACATTAAAAATATTGATGAAAACGTAATTTTAACTTACGTTTTGGGAATGGTGAGTTTTGTAATATCTATTATACATTGATGATAAGGGTGTTATTTTTAGTTCAAGAATTATGGGGCATCTTCAGTTTGGACAAAAATATCTTTGTTGAAAACAATGTTGCCAACACATGAAAATGTAGATATTTCTTCTTATGCACTAGTCAAGTCTTTTATGAAGCGTAATGGTTCAGGACATACACCAAAGCAGGCAAACATTTTTACGAGAGATAATATAAAGACAGTTCTACGAGATGCTCCCGATGATGACTACTTACCTGTCAAAGTATGTGACAGTTAATAGCATTGTACGGTTTAATGCATTTCATTTACAGATAACAATTTTTGGGATTTTTGGCGATTGTAGATGAGAAAAACTGTATTGCCTAACCGTCGATGCTATTGTTGACATAGGGTCATCCGTAATAATTGTCAGTATTCCTAAAACAAAGACTGGTCGTAGCCGTACGTTTATTGTTGTTAATGGCGATGGAATCAACTATTTGGATATAGTTAGGAAATACAATGAGACCTCAGCACGTTCCTCATAACCACTTCTTCATTAGTTGTAGAAAGGGTAAATGCACTGTTCAAAGAATCTGTATTAACACGTTTGGTGATATGGGCAAAAAAGTGGCTGTTTTTCTAAAATTGCCTGAACCATTGTTATATACTGATCATGCATTTCGATGTTGATCCGCGACTCTTCTGGCTGATTCTGGTGCTGACATAAGCATGATTAAACGTCATGGAGGCTGGAAGAGTACAAGTGTGGCTGAAAGATATGTTGAAGATTCCCTCGGAATGAAAACTAAAATTGCAAAAATGATTGAAGGAAGTACCAGTTTAGATGTTTCTTTGAATAATGTTCGACCTAAGTTTTCTTCAAACAGCGTTACATGTGCACAACATTCTTTTGGGGGATTTAAATTTGAAAATTTGCAAGGCTGCACTTTCAATCTTAACTTTAATAGCACTGCAGAAATGTCGACAAAAGCTTTATTTCCAGATGGAAACAAACCTTAATACCTATATACCGAGAAATAAAAAAAAAACTCATCCTCAGCGGGCTGTGAAATTCAAACGTTTGAATAACATGTTGGTAGAACTGTAAGTCTATGTCAAATTCGATGTTAGTGGGTTAGGTTTTGCGTCAGTTTTGACACAGACTGACGCGAAACCTAACGTCAAATTTGACATAGACTTACAGTGCTACCAACATGTTATTCAAACGTTTGAATTTCACAGCCCGCTGAGGATGAGTTTTTTTTGGATCTATCGATAGTATGTGCTTATTTTTTGTACTGAATCTTATGTACGCATGTGATTAAATGTTCATCAAGTATCGGTATGTTATCTTTCTTAACAACACTAGTGCTGTTAAAAGCATCTTAACGCAACTCGTTGCTAAGGAGTTATTATTATAGTAACATAATAGGATAAAATAAAAAGAATTACAACACAGTTGAATGCTTGGGCAGAATCATTGAGAGAAACTTCATACCGATCTCACTCACAAGATAGATTTATAAGAAGCCCACATGGCAGAAGGAAAGACTAAATGTGAATATGAATGAAATAGGACAAATAAAAAATGTATTTACAAAATGAGAAACGACAGAGGCTCAACATCTTAGTTGATTTACTGAAACCAGACACAAAGCTGAGAGTTAAGACATTAAAATCTCTAACGAATAAAACAGATATGGGAAAACAAGAAAATTCCAGACTGGAGAGCAGAATATGTGGTGAACATACAAAAAAAAGATAAATATAACAAGAGAGAAACTGAAGGTCAGCTTTAGAACAGATCGATATTTTACTTATCATAATCAAACAATTTTTAGAATGAAAAGCCCCTCCATGGCTGCACCTTAGTTGACTTCACACAAGCATTCGACAGTGTACATCGAGACTATATATGTCAACCGTTTAATGTGTACGAAGTATAAGAGATGTATCATCTTTTATAAATATATAAACAAAGGTCACAACCCTGACTATTACAATGCAGAGCCGTAACCACTGGTACTAGAAACTTCAAATTTGGGCGGAAAGTTCAATTTGTTACGTAAGGTAGTGGTAAGAAGGGATTTTTTAAAGTTCGACCCCTAAGGGGGTGAAAAGGGGTAAAAGTGGTTTCACGAATTCCTCAATATCTCTTTCACCCACCGTCTGTTCTATAAAAAAGGCCCCGCCTTCTAGCTACTTTATTATTTATTTTAGACCCAATAAACCTTATATCAAATCAAATGGCACATAAAAACCTACATTTTAACACTATCAAAAATGTTTTATCTTCAATTGTTTCAGAGTGGTGACGTCACGTTCAATTTTTTTAAATGACACTGTATATATTTTTTGACATTTTCTGATAGAGGTTTTTTTTCTCTTTTCAACAATATAAATATTTTATGCCCTTACATAAGAAAATTTTCGAGAAAAATTAAAAAACTTTTTTATAGGTGGGAGGCCACCATACAAAACTATAAACAAAAGTGTAACTCAGAAAAACAAAACAATAAACACTTTAGATTATTCTGAAATCTGACAGTTAAAGCGTTTGGCTACTATTTGTTTTGTTTTTCTGAGTTACACTTTTGTTTACAGTTTTGTATCATGGCCTCCCACTGTGAAAAAGTTTTGTAATTTTTCACGAATTTTTTTTTATGCAAGTGCATGAAGTATTTATATTGTTGAAAAGAGAAAAAAAACCTCTACCAGAAAATGTCAAAAAATATATACCGTGTCATTTAAAAAAATTGCACGTGACGTCACCACTCTGAAACAATTGAAGATAAAAATTTTTTGATAGTGTTAAAATGTAGGTTTTTATGTGCCATTTGATTTGATATAAGGTTTATTGGGTCTAAAATAAATAATAAAGTAGCTAGAAGGCGGGGCCTTTTTTATAGAACAGACTGTATATAACGACTTGATGTTTACTTTTAAAGATTTTCAATGCAAATGCCTAGAAACATATTTCAGGATTTTGATCTAATTAACCCCTAAAGGTGCAAATATGGATTGGGGGTGAATTAAAGAACCCTTCGTATATCTAGGGTTTATTGAGTTAGAACATTTTTTTTGGCATTAGATGTAAGTATTTTTAAAATATTTAGAAAGTGGTTTAAGGGGTTTTGAAAAATGTATCCCTAAGGGGGTAAAAGGATGTTTTCACGAATTTCTCAATATCTCTTAGACCCGGTAAGATAACGACTTGGTGTTTGCTTGCATAGGTATCCAATACAAATGTCTAAAAACACAGGATTTTGCCTTAATCAACCCTTAAAGGTGCGAACTTGCATTCGGGGTGAATTATAGAACCCTTTGTATCTCCTGTGTTTGTTGAGTTAGAGCATTCGGTTTTGGTATATAGATGTGTTTTTCAAATCTTTAGAAATGAGGTTTAGGGTTTTTTTAATTTCACCACTAAAGCGGTAAAAAATAAAACTGAAAAGGGGTAGGAGGTTATTATTATTATTATTTTCGCTGTGGGTTCATTTCAGGATAAAACGGGCTGAAAGAATTTTTCAAAATTCCACCCCTAAGAGGTGAAAAGGAGTAAACTGTTTAGCGTATTAAGTGAGGGGGAGAGGGGCACTCTAGACTTCATCTAAGATTTAGAAGAAAAGACAAACATTTGTAGTCCATACGAAGAACAGGCACCTTGCTAGTATAGCATAAAATTTTCTTCAAAATGGTTGGGTGGACGTAACTTATCACTGATAAGTAAAACAACAGGACTAAAATGAAGAATGTTTAGAAAGGTACATGACTTACACATGCTTTATAATGAAAACAATTAAAAGCATCTATGAAAAAATTAACAATGTAATAGTAGATTCAACTAAGTATGATTGCAAATAAACTACGACTAAACTGAAGAAAATAAACACTAGGGTCCAAAGTGTGGTTCAAGTAAATGAAAACGTGATACAAGAGGTGAATTAATTTTCGTACTTGGGCAGCATAATAAGCAACACAGGAGTAGTGGAAAACAGGCTAGAGCACAATAAGTATGCACAACACTGGAATTCCAGAAAACTACTTTGTGAAGACAAAACTTAAGACTATTTCGCTAATGTAATAACAGTGCTATAAGATGGAGCAGTATTGTGGAAAGAGTTAGAAGTCATGGTAGAAAGAGTACAGATCTTCATAAACACAGGCCTACGAAAAATAATGAAATAAAAAGGCTAGCTCAAAGTACGAAGGAATGTTGAGGATTTGCTGAAGAACAATGCACAGCATAGAAAAAAGAAGCATCACAAGAGCAAACACAAGGAAAGAAACTAAAACAAAGACCAGAAGTAATTACCAGGGCTGTGGAGTCGGTAAAAAAAATCTGACTCCGACTCCTGATATTTTAGTAGTTTGAATCTGACTCCGACAGTACTACAATAAACCCCCCTCCCCTCATTCCTTTTCATCTACCTGATAAACTTTACCGGCTCAATAAATTACATAATTATCTTGTTTAATATTTGCTATTTATAATCATAAATTAACAATTAAAACGTAATGAAAATCGTGATTTTATCAATCCTAGGTCTGAGCCTTCAGATAATCAGTAGTATAGTAGTTCAAATAGTTTTTAGTTTTGTGTTTTTACAAAAGGAAATTTTTGTAAAGTGGCAGTCGGAGTCTGGTAATTTATACCGACTCCAACTCTGACTCCACCCAAAAAGTTCTGACTCCTCGACTCCGACCCTACAGCGCTGGTAATTACCACTAATTTTAGGCCAACCACTTAGCTACAGAAACTGCAATAAATTGTGTTTATATTTTACGATTTCTAAAATCAATAACGAATAATCAATGTTCATTTCAATTTGTTTATTTTTAAGTTTGAGTAAACTGTTCAATTACTTTTTACTCAATATTAAAATTATTTTTATTTGAATTTTTGTTTAATCGGAATTAAATTAGTGTTGAATGTTTAGCTCTGAGTAAAAATAACTTACTTTTCATATCTTTAAAATTTATCTTATGATTGCAACATATATTTGGTAGCCAAATAATATTTATTGCCGTTTTACTAATTAATATAAGCTTACATAAATTCGTTCACTGCGATTCTCTAATCTGGTTTTGGCAACTATTGGGTCTTAATACCTAAAACCTCCATAAAAACGAGAGGCTGATGCTCATGCAGTGGTAATGTCAACAAGGCTGACAACGAAGTAAATGTCTAAATTGAGTCTAAACTCATGATAGTAAGAGTAAGAGGCAAACACACCAGTCAAATCATTAATAGAAATTTATTATTATCACTATTAATTGCCCATAGAATTTGGAAAATTAAAAAAAATAAAACATTTTTTTCTCCAACCACACGGATAAGACGCCATATTGTCGAATAATTTTGTATAAAAAGTAAGCCATTTCGGGATGTTTACCAATTACCTTGACAACTGCACACTTTTCGATTCATATTTGCACTAGTACAAAAATGGACGCAAGATAGGGTTTTACATGTTAAATTTTAAATAAAAAACAAACGCTTCGTCAATATTCGGCAATCGCCGTCGTTGTTGTTTATTTTCTCCGTATAGTGATTGTTTATTTGAGCCATGACAGCTCTACAATATAACCTACAATGTTTGATTCTAAATAATAAGTCATATTACCGAATTTATGAGTAGTTGGAGAAAAAATAGTATGTTTCATTCGCACAAAAAATGTGTTTTCGGGAAGCGTAAGACTCGTCGGACTCCGCTGCGCGTCGTCCGGCGATCTGTCTTACTTGTCCCGAAATCATGCATTTTTTTGTACTAATGAAACAAATAACTATACTCAAATGAAAATGTATAAGTTAATTTCTAAATTTTATGTTGTTGCACTCTTAAGCTGCATGATTTAGTTGTGTTACTACACTTTTGTAAACAGGAAAGTAAATATTAAAATTGAAAATAAATATTGAACTACGAATTCGCAAACTAATTAGTCGACATTTAAAAAATTTAAATAGTACAATTGCATAATATAAATAACTGTTGTGTATTACTTACTAAGTATTTTGCAAGTATATTTATTAAAATGACGAAACTAAACAAGGTCACCTACAATCAAATGATGTTTTTCAAAGGATGAAATTGATTTTACACATATTGTTTACTGAAGGAAATGCGTCATGCAAAATGATAAACCATGAAGTACATGTCATTACTTTTACAGATAAGAAATGTATTAAAAATGCCAATGCAAATTCTTACCGAGTCTGATATACAAACATCTTTTAAAATCTCTTCAACAAAATATTTAGTTTTCCCATAGGGATTTGTGCAGCCTTGGCCAGTTGGGTGTTCTTCTGTAATAGGTAAAAATTGTGGCGTGCCATATACTGTCGCCGAAGAAGAAAACACTAATCTTTTAACATTATGGTCTTGCATTACCTAAACAAAGAAAAAATGAATTACATAAAAACTAATGCAACAAAAATCAGTTTTGTTTAGTCTTGCTTGTAATCACAAATCATTTCGTACCTGAAACAGTGTATTAGAGCCAGCAATGTTGTTTTGGTAGTAAATCAAAGGAATTTGCACAGACTGTCCAACAGCTTTTAAAGCAGCAAAGTGTATAACGCAGTCAATTTTGTGCTGCAAACATAGAACTAAATGACACACAACTTTTAATATACTGGAACGAGTGCACATACCAGCTTAAAAATTTTATTAAGTGCCTCCTTATTTGTGATATCGACATTATAAAAAGTAACTGTTTTCCCTGTTATTTTTTCAACTCTCTTAAGAGATTCAGGCTTTTGATTCTCAGTTTCTGCATAGCAGTTCACTAGGTTATCCAGCGAAATCACCGAATAGTTATTGTTTAGTAATTCGACTACAGTGTGCGAGCCTACATACCCAGCACCCCCCGTAACCAAAATAGTGCCTTGCCCGGACATGTGCTCCTTATTAATCCACCACCTACAAGCATAACATCAGCTGTATATTAGAAACATTTCGTTTGAGGTTAAAACTTACCTACGTTGTAATCAGGTAAGCCACTGGTACTACTACATAATATACACAGACAAGGGTATATATAGTCCCCTTCAATCGGATCATTCTTATCAGATAATTTCTTTATCAGCTTTTATTAGATAACACAAGCATTTTTATTACTTCCACTTATGCCGTGCTCAATTCTCACGGCACCATCCGACAGTAGACATCGAATGGCACGTGTCATGCACTCATGCAGCAGCGGCAGCGCGGGGAAATTTTGGCGGCATTTCTGGTTAAAATACGAAAAAATATTGGTATTTTAATGGAGGTAGTATAAATTCTGCTGAAATATTAACAGTTTCTCAATAACTGTTATAGTTTTGCGAGTATTAACTTTTAATTAATAACTAATTGGAACACAATAAGGTTGTTTATTTCGTAAAATTTGTTTAATTTAATTCATAAAAGGATATACCAAACAATTGAAATACATTTATCTTCACTCAACACGCTAAACTAATAAACGCCGCAAAACAATATTGTTGGAAAAAAGAAAACAAAATTCTTCCGAAAAAATTCCTCCACAACTCTTTTTTATGCTTCACGTACCCCCTGGAAATGTATACGTAATTGTCGTTCTCCTTGTATATATTGATAAAACTATAGTTTTAGTATAACAATGAGATAAAATTAAAATATATCTGTACAAACTAAATGTTGTATTAATAAATTATAGCAAGTTAAACTTAACACTTTACCCCTTTTGAGTTTTCCCATTTTACCGCTTTAGGGCTAACATTAAAATCCCTTAAACCCCTTTCTAAATATTTTAAGAATACATCTGTATGCCAAAAAAACAATGTTCTAACTCAATAAACATAGGAGCTACAAAGGGTTCTTTAATTCACCCCGAATCCAGATTTGCACCTTTAGGGGTTGATTTGGGAAAATCCTGAAACGTGTTTTTAGACATTTGTATTGGATACCTATGCATGCAAAAAACCAAGTCGATATCTTATGGGGTTAAGAGATATTCAGGAAATCGTGAAAACACAGTTTTCCCGTTTTTCACCCCGTAGGGGTAACATTTTAAAATCTCTTAAACCACTTTCCAAATGTTTTAAGAATACATTTATATGCCAAAAAAGAATGCTCTATCTCAATAAACATAGGAGATATGAAGGGTTCTTTAATTCACCCCGAATCCAGATTTGCACTTTTAGGGGTTGATTATGGCAAAATCCTGAAATGCGTGTTTAGACACTTGTATTGGATACCTATGCAAGCAAACACCAAGTCGCTATCTTATCGGGTGTAAGAGATATTCAGGAATTCGTGAAAACACAGTTTATCTCTTTTCACCCCCTTAGGGTTAAAATTTTCATATTCCCTAAAACCGCTTTCTAAATATTTTAAAACTACATCTATATGCCAAAAAAGAATGTTCTAACTCAATAAACATAGGAGCTACAAAGGGTTCTTTAATTCACCCCGAATCCAGATTTGCACTTTTAGGGGTTGATTATGGCAAAATACTGAAATGCGTTTTTAGACACTTGTATTGGACATCTATGCAAGCAAACACCAAGTCGCTATCTTATCGGGTGTAAGAGATATTCAGGAATTCGTGAAAACACAGTTTATTTCTTTTCACCCCCTTAGGGTTAAAATTTTCATATTCCCTTAAACCGCTTTCTAAATATTTTAAAAATACATCTATATGCCAAAAAAAAAAGAATGTTCTAACTCAATAAACATAGGAGATACGAAGGGTTGTTTAATTCACTCCCAATCCAGATTTGCACCTTTAGGGGTTGATAAGGGCAAAATCCTAAAATACGTTTCTAGGTATTTGCATTGATAATCTTTGCAAGCAAACACCAAATTGATATCTTATCGGGTGTAAGAGATATTGAGGAATTTGTGAAAACACATTTTACCCCTTTTCACCCCCTTAGGAGTCGAATTTCAAAAAATCCTTTCTTAGCACTACCTTACATAACAAATTGAACCTTCCACCCAAATTTCAAGTTTTTAGTGCCAGTGGTTTTGGCTCTGCGTTGATTAGTCAGGGTTATGACTTTCCTTTATATATGTATAGATAGATTACCACTTTATATTGTTTTTTAAGGGGGTGGGGTGGGGGTGATAAAAATGTTCAATACAAACGGAATAAACAAAGAAGTGGTATATTTCCAGACGAGCGTGGAGATTGCTGTACGAGCAGTCACTGGAAGCAGGGAAGAACAAACACTCTTCATTGGCCTTACACATACTACTATTTTCTCCAAACGGAATAAATCTACCAATGAAGGTTCTGATTTCCTTAAATAATATTTAAGTTTGGGGTATCGTAAGTTGCGTATTCGCAAAGCAGAATTGTGTACTACAGATAGGATGCTACAATGTTAATCCTTAATCCATTCTTTACAACCATGAGTATTTCAAGTTGCGCTAATGATTTTTAAACGATCTTAAATGGGACAATTCGAATTTTTTCTTTTCATGATAATTCTGATTTTCAAGACATTGCAATAATTCCAGAGACTGAATATGTACCTCAATCATTTGTTTAATCAACATATAACTTATTAATGTTACTAATTATTTTTAAACGACTTATAGCTGTTAGGTCCGGTTTCGCCCTTTCAGTTCCTGTCAATTCTGGTCTTGCACCGTATTATTTTTTTCTACTGTATTGTAAAATTTTCGGAAGGTGTTCTTATTGCAATAGTGATAAAATGGGACTACACTCAAAACGCAAGTTAAAATGATCTGTTTCAAGAGAGAGTAGAAGAAGTATGATGAAAAAAAATTGAATCGCATTTTATTATGTTAGGCCTATAGCCCAGTGGGCACGTACATTTTACCTAACAAAAGGTCATGTCAGTTTGTGTCAAAACTGACGGAAAACCATATATGTATTACTTCTATACCTATTGCTAGCGCCTGTAAGTGGGGAGGTCACAAGTAAGTGAGACAGACAACCAACTCCTCTACGGACTTGGTGAGATGTACGCAAGCGTCGTCCGTGAACCCGCAAACGAAGCTGTGTAGATCGAATTCCAGGCATGCGCACGAGACGCGTAGTACTCAGAGTGAGACTATGTCGGCGCCGTAATGTTTTCGCCCGTTCCCAGACCCTACTAGCAATATAGAAGTAATACATATATGCGGAAAACCTAACCTGATAACCTCGAATTTGACATAGACTTACAGTGCCACCATCATATTATTCATAGGTACGTTGTATAACCAACCTAAAACTAGCTGTACCAGTTTTCTATGCAACCAATGGTACCTCTTATTAAAAGTCCAAGTTTTCTAATTTGGCGCGCTTGTGCGCGCTTCAGTACGACCACTTTTGTGTCACTTTTTTCGGTTTTTGCTAGATAACTCTTTACTGGTGCGTCCAACAAAAAAATGTTCTACCAGTTTTTGTAGAGCACAAAATTTGCTATAACTTACTCTCATAACATTTTTTTCTAAAGCTCATAATTATGAAAATATCGAGCCTTAAAGGTAAAAAATTTACGAAAAACTGAAAACACCTTTTATTAAACAATTTATTCTACGGACGTTTGGCCTACTTTTATTCATCAAACTCCTTCAGATATGATCCACAATTTTCATGCATATAGTGGGTGTGACACTACATCGGCCCCATTTGGACATTGAAAAACCAAATTCTGCAGTGCTTTTCAGAAGCACCCTAATTTAGTTGCAGCAGTAGGTGCATTCAGAGAGTCAGAAGCTACTCCTGACCAAATTCGGTAAGCAGGTGAGAAATTGTTCGTATCCTTGTATGATGGGGACATGAATGTTCAAACTCTTGACGGTCATTTGATCAATTATTGAAACCTCTCCTTCGTCTATGTCATCTTCGTTTATAATAGTCTTGGCATGATTGATTGTCTACAGAAATTATGACGAGTAATAGAGCAATGAAAACTGGCCTTTCAGCAGCTGCAGGCCTTAGCACACCCTTTCTTACATTGGCAAAAAATAGTCTGTAGCAACGAATCTGGTGCAGCGTTTTTTGTTGTTTTAATTGCAGTCAGTCCTAGCCTGGCTGTCGTCCAGCCACAATCCAAAGGGTTCTTTTCCCCGCCCATCAATGTTTGGACTTGATGATACATGCGTAATGCGTGATACCGGACTGCATCTTGAATCATTAACGTCTCGACTTCGTCTCAACCACAGACAAGAAAGGAAAGTCTCAACCACAAAACAATAACTAATGTCTACACCATGGTCTCATCGTTAAACGATTCACTCGTGGATTAAATTCAACTTTATCGTCTTTTATAATAAATTACTATTATTCAAGGGTGATATATTACATTTTTTCCAATACCTACACATTACAACTTTAGAAATTAAAATTAATATCAATTAAAATGTAATTGATTTCAATGTAAATTATTATGAATAAATATGTTTTGAAATACATTTTGAAAATCCAACTTAGTTTAAATAATTGCATACTACAGTATTTACGCTAATGTATTCAGAAGTGAATAAAATCTATTTTAATCACTAGTGAATAAAGTGGTAGGTACTTTAATAGCGAGATTTTAGTGAATAAAATACAGATCTTTAGGTAGGTATTGGGAAAAATATTTTATTAAAGACAATATTCTAAGATTTAAAACAGCCATGGTGGAAACTGTCACAAAAAGAGCTAACCTGCGTCAAACAGCTAAGGTAGTAAATCGATAGACACTAGAACGCAGATTGACTGATCTTTTGAGCTACCACACTTACCGTGTGGGTCGAACTAGTATTCGGCGCTTTTTAGGTCGTGGATTTTGGCTTAGCGGTGCACCCCGCAAGTAGCTTCAAAACAAAAGTATGGGCGCCAGGAATCAGTGATTCCGGAACGAATAACCCAACAACAATTAAATAGGGTTTTATTAAATGTAAAAAAGTGTTGATTATCAAAATAGTGTAGGCAACCTGTTTGTAAAATAGTTTAAATTACAGTATAATGTAGCAAAATTTCATTAAAGGTGTTACAGTTTTAATTGCTCAAGTCGACAGCGATCACAAGCACTGTCAAAAATCGGGGAAAAGTACAGGGTTTGCCGGCTTTACAAAAAAAAACACAGATCTTGATGTGTCGGAGCAGATGACGGCGCGCCAGTTACCCTCGGTCTAGCTTAGTCGAGAAGGCGTGGTTCGAAAGCTCAGTTAAAACCGACAGCACTTACACTATGCTTTTTTAAAAAAAAATTGCCTAAGGACGCCACTCGTTTTGATGAAATTAACAGCCCTCGTGGCCCAAAACGAGAAATGCCACAGAGCTTTACCCACGGCGTACTGGGTTAGCTGCAACCTGCCTGTTCCTCGACGCTCCCCAAGCTTCCTCCAAGCGGCTGGTGTAAGCAGAGGGTGACCGTGAAGCAAATGTCTTACCTGAGATGGTCACCCTCCTAAATTGGCACAAAAATAACTGACACTGCCCCCAAATCTTAGGGTTCACTTTTCAAAGGGACATGCTTTCAGCTTTACAATTCAAATACATCAGGCCTTTGCCCTGTTAACTTGGTTGAAGACCCAAACAAAAAAGAAAGGTTCAGAATTCACTAAAAGGGCAAACTCACTTTAACAATTTTATTATTTGAAAACATTAAATTTACACAAATATTCACATTGAAGATAATCACCCGGAGGTGAATTTAAATGGTATACAAAAGGTAAATCCTACATGAGATATCGGGGACCCCAGGAAAAAATTACCTTAGCATCTACGTTACATTTAAATAGTAAGCATTAGTACACAAAAGAAAAACAGGACAGGAGTCAAGCCCTTGTACAAAATGATCAAATAAAATGGTCGTACGCAATGTTTCTTAGTTAATATAGCGCTTGTTTCGACACTTCCCGATCACTTCAGTTGGGCGCAACAAAATACAAATAATTTACCTTGTAGCTACCAAAGCATGTCGTCGGAGAGGTGTTGGAAGTTCGCCCCCAGGAGTCGCTTGCAGAGGCGGGAGAGAGACAGGGCAGGTCCCCACAGTATAGAATGATGCGGGAACTCGTTCAGAACCCCAAAGGTAGACAAGGGTGGGCCGGAACCCCTCAACAGTTGTGGGAGAAATGACAGCAGACAATACAATATCGCGCGGCGAGCTCACCTCTAATTACACTAAGCCCGGCGTTGATACACAAATTTGCATAAAGCAATGGTTTTCCACACTTAACAGGGAAAAGTTATTTAAGGCTTAAAGATGTCGTCTCTAATCGAATGTGCAAGTAATGCAAGTACCTTCTCCTGGGAAGCAAGCTATAGGAGACGAATCTGCCATTCGTATCAACGCCGAGTAAATTACTTTACTTCAACCGCCCGCCGCGCGCACTTTTAACACCCACAGAAAAAATGATCGCTTCAAACACTTCAAAGGTTCGAGCTTGACTGACTTAAGAATTCCAACCCCGCTTAACAATCACAGAGTTAATCCTCCTCGTTGCTGTGCACTCGTCTCTTTCTTACTACGTAAGCTTAATTGGGCAAACAGGGGCCTTGGATCCTGGACAAAGAATTTTGTGGTTATAGCGAGTTCCAAGAGTATCGGGTTGCTACGAAAAGTCCCCGGATTGATTTATCGATGAACCGAAATAACATTTGAAATCTCATTTCTTTATCGCGTAAGACAAAGGGAGCTTGAGTTTAAAACACGCTGGGTGCACAAGACTTCCGAGAATTTTGTATTGAAGGCGTCTGGGTGCCGGAATGAACAAGGCCATTAGCGTGCGAAGCGGAAATGTTTATAAAGAAATATTCCATTGGGGTGTAATTGTTTTTTTTATTTGGGTTCAGCCGGGCTTTAGATATAACTGGGAGCCCCAAGGTTACAAAACGAACCAAACAATTTGAACGTGGCACAGAAGTGCTTACGGAGAAAATTTTCAGCAATCGCTTGCATATCAGAGCCTAATCCAAATGAATTCGAATTACGATTTTATATTGCAAGGCCAGTTTTAAGGCAGGGCCGGTTTTAAGGCAGGGCCGGTTTTAAGGCAGGGTCGGCTTGTGAAAGAAATTAACTCGACCGAGGTTTTCAGATCTAACTGGAAATGAAATGCTCTTACAAAGGGTTCTACACGCATAACTCGAAGGAACCCCTTTGTGGATTTGTTAATCAATTAAAATCGTCGATTAAATTGAGAGATGTGCACATCGCTGTCAGTTAAAAACCTTAATTTCAGGTCACCGATAGCCTAAAGCGTGAGTGCGCCTTTTACAATAAAGTCGAAATCACCAATTTTTTAGTTATAAGTAAGAAATTATTGAAACACTAATATTAGGCGAGATATCGTGAATAAATTAATAATGAGTAACCCGTCATGTACTGGCGTCGCAGTTAAATTAAAGCCACCACACTGACCTCCTGTTATCAGCAAGCTCTTGAAAGATAACGTCGGCCGTGAGTTGCCATACCTATGATTTTCCAAAATCGGCAAATCGGTGAAATTTTGGAGTTATATGTTCTGATATGCGAGAAATCTTAATTTTTTTTTTAAATTGTCAAAATATTTAACAGAAAAATTCCTAGAACCCAATTGCAGCGCCACCTACCGGGTCCAATTGCGAATCTAAACCATCCAGGGACCCACTCAAATACACACAAAAAATTTTATTAAAATGGGTTCAGCCGTTTAGGAGTTCAGTGACATACACACGTACAGAAGAAGATAAGCTGGTTGGCGAGAAAGGAATTAATTTTTTCTACGAGCGTGTCAAAATGACAATTTTTTGCACTGTTTCCAGTGTCAAAAGCAACGTTTGTAGCGCCCAAAATAAGTCTTATTCGCACTATTAAAACACGCTTTTCCGTAATTTTTAATGTCAACATAACCTAGAACATCTAACACAATATGACGGAAAGTGTCACCCAACTAAGTTTTTATATTTCTGTTACAATCGTAGAAAAAATAGCGTATGATACACGTGTATAAGAGCCATTAAAGCACTAGCGACGTTAAAAGCACTCCGCTAGAGCGCCGTGCTTTTAAACTCGTCGCACGTGCTTTAAAGGCGTACTTATACACTTGTATCATATTAGCTGCTTTCGAATTGAGTGCAACTAGCACTGGTGCAATTGACTCTGGGGTGAATTACTCTGGGGTGAGTTGCTTTGTAATTCGAACAGACGTTAGGTTACTCTCGCGTAAAATACATAACCGAACTAATTTGCTTTTGAATTGAACGTTTAAAATAAGGGCGGTACATACAGCCTGCGCTCAAAATAGATTTAAAGAACTTAATTCGTAGTTAAAAGTTTATTGAAATATAATTAAAAATGAAATTAATTTTTTTTCTGTTAATTAGGTACAGTAAATTGAGACGCGGTTTCATTCAGTGAAAGTCAGCGGATGAAAATAATGAAAATTGAGGATTTTGTCGAACAGATCTTGCCCCGTTATGACGATAAAACGTTCCAATTACATTTTAGAATAAGCAGAAAGATTGTCAATATTTCGTACACCGCACAGTACAAATACCGATTAGTTTAGTCTTTTAGTCAAAAAGGCGTTTAAATCTGACAGCTGATTCTAAATAACACAACAGCGCATGCCAGGGCTTCTTGCACCACAAATTTTCATAGGGCTTAAGGGGGCAGGTGAAGGAAGACTAGCGTTAGTTACTCCAAAAATTATGTTGTAATTCGAACGCGAGGTAATTTGCTCTGGTGCACTCCAAAGTACTCTAATGTGTAATGCGAAAGCAGCTATTATATACTATTTGTACACGTGGTTCTTACAAGCAGCTGCTATTAGTTACAACATTCATGGCTTGCTTGTTGACATCGTACAAGAAAATCTGTCCGGTGGTGAAAGAGGTACTTACCTACACCAAGTATTACGCTAATATATTCAAGGGTAATACCACAAGTAGTGGATATATTTTTGACAAATATTTTGCCGTTTCCATGTAAATTATTGCGTTTAAATTTCACGAAACAGAATCATATCAAAAATGTCACGAGTCGAAGGCGAGTGACATTTAACTGTGATTTTGTTGAGTAAAATTTGCAATAATTTCTATGGAAATGGCAAAAAAATATATCCACTTCGAGTGGTATTTGGGACGACTATTTAACAATATTAATACATAACGATTAACTTTATTGAAAAATAATCCAACAATTAATATTCATCCTCAATTAATTTCAGCGGAATACTTGATTGATTGATTGATTGATTAAAAGCAGGGATTTAGATGGGTTAGTAGTGAGCCCAGTTTTGCACTTCGACTCTATGGTCTTTTGTGCCCCCCTGACCCTATTAAAATAGATCTGCACCTTCAACGAGTTGTAGGATGTTTTTTACGAGATGCTCGTGTGTGAGAGCTGCTCCGTGTGGAGTTCCCCCGAAAAGTTGCTGTCTTTTGCGGAGTAACGCTGGACAGTCGAAGATTATGTGTGAGGCTGTCTCCTCCTCTTCCTGACATAATCTACAGAGTATGTCCCCTGTGTATATGCTTATTTTGTGTAGGGGTTTTCTCAGATGGCAGTGTCCTGTGACTAGTCCTACCAGCCGTCTGATCTGAGTTCGTCCTAGATGGAGGACGTCAGTTGTTAGTCTGCGAGAAGGCGTTCTAATTATTTCCTTCCCCAGTGTTTGTCCCTGTGTGGCATCCCAGCGAGAAGCGTGTTGTCTAGCGGTCCATTTTTCTATCGCTGTTTGGATGCTTTGTTTGGGTATACCAAATACAGGTTCTGGGCCTATAAATGGGGTAGATGCACCAGCTTTTGCGAGGGCGTCTGCCGCTTCGTTTCCCTCTATCCCTGTGTGCCCTGGCACCCAAATGAGCTGAACAGTGTTCTTTTCAGATAGGAGTGTCAGGTGATTTAAGCATTCCCTTGTTAGCACAGAGCTTACACGAGGTGATTCAAGCGCTTTCAATGCCGCTTGACTGTCAGAAAGTATGCTTATGCGTTGTTGGGAATACCCGCGTTTTGCATTTTCCTGGACGCATTGCATTATAGCAAAGATTTCAGCTTGAAAGACTGTGGCTTTGGTCCCAAGAGATACACTAATGTCCTCTTTTGGTCTTACGCCATGTATTCCAGCACCCGTGCCCTCTGCTGTTCGGGATCCATCTGTGTACCAGACTAGCCCATTTGGCAGGTGGGTTGAGGTTTCTTGGGTCCAGTCATTGCGATCGTACCTCACAGTGAAAGGTTTGTCAAAGGAATACTCTGGAAGGCTGTAGTCTGAGCCCATTTTTAAGATGGGGTTACCTTCGCCCACTTCCTGTATCCGTTTGTGTCCGCACCGTTCCTGGTTGGTGTTCCAGTTTCCGGTGGTTTTCATTCTGTATGCTCCAATCTGGGCTTCCCCTTTTAGATATATGTCTAGAGGTGTTAGTCCCAAGAGAGCTTCCATAGATGCTGTTGGAGTGCTGTTCATAACTCCACAGATGCACAAACAAGCCAGTCTCTGTATCCTGGATAGTTTTTTGATTACTGTTTTTTGTTCTACCTTTGGCCACCATACCAAGGTGCCATAGGATATCACGGGTCTGACTACTGTTATGTAGTACCAATGAACCATCATTGGTTTCAGTCCCCATGTTTTACCAAACATGCGTCTACCCATCATGAGGGCTATTTTTGCTTTGTTTGCTATTTTATCTAGGTGTGCATTCCAGTTTAGTTTTGCATCTAGGGTAATACCCAGATATTTAACTTTCTGGCTAACCTGAATTCTTTCACCAAAGATTGTAAGGTTGTTGAAGGCCTCTACATTTCTTTTCTTAGTGAAAGGTATTATAGATGTTTTGCTAGGGTTTACCTTGAGGTTTTTCCTATTGCACCATCCCTGAGTGACGTTCAGTGCCCTTTGCATGAGGGCCGCAATGATGGTTGGATACTTGCCCCTTATGAGAATGACTATGTCATCTGCATAACCTTGGGTGTAGAACCCTTCATCATTGAGTGTCTGCAGGAGATCGTTTACTACCATGTTCCAAAGTAGTGGGGATAGAACACCCCCTTGTGGACAACCTCTGACAGCACGTGCCTTGAGGGATTCTTCTCCCAAATCGGCATGTATCTGGCGTCTTTCTAACATGGTTTTTATCCATCTGTTTGTGATGTCGTCAACGCCATGTCTTAGGGTTGCAGTCATTATTGATTCGAAGGAGGTATTATCAAATGCTCCCTCTATGTCCAGGAAAGCAGCTAGGGCTACTTCCTTGTTGGTTATCGACACTTCTACCCTACTGAGTAGGTTGTGAAGTGCCGATTCGCATGATTTTCGTGGTTGATATGCATATTGGCTACGATGTAAGGGATTGTCTTTCAAGACCCCATCTCGTATGTGCCTGTCTACCAGTTTTTCCATAGTCTTTAGACAGAAAGACATTAGGCTAATCGGTCTATATGCCTTTGGCAGGGTGTACGATGCTCGCCCTGGTTTGGGAATGAAGACGACTTTGATCGGTCTCCACGCCAGTGGTAAGTAGTTTCCCGCTAGACATAGGCGAAAGATCTTAATTAGGATCGGTACCAGAAGGTCTATTCCCCGCTGCAGTAGAGCGGGGAAGATTCCATCTGGTCCGGGTGATTTATAAGGTGAGAAGGATTTTACAGCCCACTGCACCTTGCTATGACTGATCACTTCCTTAGCTACCTTCCACTCGTCTCTCGCGGGCCTCTTTGAGAAGTTGCTAGAGACTGGCTGTGATGTTATATTAGCCTGATCAGCCATCAGTGCTCCTGGAAAGTGTGCTTGAATTAGCATTTCCAGGGTTTCCCTTTCACTGGTTGTGTATTCCTGTGTCGGTTTTACCATGTTCCCGACTGGATTTAAAGGGTCTTTTGACAGAACTTTGTGGAGGCGTGCTGTTTCTGTGGTGCCTTCAATGTCCCCACAGAAGCTCCTCCATGAGTCTGTTTTTGCTTTTCTCAGAGCTTTGTTGTATTCGGTTAGAGCCTGGGCATGTTGGCCCCACTCTCCGGTCCTTTTTGCTCTGTTAAAGAGTTTTCGTGCTCTTTTCCTCAGGTTGGCCAGGTGTTCATTCCACCATATGACCTTCCTGTTGGTCTGTCTCTTTCTTAATGGACAGTTGTTTTCATATGAGGTTAGTATGGCGTCATTCATTTGGTCCACAATTACCTCAATGTCTGCTGACGTATGGATATGGGTTTTAACATCGGATAACTTGCTAAGAAGTTCCTCCCTGTATGCAGCCCAATCAGTTTTCCTGGGATTTCGATAGCTTATTGTTGCCTTTTCAAAATCTGCCAGAAGGCAGGAAGCGGAATACTTCCAAAACACAACATTTAAAATTTTTTAACGCAAGCCAAACTTTGTTCACACAGTTTTTTTGGTGTTTAGTTTTACGTAACCTAGCGATATCACTAAGGACAGAACATCGTTGCTAAGCGATATTTCGCAACAAGGCTATTTAGTTTTAGAGTACGTACATTGTTTTGTGAATATTTTGCATGGTGTCCAATATTCAGTGATATACTACTGTTATTGGTTGAAGAAAGCAAACGTCTGCAATATGATTGGCTTATATGTTATAGTGTTGAATAGTCAGAAGTAGAGCTCATAAAACCTCCAATAAAAAAAGTCTACGCGTTGTAACGAAAATTTTGATTACGGCGCTGTGCTAGAAGGAGCTGTGGACAACAAAAGCGAATTTCGTTCGGTGCCTATAGCTCTGTTATTATTGACTTTAGAAAAAATGTGTTAAGGAAAAAGTTGTAGATAATTATGTGCTTAATAACACAGTCTAACCAAATTTTTTTAAGCTATAATTTTTTAGTTATGACACAAACTTCTGTTTTTTTTTAATGGAAACCATAGTCGGACATGACTTTATAAAAAATGCAATTTTTCAAAGTTTCTAAAAATATACCACTTAATATAGTTATTTTTATAAATAAAGAAATTATGGCAATTTTTCTCTTTTCGTTTTCGATCTGTTCAAGTAGTAGGCTATGGAAACAATTGATAGATGCACATCCCGTTTAATAATAAAATTCAAGTTAGTTATTAAAAATTTTCTTGTAAGTTCGAAATTGTAAACAATTATTTTGGTGTGAAACATTTATTCCGTTGGAGTTACAATTTTAAATAAATATAATTTCTGAGAAACTAATAAACAGAGAATGACAAACGATAAATTAAGAAACAATAAAGGAAATTCAAATATAAATAAAGTAGTACCAAACAACGTAATTAAAGTAAGTAAAGTGTTTAAGACTAAAGATGTTCAAAAGGTCCACCATTATGATTAATGCACAAGTTACATCTTTTTAAAACCGAATTTGTTGCTTTTCTAACGAAACGTCCATCAATATTAGCAAAAGCTTCTAGTACAGCTTCTCTAAGGTCATCTATTGTGTCGTACAACTTTTGATAAACCCTATTTTTATCATTCCCCATTAAATAAAAATCTAACACAGATAGATCGGGGGATCGAGGTGGCCATGTAACCGGCGCGTTTCTTTCTATTCATGAGTTCGGGAATGTTTCATTTAAATGATTTCGTACCGTTAGCTGATTATGTGGTGGTGCCCCATCGTGTTGAAACCATTCGAGCATACCACGTGTCTATAAGGGTAATTCATCTAACATATTATCAAAATCGTTCTGCACAAAGTGAAGACACACGATCACCAGTTAATGTATCTTAAAAAATATATGGACCAAGAATTGTTGAACCAATGACGCCGCACCAAACATTAAATCCAAACTTAATTTGGGGTCTCCTCTGTTCAACATGATCATATATCTAATACTTACTATATTGCTAACGGCTATGAGTGGAAAACTTACCAAGGAAGTGAGACAGACAACCAACTCTTCAATGTATAATGGTGAGCTGTGTGCAAGCGCGGCGGCGTCGTCCGGCCAATGGGGAAGTGGTCAAGTTTAAAATTCGCTTCTAAAGGCGGAGTTCGAATTCTTACGCATGCGCATGAGACGCGTTATACTCTAAGTGAGACTATGTCGGCGCCGTAATGTTTTCTGACGTTTCCGGGCCCTACTAGCAATATATGTGTATTATATATATGAACATGATGCAGATTTTCTTGCATCCATAGATGTTGATTATGTCTATTAAACATGCCGCAGTTCGTAAATCGTGTTTCATCCGTCCACAAAACTTTAAATGTAAACTGTGAGTCAGCTTCACACATGTTACTAACCAAGTACAATATTCAATACGCTTATTGTAATCATCAGGGTGTAGTGTTTGTGGAACTGATAATTTATAGGGATGAAACCTTTGTTTTTTCAGTACTCTTACAACAGTACGTTGTGACGTGCCTGCTTCCGTTTCAATTTCTCGGGTTGAAATTGATGGATTTTGCATTACACGTGCCAATACGTTTACTTCTGCCTCTTCATTGATGCCTCTTGCAGTCTTATATGGTTTACAGAAAGAACAATAATCTCCCAAATTATCGTACAGTCTCTTAAAGGTAGGTAGAGAAATCTGGCGACGATCAAAATACCGTTCCAAATACTGTTGTGCAGCTTGTACGGCATTTTAATGGCACAAAATGTAAAACTCAATCATATCACGCTTTTCTTGATTAGAAAAATTCATATTGATAATTTACGAAACCTCAATCAACATTAATTAGAAACTAAATGATATGCACCTGTCAATAATTGTCGCTTGCATCTATTAATTGTTTCCATAGCCTACTACTTGAACAGTTTGAAAACAAAAAGAGAAAAATGGCCATAATTTATATATTTATAAAAATAACTATGTCAAGTGGTATATCGTTAGAATAGTTGAAAAATTGCCTTTTTTATAAAGTCATGGCCAACTATGGTTTCCATCAGAAAAAAAACACAAGTTTGTGTCATAACTCAAAAATTATAGCTTAAATAAAAAAATTTGTTACACTGTGTTATTAAGCACATAATTATCTATAACTTTTTCCTTCATACATTTTTCGAAAGTCAATAATAACACCGAACGAAATTAGAAAAAAAATATTTTTGCGAAATATCTAGTTAGCCTTGAATTTTTTCGGAAAAAAACAAAAAGCTCATTAAATTGAGCTCGTAAAATTGCAATTCTTTCCATATTTAACCGTCTCTCTATCTCCAATACTTTCCGAGATCCCCATGCTAAACATTCAAAAAAACTCACCCTGTATATTTGAATAATAAAACTGTAAGTCACGTTTTCTTTGTGAGACAAAGCAGTTATTTATGCTGTAAAGCTGTAGGTGCATTTTTGCAAATAAGGTAAATATTTATAAATCGACCAGCAGCTGAGATTCATAATATCTTCTTAGACTGAAAAATGAGCAAAGAGTGTAAGTATACGTGATGCATGTCACATTTCATCTACCTATTAATTACCTGTTGGATTTTATTAAAAAAATAATAAAGAAACTATAAATCAACTTGATGATTGATATTTGTAATTGTATCCAATGTTACTTTACAATTAATAATGTACTAATATATAAATAACTAAAATGCGCTATAAATATAGTATTTTTAAATAAAAGTTAGCGGGTCTATTGGTAGATAAATAAGTAGATTTGTATTAAATGGAATATTGCGATGTAATGGTTACAATTCACTGGAGTCGTAGTAGTTGCAGTAGCACAGATTCGATGTTGACGGTGAACCATCGTTGACGTTTATGGCTTTGACAGTTCGAAGTTCCAGGAAATAATATTTTACTCGTAAATAATTCGCAATAAAAAACTTCCTAAACAGAAGTGTTGTAATAATAGGTAAAAGTATTGCTTATTGTTTATTCGATAAAATACGAGGCAAAACAACAATAGAAGTAACTAGTATTTCGCAATATCATGAAATCGAGCTAGTTTTGCTTCACCTACTTAACGTCTGGATTAGTAGCAAAACAAGTGACTGATTTTTTGAAATGCAGGATATGGCACCTAAAAAGGGACGCGGCAAGAAGATAGAGGAGCCTGAATCGGGAGATGATTCTGACGAGTATCGAAAGAAGCGAGATCGTAATAATCTGGTAAGCATACGATTCGAATTTAGAATTTATTCAGTCCTGTATTTTTGATGTAGGCTGTCAAGCGTAGCCGTATCAAATCGAAGATGAGGACTCAGGAAACATTAAGCAGAGTCAGTCAGCTCAAAAATGAAAATTCAATTCTAGAGGAAAAAGTGAAAAATTTGACGAAGGAACTGGGTTTCCTTAAAGAACTGTTTTTGGCACATGCTGGAAGTACCAGCGATGCATCAAAATTCGAAGGAATTGATTTGCAAAAACTACTTTCGGACAGTGGTGATGGTTCAAGTACAAGTAACTAAAAGAAAAATGTGATTTATGAATTTTTAAGTGGAAAATAAGAGTTGCATGCCAATTTATATATTAGTGCTTGGTACTTTAAACAAATAGGCAGTGACAATCCGATCTCTAATAAATAGTGATATATACTTATTTATTAACAATGCTAGGGAAAGTCGAAAAGTAAATTTTAATTATAATAACTGGGTTAGGAGAAATATGGACTTGAAAATAATTATTATATAGTAATGTATACATCCCCTTATGTGCATATTCTACTAAAACTTTTGATCATATTATGCAGATTGAAAACCTGGTACATGTATTACAGTCGTTTTTTTTTGCTGTCTCTTGTGACTTTCCAACTGACTTTCCCTTGTTATGATTATGAGAGATCGATTATTGTGTATTTACAAGTTATAACTTCAATGATGGCAAATAATGATATAATATGATTACTTCTTTAACCTCGTTATGTTGTTGGTTAAAGACGTCACATTCATTTGTTGTTTTTTATAAAACATCTATGTAGGTACCCTTCAAACAACACTCGAGTTAACTCTAAGTTGAGGATGGTTTACCACTTTTAACCGTTCTGTTGCTTTAAAATCTATTGTTTTCAAAAGCATGCAACCTTAGGACAGTTGTTTTTATATAAATTCTATAAATGTTCAAAAAATTCAGAATAATAGCTTCATCTCAAAAACCTTGAAAAATATGAAGAGTCAAGCAATATTTGCAATTTATATTATACTTAAAGCGGATTTTAAGTTCTTGTATAAGTAGGGATGATCTTGTAATTTTTATTTGTACTAAATATCAGGTTGCAAGTTGATATAACTTTTAATCAAAAGAATCTTAACCTGACGTCCATTTTAACATTTTCTGTATATGTAATAATTGAAAATATGTTTGTTTTAGCCATATATGTATTACTATTATATTGTTAGCAGCTATGAGTGGGGAGGTCACAACGTAAGTGCGACAGACAACCAACTCTTCGATGTATTTGGTGAGCTGTGCGCAAGCGTGTCGTCTGCGCGGTTGGGAAGTGAACCTCACGGTCAAGTTTAAAATTCGCTTCTAAAGGCGGAGTTCGAATGCACACGAGACGCGTTGTACTTAGAGTGATACTATGTCGGCGCCGTAATGTTTTCGGCTGTTCCCAGGCCCTGCTAGCAATATAGTAGTAATACATAAATGGTTTTAGCATGTTCATGATTTATTTATTTTAAAATAAATATGGAATAACAGGTCTAGGTTTCAAACTTGGAATATTGCAAAATGCGGTTTTATATTTTTTTAATAAATAAATTTAAAATTACAGCAAACAGATTCTAATGTAAGTGTATTATTTATTTAAAATTAACAATTTTTTTGTTTGATTTAATAAGCACTTAATTATTATTGTTTGTATTGTATTTTTAGATCATAGTCGATTGTAGATGTATTTAAGAATGAGTATTAAACAATTTGTTATTTAAATAATCTTTTTTAATTGACTGCTTCTAATTAAAAAAAAATAACTTGAACAGGACATACTTAACTTGGAACAATTTACCTGAGGAAGTGGTAAGCTCCGACAACGTAAACACGTTTAAAAATAGACTGGACAATGCATAGTTTGTAATTTTTTTTCTTTTGTTTTGTCGGCTTTAATACTTTCATAATTATTTTTTTTTCTAATGTATAATTTTCTTGTTATTGGTACATCTTACTTGTTACCGTTATACTAGTTTAACATGTATATTTTGTATTTGTGGGGTTATATAGGACTTAGTCCTCCCCCCTGTATTTTGTTTAATAATAATAATAATAATACTGAGACAAGTATGAAAAACTAATCTTGTATGGATGATTTGATAATTTGCACATTTTCATGGCCTTGTTTTTATGTAAAAGAAAAGGTGGCTGAGGTTAAATCAAAGAAGACTATTTTAACCAAAGAAGACAGTGGCAGTAAAAACTAGATTGAATTCTATTAAATACTTATAGTACATTTTTTTTCTATAATAATTTTCAAGGTCAACTTTCTAGGGGATAAGTTGCATTCCTGCAGGGTCCCTAGTTTTAATAATGTTGGTACATAGATTTTAAGTTCTTTTCTTCCACTAAAAAAAATTATTGTCATTTTTACAGATATGTCATAATTTAATATCGCTTGCTTCATTTTTGCATTTAAAATATTTCTTGATTTTCATTTTTATCCGATTTTATTGATGATGATTCCATGTTAAAAAAAGAAATTTGTCAAGAGTTCAAATTAAGAAACTTTGACATTCAAAATTGACACATAACCATAATTTTGAAAAAGGTATAAAAATTTCCTAGCGTTTTAATCACATGTCTACCAACATTGTAACACTTTGACAGTTATTATAGAAAACAAACGTACTTTATGTGCTATTATATGCTAAGGCGTAGGATGATCGATTTTTTTAACTAAAATTTTTGGAAAATGTTGAACGTAAAAAAAAACTCAAATAATTCTGTCAAAAATACAATTATTTGAGGTTATAATGATAACAGTGAGGACACACGTTCAAATTCCAAGATATACTTCGGTTAGAAATATTTTCCATCATTTGTTAGTTTCTTCAATTTGTGATGAGAGTTACAAATTTCGTACAAATGAACCTCTTTGATTACTTGCACAGTTATAAATAGAAAACGGAATATATGCAACCCATTATTACAAAATATGCGCATGTATATTTTGTATATTTTGCAAAAATATGAAAGAAATATGCATGTGCATATGCGATCTCATTTACTTTAATCAGAATTTAGAAACATTTTAACTAATGGTCGATTAATGGTAAACCCATAATACCAATAAAATTAGTAAATTAATTATCGTCATAAAAACATCTTACAAGTAAATGCTTTTCAAAAATTTCAAGATGAAACTTATGCCTGAAAACATATACTTAAATATTGAAAACTATCTTTCAACGTCGACAGATCTACAAGGAGCATTCACAAATTTTACAATAACATTGATGTAGCTATCAAGGTCATTAATAAATTCACCATTCAAAACGTGGCTTATATTATTTAAGATAGTATTGCATCTTGTTTTGTCATTTTCTATGTTTTGGTCCCGTAGGTATAGTTTCAATTATAACATTATATATTGTTTTCTTTGTGTGTTTTGGTATCGCTCTTTTTACTTCCCTCGTTTCTTAGTTTATCGTATATGAAATATTTCTATTACTTGTTGCTTCCTTTGTGATTGTAACTCCAAGGTATTTGAATTCTTCGCATGTACCTACAGTTCCATGGTTCATATCTAGATCACGACTATTTCCTTCTACACCAACGTACTTGGTGTTGTCCATGCTTATCGTTATTTTCTGCATTCCGAATATCTGAAAGAAATCCTAGACAATATTTGCCAAAAAATTATAGATCTATGCTATATGTACGCAACTGCTAAAATATGCAGCAAATATTTAAATATGCATTAATTAAGTTGTGTCAATTAACTGTAAAAATTTCAATTCGTGCCCATTTTTAATCCTATCCTAAGAATTGCACAGAATACAAAGGAATTTTAATAAAAAAATAGTGAAATAATTGAGGTATTACTGATGATGATCATTGATGAATTTAAAGAGTTCTTTAATATCTAGCAGTGCCCTTCTACGTTCCAGTGATAGTATATTAAAATGTAACAATTTTCCTGTGTAACTAAGTTTCATAATTTAAAAGAGACTACTTTTAGAAAACGTTTTTGAACCATTTCAATTCTATTTATGTGATATGATAAAAAGGATTTCATATAAAGCTACAATATTTAAGGTGAGAATGGACATGCTGGTAGTACAACATTTTTAGCGTATCAGGATTGCGGAATTTCTTTGTTACTCGAAAATAAATCCTAACATCTTATTAGTTTACAAACAATTTGTTCAATATGCTCTTTAAAAGTAAAATCTTTGGTGAAAATAAAGTCCAAATCGCATATAAAAGCAACATTGCTGAGAACTGTATTGTCGATTCTGTAACCAAGATTAATAGTTCTTTTGATTTGAGTAAATGATATTTTATGACATTTCTGCACATTTAAAAACATTTTATTTTTATTACAACAATCACTGAGATAATTCAGATCTTGCTGTAACACATTACAATCTTGCAAGGATTTAATTTCTCTGAACAATTTTAAATCGTCAGTATATAGCAGAAAACCTATGAATAAAGTTGGTCTTAGGTGTGAGCCCTGTGGTACTTCACAACTGATTTCAATAGTATTCGACTTGAAACCCTTTGTAACAATATTGTTTTCTGCCAACCAGATAGGATCGAAGCCAGTCAAGTTACATATCTGACACTCCAATGCTCGAGGGCTTTTTATAGTATAGATTTAGACAACTTTATCAAAGACTTTGTCGAAGTCAGTATACACAGCATCAACCTGGGATCTTTTGTTCATGCTCGGCATATGAATTTTGAATAATTAAACAAGTTAGTAGAAACTGATTTATGTGGCAAAAGCCGTGCTGGTTTGGCGTGATAAAGTTTTGAATGTGATTAAGTAATATTTATGAATTATTCTAACATTTTTCGAAAATTGACAATTTGAATATTGGACGACAATTGCAGACATTAGCTTTAAAGTCCGATTTAAAAATTGGGGTAACAAAAACCAATTTCCAATCTGGAAACACTCCTTTCTCTGAGCGATTTATTAAAGAGCAACCTCTGGACTTATTTATTTTGATATTTGCATATTTTTTGTCAGAAACCTCGTACGTAATTATACTTAGTTGTTATTAGTTGAATAATCGTGGGCGTCGTAATTGATTTGTATGCTGTTTTCCTAAACCGATTTTAATTAGTCTAAAAAGATGTTAGCACATTTAGTATTGTCATCTGCTAAAGATCAGAACTGCTTTGGGTTTTGCTTCATATTTTCTTCGGAAGTTTGCATGTCATTTTTGTAGCATTCAGTTACTAGTTTTTTATTTTTTTGCGCAGCGAAGAAATATTAAATAATTCAAAGCAGATTTGTATATTTTATATCGTTTTCCAATTTTATTAGTCAGTGTTTCTATAGTCTGACTAGATTGAAACAACCACAGCTGCGTCGAGCTCATTGACCAATGTCGGGAGAAAGCAACGAACTGTGTAAATTCATAATTGTATGTAGTGTGAATGTAAATAAACTGTACCTATGTTCTAACCAGTCATGGGCAAGTACTCAATACTTTTCTTTAATTTTCTACTGTAAGTACTCAGTTCAAAGTACTCATGAGTACTTCTTTTTTTATAATACTCGTTACTCGTACTCATAATAAGTACTCAATGTATTTACGAGTATTTTTGCGAGTATGTGATTCCCCTAATTCGGACATTCTAAATCCAGATTTGTGATAAAAAGTTGAACTTTGGTCTTGGTATACAAATAACTATTTTCTGCAACCGTCTTAGAAGTCATTACTTTTAACCAAAATTTGTCACTGAAGTTGACGTTTCTCTTACTAATTCAAAAAGTATATGCTGCTTTGTTCAGTAAACATAAAAACACAAAGTGTTCTTTGTTTTCCAAAATTGCATGAGCGTACTTCCAGAATTTATCTTTGTCTAGGAATGTACTTACAAAAAGTTACTAAAACAAATAGGTTAAGGGTGTGACATTTACATCCCATCTGTCATAAATTTTATAATTAACTACTTTTAAGGGTATTGTACAAATACTGTGTTAGATACTATTGACTTAGCGGTTATTAATAAATATTTTTATTACATTTTATAAAACTTCAGATTAGAATTTCTAGAAAAATACCTACTTTGACACTGACAATCAGAAATATTAATTGTCATTTTTAAATTCAAATCTGCCTGTATACAACTGTGAAAACCTTTGCAAAACAAAATACAGAATCCCTAGTACAAAAATTATGCGCACATGCCAACTTCAAAAAAATTTAAATGTTTTTGTGTTTACTGAATGCCCTATAGCCAACACTTTTAGTTCCTAGGATTACAAGTACTTTTATTCGCAACAATGTCAACAGCTGGGAACTAGATGATTACTGAAACTAGCCAGTAAATTATTACATACCCCGAAAAATATTACATATATGAGCCGACACTCATTTTTGTAGTTTGACAGTTATTAAATTTTTTTTGTTTTGTGGTAGCAAAAATATTTGCTACATCAGGGTATTTATTATTCGAAATTCAATTGTAGTTATTTATAAAATTAGATAATTGCGAATAAAATAGTATAGCTACAAACCTCGGCAAAAACTCCATTCCTGTGTCTCCAGAACTAGTTCTCTAGACAGGAATGAAATCCTTTCCGCCTCGGTATGTAATATTCTATTACTTCCTATAAATTAAAAGTAGGTTCTACTTGGTCGGCTATGGATGCAGTTGTCCTATGCATTTTAAATGGCAAACATCAAAAGCAAACAATCATTTAAAATTTTAAATAATTTGTACTTTTCCTGGTTGCAGAAAAATAAAACTTATGTATTATTCGAATTAAAAGTAGCTCTGTTTGTCTCGCAATTTTTGCGTTTGCTCGGCTGTACTGCGCCTCGCCTTGCAAGTGCAAACATAATTGCTTATCAAACAAAGATCCACTTTTAATCATAATAAAACAATATACTATTATATACCCAGGCACCAAAGTTTAACTTTTTATGACGAATGTGGATTTAGTTGCAGAGGCTTGTAGGACCAAGGCAAATAAACCACATGAGGGATAAAAAGAAGTTTTAGTGCCGAGGTACACATTATGCTTTTTTTAAATCGAGAAATAGTGAAAGTGGCATTTTTTAACCAATATGTTATGTTGACGTTTTGTGTCACCCATCGATTACCCCGCCAACTGCAAAAAGTCATAAAACAATGGATTACTTCACCCTATTTCTCGTATTGTAATGAATATTGTTATTCTTCACTACCAATTAAAAAAAATAATCATTAAATATTGTTTGACATTCTTTTAAGATTTTTTCAAAGCAAAATAAAAAATCAAACCTATTAATTTTAGCTGTCACTGTCAGGCGAAAGTACTCGTGTGCTGTACTCGTAATGCTCGTACTGCGTAATGCGAGTACTACTCGTTACTCGTATGTGTTTAACTAATAAGTATTCGTAACGTTGTACTCAAGAGTATTTTAAAAGAGTACCTACTAGCAAAAAAAACTCGTGAGTAACCTCATTCAGCACTCTGCATATGACTGGTTCTAATGGACTCTTTCAATAACACGTATATCAACTACAATATTATAAAACATTTTTGGATGCAACTTTTTTTTTCTGTCAGTGTCTGTTCGACATTTTCTTGCCACCGCATTGCCAGATTTATTATTTTAATCACGGCCTGCTGAATTGTGACACAAACGTAACTGTATACGTAGGGTTACCAACATTGAGTCGATGCTGACCCGAAGAAAATAATTTTGGGGGAGGAAAACAGGGAGACAAAATTTCTAAAAAAGATCAGGACACTGTAGTTTTTTTACATTATAAAGATATTATTCCAAAAATGATGTTATTTTTTTAAGTAGTATATAAAATGCGACAATTTTTACCCCTCCGTGAATACATTAAATTCGAACACGACATCCCGTACGCCTTAATAATTAAATAATTATTTGCTTTTTTATCCCTTAGCCAGTGTAATGAACTCTCTTAATATCTCAGTTAGTGGCTTATAAAAGATCACTATCTGTCAGAACAAGAATCTGATTCTCTCTTGTAGTGTTGGTCGGACTTAAACTTAATTTTAAATAATGCATAAGCACAGCCGATTTATTTACTTTATCGATTGATTTCAAAAGACAAATATAAACACAAAAAACACAAAGAACACACGTTTAAACTCACAAAAGAAATAGAAGAAAATAGAATTAAGTTTTCAATCAACCTACGTGCGATACATCTTAAGGCTATTTGCAGGCATGCTGCAAACATACATGAACAACGTAAAACATCATCAAAAAGAACTTTGAAATAATTGTCTTTGAAAAGAACGCATATGTTAAAATGTCTTTACCAAAAACGCAATGTCAAAATTGCGTGAAGCTTATACTTATTTGAGTCCGGCCCTGTTTAAAATCACGTGCAAGCTACACACATTATTTGCTGATAAAACACATTCCTTCAGTTTTGAAAAAGGTCGCAGTTAAACGCAACCTTAGCACGCTGACATAAAACTATTTTACTTGGCACAGTTGAGTTCACGCTTCTCAAAATGAATGTTTTAAACGACCCTTTAAATATAGCATAATGGGTGTACTTACATGTACACTCGGAAAATGCATTTTAGGAATTTACAAACGCTCACTCGCTGCACTTTAACACGTTTGTAGCAAACGTTGGCTGCCAGGCTCTTTCAGACCGTTTTGAATTATCGTCCTGGGCCAATTCGTGTACTATACTTTCAAGTCGAAAAAATTCATGCAGCTCTCAGAAGAGGCTGCGTGCGACAGCCGTCTTTGGAGTAGTATTTTACATAGAAGTAACATTTTTCGCAATCCATGTATGCATGAACCTTTAGTTAACCCGAAGAATTTTATTGAAAACCCGAAGCCCGAAGAATGATTGCCAAACCCGAAATCTTCGGGTCAAAATGACAGTGTTGGCAACCCTATTTATACCAGAGCCAGTAGATATAGAGAGTACCGCCACGTCCGCCATGTGTATTCCTCTGACATATGCGTCACTTTGAGGTTTGTCACACAATTCCGTCAACGTGACGTTTGTTGGCAATCCAAAACTTTACTTAAAATTGGCAAGACTGTAAGTCTATGTCAAATTCGAGGTTAGCAGGTTAGTTTTTGCGTCAGTTTTGACACAAACTGGCGCAAAATATAACCTGCTAACCTCGAATTTGACATAGACTTACAGTCTTGCCAATTTCAAGTAAAATTTTAGACATACCTCAATTAGTCATTGCTGGTGGGAACAAAAATGGCGGCGATAGCGGCATTTTCACGGATAAAAGAATGGCGGTACTCTCTATATCTACTGGCTCTGATTTATACGGCCTGGGCATTTGTTTGAAAATCATTGAATCTGTCCGTGTAGCTCCTACGTTTGCTAGAATTGGTTTGAGTAACTTATCAGGGGTTATAGAGGTTGTTTTATCTCTGTGATCCATACAAATGAAAACCTCCGATGAGGAAAGTGGTTCAAGATATAGTGCACTTATAATTTTAGATGGATTGCACTGTCCAGATAAATACTGAAATATATTTAAAATTATTATTATTATTATTGGAGGTAGAAAGGCAGCTTTAAGCTGATATATCCACATATAATACATGATATTGCATTATGTTGTATCATGTTTGTTAATAGTTAGTTGTTTGCAAAATGTTTGTCCAGTCTGTTTTTAAATTGATTTATGGACTTGGCATTAGTTACTTCTTCAGGTAATTTGTTCCAGTCATTTACTACGCGATTACACAGAAAATTATGTCGAGGATTAAGTTCTGCTCTGGTTCTTAATTAGATCAATTAATTGATTTATTAAAGCTGTAACTCGTCTAATAGGGTGTTTCAACGCTCCCTTATCTTGTAGACGTATAAGAGCTAACAATGGATTTTAGGAAGAAGTGGTTAAAAGAGATTCTAAGGAAACATTACAGTTAACTCTTTCTTCAACTGTTCGTGCTACATATCCACTCAAAAATGCCACTGAAGCAGAAACAATTCCATATTCGAGGTGTGTGGACACGCTTTTAAGTTCTATTGCTTCTTTAGTACCTATTTTCAAGAAGATCCATTTGACAAGATATTTACATTTCTCACATGTTAATTGCTATAAGACCAATATTGCTCAATTGCTCTACTAAATTTATTTGGCATCAGTTTGGGAAGTCTTTATCCTCACACCAGCCGGCAAGCAAGCAAGCATGTAAAATATAGTGACATATTTATATCATGTACACAATTCTTATCCAAATTGCAATAAACATTAATATTGAATGCTTCTCTTATGCATTATTTTTTATTTTCGTTTTTGTCGTCAATTGTCAAATCATTTCAATTTTTCATCCTTAATTTAAACAGAGATCTGGCAACAATGTACCTATTCAGAAAATATAACCTTAAACTGAAAACAACCTAACATAACATAAAAAGTGCCAATTTCCATTAGGGAGTTTAGTTGCCAAAGAGGTCCTGCAAACAAAATTACTAGTTATTACTGGTCGTAGCTAGTGTAAAGTCATATATCTAATACTTACTATATTGCTAGCGGCTATGAGTGGGAAACTCACCAAGGAAGTGAGACAGACAACCAACTCTTCAATGTATAATGATGAGCTGTGTGCAAGCGCGGTGGCGTCGTCCGGCCAATGGGGAAGTGGGCAAGTTTAAAATTCGCTTCTAAAGGCGGAGTTCGAATTCTCACTCATGCGCACGAGACGCGTTATACTCTAAGTGAAACTATGTCGGCGCCGTAATGTTTTCTGACGTTTCCAGGCCCTACTAGCAATAATATGTGTATTATATATATGTGTAAAGTACAAATTTTCAAGGTCAAAGAATTTAGGGTTTATGTTGGCATAACTTGGATTCCTTTAAAAAATATATGTTGGTAAAATTTGTTTTAGTAACTTTTTAGGACTAAAAATTGGTGGGAAATTTAAAATCTGGCATTAAAGTTCTACGTACATCAAAAGTTTGCTAATCTTTCGTACACGTCTTCTTCTGGTATGTTAGGATGCAGATTCAACAGTTCCCCTGAACACTTCAGAAATGTCGTTTTTACATTTAATTTTAAAGGATTCCGTTTTTTACGCGTATTCAGTTTCAAAAAAGAAAAGCTGACAATTTAATTTTAAATGTCAAAATGACACAAGTCGTTTACAGAAAAACCTGACGAAAATAAATTTTCTAATAATTTAAAAAAAGCAGTTTTTCCAATTTTATCTTAACCTTGAAAATGTTTATAGGAAAAAAACGTACTTTACTTGTAATAGTCCAAGAGCTAGTAAATTTTTTTAGTGATGATTTCGTCAAGGTCTGTTTTTTGAGAGAATGTTGCGAGAGGCATGTATATAAGTGTCAGCTGTAGGGATTATCCTTGATAGCGGTATCGGAGGGAGGCAGAACACCCCCAATGTGCACTGTCAGTATATGTAAAATTCGAGGTTAGCAGGTTAGGTTTTTCGTTAGTTTTGACACAAACTGACACAAAACCTAACCTGCTAACCTCGAATTTGACATAGACTTATAGTGCCACCAACATATTATTCATATGTTTGAATTTCCACAGCCGCCCTTATGGACTTTTTTAATGTAAGTGAACAGAATTGCCTGGAGGCTGTATCAGGATTCCGTTACCTGCACTGGTTCTTGTCCCTAAAGTTTTTGAGCACAGGGGTGAGGCTGCATCCCCGTTTTAAGACAATGTAGTCAGGTCACTCAAAGATACGATAATTATTTGTGTCTACCCTGAAGCGCAGCCTCACGCTTCATAAGTTTAGACTTGGAAGGGTAGCACCGATGTAAATGAACCAAACATTAAATGTCGATTGATTTATTACAAAAATAAAGGTTCTATTTATACAAACATAATTGCTTAGTTTCTACGATTTCAAAGTGCAAAGTAATTATATTTACCGTGACGATATACCATTTTATAATATGTATCAGCGTTAAGCGAGTTTATTTCCGCTATATCTGCAAGTATGTTACACTGAACACTGATTAGTAGGTCGTGCATTAACGCAATATGCTTACTTGCAGTTGCGGCAGATGCCGAGATTAGCAAGTTGGGTTTTCCGTCAGTTTTGACACAGACTGACGCAAAACCTAACTTGCTAACCTCGAATTTGACATATGAGGGGTCCAGTTACAAAAGTCACATTCGCCCACATAACCAAATTTTGGGAAATTGGATAAAACTTCTGTGCGATTATTATAAAATGTTATCGTTATAATTTTATACCCCAAAAATTGAGAAAAAAAACGAATTTGATTAGTGCATATATATATATATATATATACCGGGTGTCCGTTCTCAAAGTCGAACATAGGCGATTAACATTGTATTGAACGTTTTTGCCGATTCCTGCTCGCCAATTCAACCTACAGGGAAGGTAATGGTATCAATGGAAAGATAAAATTATTACGCATCAAATCATTTCAATAATAATATTCAAGATGCGATTTTTATTTTAAAATACTAATTTAAAACTTGGGAATTTTTAAATATGCCATGCCTTGCTTTTCAAGTTCGATAGCATTTGTCAAAAAAATTGGTAATTAGTTGGCGTAAATCCGGTATTTTCTGTCAACGTCTGTTAAAATTATCTACATAAAAATTAATTATTTCAATGAAGAACGAGTGAATGCACTAATGTCAATTGCCTGTGTTCGAGTTTGAGACTGGACACACGGTATATATAAATTTAAATGCGAGTTTTGTAATTGACATTTGGAGAATGTAAGTTTTTTAATTGACATTTTTGGAGAATGTAAGTTTTGCAACTCTCACGTGTTTAAGTCTCAGTAATAAATTTTTCTTCAGCAACATAATTTATTATTATTATAATAAAAACATGAAACTTCAGAAATTAATAAAGTTTATTTCCAAAAATCCACGACAAAAATGTTAATTGACAAAATATTTAAATTCTAGGATCTTCAACCTCTTCTTGGGGCTCGCATATTATTTCAGTTTCTTCTATTTCAGATATATTTTCAGCATCATCAAGAACGTGTTTATAAAAATCCAATGCAAGCTCTTCGTTTTCTCTCCAGTCTATTCCGTAATGCTTCGATAAGAGAGTGTTAACATCATTTTTCTTTTCTACTTTTAGAGAATTTTTCTCCTCTATTACCTTTGGTACTAACTGAAGTAGAGATGTTCCTCTCTTGCAGATACCTACGCTGTTTTTATAGTATGGCTCGCCCTGAACCAGTACATCATTGTTTTTAGATGATCTTCTCAAAAGGATTCGTTTACATTGGTTGAACTTGAAATGCCATGTTCCAGGCAGTTTCATGTTAGTCTCTTTAGCAGCCTTCCAATCAAAATTCTGGCAATCAGTTCCCAGATTTTTTTACAGTGGCATAATGTGAAATAATTTCTTGGTATTCCGCTAGCAGTAGTATAATTTCGTGCTTTTTTATTTCTTTTTCACTTAGCCCGAATACTCTATCAGGTGAAATGTAGCTATGGCCAGTCACTGGAAAAATGATTTCCACCTCCTCAATGTTTCGAGGCGCAGAAATAATGAGCCATGAGCAAACCATTGCTACCAAAGTAGAATTTTTATTTTGGCCCCCACAACCATCTGACATTAACCTTATTTTGGTAAACTGCGTGAGGTCAGCAGTTTGAAGAGTATCGTAGATGCATGACGCAATTTCATTAGATCTATTTGAAAATTGGTTTTCGGTCCAACAGTAGGATGTTACTGTTTGGGGGTTGAGTTTGCCATTCGAATGTCCCTTGACAACAGTAAAATTGTAGATTTATACCTGCCTACTGTAGTAAGTCGCCTGATCAGGAACTTTCGGCAGGGGTTGATTTTTTTGACAGTCAAACGATAAAATCAACAGGTCTTCTTTATTTTCCCTAAGCTCTTAGTTTGTGTAGACGTTTTTGAGTAATTAGCGTTTGTTTTACATTTTGGTCTTTAGTTGTTCTAATTTTTTCAGTCAATTCTAAACACGTTGAACAAACGTCTGTACGAGGATTTCGCGGAATGCCTGTATAATATACTGATAAGTACCGGATGGCCATAAACATGTGAGATCCCGGTAGCCATGGAATTAGCTACTTATAAATGTTGGTTAGCATTATACATATTTCAATTATAATAAGTATTGGTATGAAATGTAATAAAATGCAAATAAGAGGAGGGGAATGTGCCCCAGATTCTGCAGTTTAGCCTACGACTCGATTATAAAAATCTCCTGTTCTAACTTCATTACCAATTGCAATCTGTAATAATTTTTGACAGATAGGAATTTTAGTTGTGATGACATTAATGACAATTAGTTTAGTTGGAGTCATCACTTTAATAAAGCGGTGTTGATTCCAAAAGTAATGTGGCATCAGATATTTATGGCCACCCGGTACAATGCAAACAAACACAAAAAAATATATCTTTTCGCTTTATCAATGTTGGATTTCCACTTTTCAGGGCTTCGTTTAGGCGTTCTTGATCTAGAACCTTCAGCAAATGGATGGACATTCACTTCCATATTTTGAGCGTTATTAAAGTTCTTCAATTAAGGAACTTTGGTTAAAATCGTTGTAGATATTATTTTAATGTATTTCAACAAATAACCCATAATATTGAGAAAAAACGGATCAACCGAATAACATGTGTCTAGACACAACAATGCACGAACAATGGGTAATACAAAACCTCTAACCCAAATTAACCTATTAATCTATTAATTATCGTCTCCTGTAAAAGATCTGAACATGCAAGAACTATGGGAAGAACAATGGCGAGAGAACCCTCTTGGAATAAATGTAGCACTCATACCACCCTCAGATAAACCTCCTGGCTTCGACCTTCCTCGGCACCTCTGGACCTAATTAAATAGGATACGTACGGGACATGGGAGATGTAAAAGCCTGATGTACAAATGGGGCTACGCCGAAAGTGCGGCATGCGAATGCAGTGCGGAGGAGCAAACCATTGCCCATATTATAACTGAATGCCCAATTTATCGATATGATGGAAACCCTGAGGATATCTATACCTTAACTCCAACGGCAATGGAATGGCTTACTAATTTAAAGATTGAACTCTAATAATTCATATGGATTCATAATTAATTTTAATTTAGTTTTAATTTATAATATCTTACTAAAGGTATGATTCCGATGGTGACCGCAGACTTCAAACGGCAGACTGCAAACTGCAGGCTGCAGAGGCAGACCGCCGGCGACAGTACTGGTTTGACTATTTTATATGAAATGCATTCTGAACATAGCGTCACTGTCGCTTGCGGTCGCACCTCGTCGCCACTGCAGACTGAACTACCGGTCAAGAACCAGTTCTGACGCTGACCGCAGAGCGACAATACGTGTTTTTAATCGTTTAAAAAATAAAAATTAGTTTTTCAGAAGCAGAGGATGACAAATTAATAAACATTATAGCAAAAATATCCAGTTATTTATGACGCAGGATACGCTAGTTATAGGAATAATCTAATAAAAGAAAATGTTTGGTAAAGCATAGGATTTTATTCATAAATAATTTGTCTAATGATACAAACTGATGTAGGTACTAGTGTTGACATATATATCATTTCATTTATATTAGTACCTACATTTTTTGGATATAATTATTCAATTCTTCACGTTCCGCAGTCAATAGCGGCGTCTGGCCATGAAACTGCAAGACCAACTTGTCGCCGTGAGCAACATTGATCAGACCACAGACGGCAACGGCACTGCTGCGGTCATCATCGGAATCATACCTTAAGTTTAGTGGAATAATTAATTTTTAATTTAATTGTAATTCAAAGAATATCTCACTAAGTTTATACTTACACTGTAAAGTCTCATATGAAATATATATAGCATGCGAGAATATGACTTTTGCGACGAAGATATTTTGTGAACATGTAGACTTTAAATTTCTCTACAAGATGGTAGGAATAACTCATTTTTCATAGAGTTCCTAAATATTATAAGAGTTGAGACAAGTCGGGAATAGATGCTGATTGGTTGTGCTCCACTGCGCATGCGCAGTTTAGTCTGAAATTGCTCCAGATTCAAGTCCTATAGTTACTGTAGAAACCAGTTCTGAGAATGTCACGTTTGACAAATTTTTATTTGACTTTAGGTCACTGATTGATGCATATGAATTTATATGTGTTCCATTTCTAGATGGCGACTGTCAAATGTCATTTGACAATGTCGCCATCTTTACACTCAAAAATCCCTAGATTACAATGCAATATTTTTAGTATCTGAAATTTAGAATTTGTATAAAATCAGCAACTCAAAGTAGATAATAGTATATTATACATCAAGGTAGCGAAGAGCAGTATTATAACCTGAGCGCGTATCTAAAGCGCGAAGGTTATAAGACGATTCGCTACCGTGGTGCATATACTATTTTTTGCACTACCAAATGGCTTAATATCTAAATTCCCAACAAATTTTGAAAATATTTTAACTGTCAACTTGACAATACAGCTCTTTAAAACGTCAAAATTAAAATAGTCATATTTGGTAACTTAGCAATTTATTACTTACCACGGTGAAAATTGTTTATTTTACTTTCTCTCCCGTGGTGGAGAAAATCAACTTCACGACCTAAAGATAGGCCAATAACGGTGCGTTCTGAGCCTAGTAGTGCAAAAAATAGTATATTATACTCGTTTAATAAGAGAAACCCTTTAACTGGCAACCGAGATGTGAATAAATTTGAAACTATTTCAAAACGTCAGTGTTAATAATGCCTAGAATGAGCTTAGTTTGAAAAGCTGGGATTATTTATTGCTTAGAACAGTATAACTGTTCTACAAATTGTGTATCTAGTTATATGATGACTTTTATTGAAGTTTTTGATATTAAAATTTGATATGACACATGACAGGTTTGAATTATTCACGTGTCAGTTAAATAGTATATTTCAAACCAAGGTAAGAAAGTGCAGTCTTGCATACCGAGCGCAAAGTTTATAAACCGAGCCGAAGGCAAGGTTTGTAATTGCACAAGGTATGCAAGAGCACTTTCTTAACGAAGTTTGAATACTATTTTTTTCCCAGCCGGCCTCAGTGGAGCAAAATTTGACACTATAAAAATAATTCAACAGACTGTTAAAGTTGTTAAAGGTGACAATATCCTGCAAAATATGCACCATGTTTTCCGATTTTATGCTGTTCTCAAAATGTTTCGAAACAGTTTTATTCATAAGTAACTCTGAAAACTTAAAAATTTTGTCGTTAAAAAATCGCTTTACTATTTATACTTTTTGAGGTTATGTCCACTGAGGTCAAACTGTCAAAGCAGTTTTGGTTGGATTAAAAAAAAGCGCGGGCGCGCACTGTGATTTTTGGCCTCTCCTGTCGTGAGTACGCATGCTCGAGATGTTAATTTAATTCCTTCGAATGAAGGGCCACTCACTTAAGGTTACGTACTTACCTGCATCAAAAGGATGTGAACACTCACAGAATGCATTCCTAATTCCTCGTATAAACAGACTGTAACACAAGTCATAAAGTCAATTATCCGTCAACTATCAATATGTCAGCTGTCAGAATCAGCACGCGTCAGCAGTCAGCTAACATGCAGTACAGTTTCTTCATAAAAATTGCATGATTTACTTTCTTACCTAGGTGAGAAAAACGAACTTTCTTACCTCAGATGAGGTGAGCAATGCCTACTGTACTAACCGGCTGGGAAAAAAAGTAATTTCATTAACTAAAATAACAGAAATTCATGGTTTCTAGATTTAAAACTTGTCCTAGTTTTTTACTCCCTTTTACAATAAAGGAAGTATTGGATTCACCCCAAAAATTCGAAATTGAGTTATCAACAGATGTTCACGTTTTAGAGTCCCCTGAACCCAAAAAACATGTTTTTGTTCATTGGCCTGTCAGTCTGTGTGTCTGTATGTGAATAGAATATCTCAGTACGAAAAGAGGTATGGCGTTGAAACTTCATATATAAGTTTTGTGTACTATCTAGATGCGACAGCAAGCTTTTGAAGAAAATCGCATAACCGGAAGTATGGTGTTTACTCTTGCGATTTTTCGATTTTTTCAAAAACGGCTCTAACGGTATTTATTCAAACTTTACACTTTTATAAAATTTTTAATGTGTATTGATATGAGATAGGTGATTTTCAAGTTGGATACTTCTATGATGGGCTTCTTTTGCGTTTTTCCCTTTTTTTTTATTAACTCTTGTTTTAAATAGAACACCCGGGATATTAGTACATATTTGAATTAGCTTAAAATTTTAGAGAAAATCGTACGACACTCATTAATGACCAATAGAAAAATTAGTTCACGAGCCGTAACCAAGACAACAACAAAATTTCTTGGAAATTTTTTGTAGGTAGACCATCCTAACTTTGAAGGTTTCTGTCGTGACGATTTTCTTACCGAATCTGCATTCGAGCATTAATTCATATCTGGAAATTAGTTTTCGTGCATTCTAACAACGTCCTAATTTTCCCTCGCGTCCCGCTCGGGCAAATTAATACGACGTTTTGAAACGCACTCAAAAAAATTTCCGGAAAGAATTAACGCTCTTATGAGATTATATGTGAAAATTTGTCTCTTCAACTAACTCTCTATTTTGTACGGTTTCTGTAGAATTTGTAATTTTTGAAAAAGTTTGACAAATGCTTACAAAATACAATTTTTGGGTAATTATAAGATTTCTTTAAAAGGAAGTGCGTGTATGACACCAGATTTTTTTTTGTGGCAATAGTAGGTATATTTATTGAACATATTTCTACACTGTTAAAAACATTTTTAAAATGATTCCGCCTATTTTGAATTACATAGAAAATAAACTGACATACATTAAAAGCTTACCTAAAGCAATAAGGGAAACAAATACAACGAAATTATTAACAAACAAACAAAACAGGAATAAGAATTGTTTATGTAAATCCTCAAAGTGTGCGCAATAATTACAGCAAAAACATGCAAATCAAACAGATCATATAAATGAGAACGAATTATTACATTAAAAAGAAAAAGTGAGCTATTTGCTTGAATGCAAGCTTCGACTGTGGACAACATGAATCCCCGCATTCTTTCAAATACTCCGGGATTATTGCGAATGCCTTCAGCTGCATTCATCACGCGTTGAAGGAAATCTTCATAATTTGCAATTATATATATTAATACTGCAGGCCGTCGAGGCCCATGGCTAGATGTAGGGTTTTTCCACTTTTTCTGGTACATTGCTTTGCTTTTCCATTTTGCAACTTCCCGATTGTGTAGGACTTGCTTCATACACTAACGATTTTTTTTTTACCTTTATCTTTCTCCTCTCTCTCTCGTGGTTCACCGTTTATAGCTTCCTGTGTCGTCCTTGTATTATTCATACGTATTTTTATAATTGTTATTAAATCTAGCTCCTGGCATAAATCTTTTGATTCTTGGTTTGTTCTTCTTTTCCATTTGTTCTCTTTCTTCTTTTCTCCATAGATTCTTCTTAATCGCTTATCCAGTTCTACCCTTTGATCATTGTTATCTGTTAACTCTGTTCTAATTAATTTGAAGTAGTCCGCTCTTTCAAAAATTATATTCTTTACCTTGCTCCATTTTATTTTTAAGTTGCCGTTTATTGCTGGTTTTCTTCTTCTACAAGTTATATACATAGTTTTAGATTCGTTTATTCTACATCCGTATTTTCCAGATGTTTTAATGATTCTCTCGATAGATCTTTTAATTCTACCTTTGCTTTGTCAATGAGAGTTATTTTGTCGGCTTAGGCGATGCATTGTGTGCCTTCGTAATGACATTGCTTTCTCACTTATCTTGCTTTCTCTGGTAAATTTCTTTAGCTTAATACTAAAAAGGATAGTAGTAGGAAGGTGCCCTTGCCTTAATTTATTTCTTATTAGGAAAGTACTTGACGTAAGCCCTTCTAATCTATAAGTTATTGTTGGTGGACCTGCTAGAAACAATTGATTTCATCTTTTTGCATAAACAAAAATCACAACTATTGAGGTCGGGGGATCAAGGACCAATGAATTGGTCCACCTCCCTAGCCAACGATTAGTGTACCTCTATAGAATACAAATACTCACGTACTTTTCGACTAAAATCGGTTGGAGCCTCATTGTGCGTAAACCACGTGTACTGGCGTATGGCAAGTGGAACATCAGCAAGCAATTTTGGCAGACGGTCTTTTAGAAATTTCAAATAAACTGCCTTTCAATCTGCATGGTAATATGTAAGGGCCAATTAAAAAATTATCTACAGTTCCAGCTAACACGTTAATCAAAACTACTAGATGTTGGAAGTTGCTCGCATGAATTGCGCGTTGGTTTTCATTTGCCCAAGCGCGAGTGTTTAATCTTTCCATTATTTGAAAAACTATATTCGTCTTTCATAAGCAGCGTATTACTAACTTCTGGATTTTGTTGAGATTTCTACAGAAACCTCCCGCATAAACTGATTCTCGGAAGATAATCAGCAGCTTACAAGTTTTGAACATGTAGGTGGCATAGATAAAGGAGATTTTATTTGAAAATTTTCCATACTGTCCAGTGACTAACATCTACTTCTTGTGCTATTTTTCGTCTGCAAGAATAGCATTAACGATGGCCATTATCTCACTTGTGTCTACGAGCTGACCGGAAAATGTAGCACATTGATGTCCTGCCTGCACAGTGCGGCTTCTGTAATAGTTGTCGCATAGCTTGTGAGTAGAATGCGTCTATGTATTAATTTACCCAGTTACAGGGAACCGCGGTGCTTCATCAAAAGGTACTACACCGTGGTTTTTGTGCTTTTACATCGTACTTATTTATAGTCGTGTAACATATTCCGCTTAACTTATGTGTTATTTCCTACTATTATATCCTAATTATTATAACATTTATACTCTGGTATACCCTTAATCTATTTTACTTATTTTAAGTTCTGAGCAGTCTTTGCTTGCAGTCTGGTCTGTTGTGGCCTGCAGAAAGGAATTCACTCGCGAGGGGGTGGCCGGCGCGCGCACTTGGCAGGGGGACTTTCACATATAATTCATTGCCTCACATCTCCAAACTGTCACACTCATTCGTCACTCCGGCACCTCACCACCTGGCTAAAGATCCGCCCGTTCCCTGATTGCTGCTGCAGCAAAAACCCTTAACACTGTCCACTATTCTGGTTCCGGTGCAAGAGCTGTGACGTGATCTATTGTCCGTGGCCATTGGAGTCCAGCTGCTGCTAATTTCGTATCGGAGCGGGAGCGGAGGTCTGCGAGAATCGGGCAGTGGAGAAGGACGTGTTCCGCCGCATGCGCAGGCCGAGTCCGGACGCTTCCGAATTCGGCACAAGTATGAGGCAAATTTCCCGTGGCCTGTTAGGAGTTGTGTCATATTCGCGTCTGGACTGAAAGGTAATACGGAGCGGGCGTCCAAGGTTGGAATAAACCGCGCTGTGAGACGACCGGTACCAGCTGTAGTTCATTTTTGATTCCATGCTTCTGCTGTCCGGCGGCGTAGTTGTGTCTTAATCCACGCTGCTCCTACCACTTCGTAATCTGGAGCGCGTTGTTCTGCGGCCGCCTCCTTAGCTAATTTATCGGCCCTCTCGTTGCCTGGGTTGCTCTGGTGTGATCAGACCCAGCGAAGTCGGATGTTGGTGCCAGCGTTAACCTGGGCGAGAAGCTGACGGACCTCGCACGTCCGCTCGGTGGAAGCGCGCATGTTCTGGAGAGCCTGGAGAGCGGAGCGGTTGTCCGACACGATGGAGAACTCATCAAAGGCGTGCTGGTAATCTTGGGCCAGTGTAAGGGAGTGGCGGATCGCTAGCATTTCGCTTTGAAAAACGGTGCTTTGTTCCGTTAGTTTCAACTTGCGACTCAAAATCTCGACGCCGACGACGAAGAGAACCTGAGATCCGTCGGTATAGCAACGGACCCGGTAGACCCCGTCGCCGCCTTCTTCGAACTGGATCGGGCCTAAGTCAGCGGGATGCATTTTCTGGTTTGTTGGTAGTCTGCGCTCTATGTGTCGCCCGGGTATCTAAAGGAAGGCCAACTCCGCTTTGTCGGCGCCTGTTAGTGCTCCCTTTACGTCTGCGAATTCTCTTACTACAATATCGAGCGGTGTAAGCTGGGCAAGCACCAGCGCGGCCTCTGTCGACACCGTGGAGTAGGCTGTGGCTATCCTAACGGCGAGCAGCCTTTGTGCGCTGAGTAGTTTGCGGCTGTGTCGGATGTCACACCCCCGGGCCCAGATGGAGGAGGCGTATGTGATTGCCGGTTGTATTATTGTTACGATGCTTTTGGAGCGACCCTCGTATTAGTAAACTTTTGCTAGTTGAATTTTTAGCTTTGAGTCTCATTAGGTGGATTTTTGGAGTTTTTGCATGCTTTAAATTAGTTCTGGTTAGCGCTGCTCTAATTTTAAATTCTCTCCTATAATTATCAAGCAGTATGGTAAGCAACTCTTCGAATAATTACCCATATTTTACAAATTTATTTTGGTTATATTCCTACAGATATTTGTGTATGGCGCTTAGGCAACCCTTATTGCAATTATTCTGCACTATTCTATTTGTTGCTAGATAAAGGATATTTCTTCTTGCAGTCACACTTTTCAGGCTGTTTTTTTCGCATCTTCTGGCCCAAAAATTTTGGAAAGTTTTGATAACTGGTAACTGGTGGATTTTTTAGTTTCTTTCCCATTTTAAACTTGGTGCAGGCTGCTAGTGCCTCCACCGTGTGCTTAAATTTATGAGCTAATTAGTGTAGCTTTGCTCCGTTTCGATTCCTTGGAGGATCTACAAAGCACATGTGCCCTTAAGACGTTCGTATTTGATTTGGTTGTACTTACGTCATTCGCAATTGCGGATTCGTCTGAGGCCAGCATTGTTCTTGCACTTTCTTCTGGCTCAATTCCAGCGTGAGGTAAGATAAGGCCCGTTTCTTCTTACTTGGAACTCATTTGGGCGTTGTGCGTTATAGCCATCTCCTGTCGGATGCTATTTCCTGTTGGATGCCATTTCCTGTCGGGTGCCAGTCAGCACTACAGCCAAATTTACCTGGGAGGGTTTGGACGCTTCCTGCGAGAGGTTAAACTCCTCCCTGAAGAAGCTTAACATTCCCCGTTCGGCTGCACTCTGCGGGCATCCAGTCCGTCGATTTGAGCTCCTGTAACTATCGAGTTGTCAAGGAATTTCGCAACTCCTGTGGGCTACGCCAGAGAGTGTAGTACCGCACTCACCTGCAACGTATCCACCGCTTCCTCGGCCCGCTCGGCCTTACGCTGCGTCTGCCGAGGCCCCCGCTGCTCCAGCCCTCTTCGACCCCCTCAAGCCAACAGAAAGGTTAGGATTCGCCATGTTTTTTTTTCTACAGGCAAGAGACTGATATAGTTATTACTCACTGCGCCTGGTGTACTTTATAGTTAGTACTGTCTCGTTTCGTTAGTAGCTAGGGCATGTGTGATATTTCTAGCATAGCAATGCTTCATATAGTTAGATGTTAGGGCATGCTTTTGTATAGGTCAGATGTGTTGATATGATAGGGCTTTTGCAAATTTTGAGCGACCATTTTGTGCAGTTTAGTGAACCTTATTGAATCATTAATCGAGCTTACCCGAGTCCGTAAAGACAGTTCTGCGGCTTAATCGTGTAGAAGCTTTCGGTTTTGAATTAGCCCCGAGCCACGGCTTCTCTGCGGAACCTACGAATTACAGAATAGTTAGCTTTCATGTTGCTGCCTAGCTTTCATTTATGTGCAGCCTGGCAAATTAATGTCAGACTTTAGATCCACTTACCAGAGCCCTGTTTAGGAGGTTCTGCTGAGGACTGCGGTCCCGCCGGTCACCTCGCCCCGTCGAGCCCTCCTGTAATCTGTATGTTAGGTCTTTCGCTCAATTATTTCAGTTTTAAGGTCGTACTTACAGCTTGTTCGTCGCCATTTGCGTGTCGGCTGCTTGACATCTGACGTTTTGTTTCGTGCTGATAGTGGCTAGAGAAGCGACGTCGGTAGCCGTTTGCTTCACTTTGGAGTCGCCGCGAACTCATTAACTATTTTGTCGGAACCCTATTTGCGGAGTTTGCAGTTTAAGTTCTGGACGAATTAATCTCGGGTTAGTAGCGATTGTGTCACAAGGCCCGCCGCCGGTAGGCTCATTGTTAGTTCCGCGTTATTGTAATTTATTTGCGAGACTCTACGTAGGTACAAGTTTGCCGAGGGATTATTCAAGCGATTGCCTTAGCGTTCATAAATGCACTTGATGTATTTCCACTGAGAAAACCACCCTGCTTTTATATGGGCATATATCCTGGTTGTTTTTGACCCCTAGAAATTTTGAATACTTACTTTAGGATCTTTTTGAGCTGATACTCGGGGTTTCCCATCAGCTGTGCGCTTGCATAACCCGGTTCTGCTACATCCTGCCTCACAGGGTACCTCCAGTCTATTTTTTTTTCGCGTAATTTAATACTCGCTACGCTTCTTTTAAACCCCGCGTTATTTCATGCTCTCGCGGAATGTCGGCACCTGAGTAGGGAATTCGATTGGTTTATGCCGTGCTCTCAATGTTTTAATGTGTTAGCCTATTCATAGATTATAGTCATTACTGCTCGTGGGCTACTGTTTGTTTGATATACATATATTTATAATTATTACTGCATGTCGCCTACTGTGTGTTTTTTGTTGTTGTTAGAAATATACATATATTCATATTTATTGCCACGTATTGCCTATGTTACTTGCATCTATTTTTGCATACTGCCTGCTGTGATTTTGGATCTATACTTATATGTTTGCTATGCACTATAGTACCCACCAATATTGAAATAAAGCTGTGATATACTCATTGGTTGTTGGTTTGTTTATTTTTGATCTGCTGGAAATTGTCCTTACCTTGTGATCGGTCCGGCACAAGGATTAGATCTACGTCGAGGACCTGGCGCCCCCCTCCTAATTTTTTTTTTCTCTTTCAGCATAGCTGGAACCCTGCGACCCTCGCGGCGAGCTAGCCCAACTAGGCCGATAATTACCAGCCGGCAAAATAACCAATACAACTTTCGCCAAAAGGTAAGGTCAACCGTCTATCTTCCCTTACATTATCCCTTCGTATACCAGTCGTAGCGATGGTCCCCGGAAGCCCCAGGTAAGGCGCTCGGTAGCGCCTATTTTGTGTGCTATTTCTTTACCCTTTGCGCTGGCGTAGGAGATGTGGGCATGCCAGTTGAGACGGTTGTCTATGAGCACTCCCAGGTAAGTTATGTGGTCCTTGCAGTACATTCTGTCACCGTTAAGAATAAACGTGGGTCGCTGCTGGTTTGGAGTTTTCCCGAAGAAGACAGCATTGGTTTTCTGTGCGCTGAAGGTGAGTTTGTTGTCCATTGCCCATTGAGTTAAAGTAGAGTATTCGCAGTGGATTTGAGTGTGTTATATTGTCGTGCGCGCACTATCAACAGGGTGTTATCCGCGTAGGCGTAAATCTTGCAGCCTTCTGGTAGGCGTTTGCGGAAAATACTTTCGTATAGCAGTCTCGAGAAAGTCGGTCCGGTGCAGGATTCCTGCGGGCAGCCGCTGGAGACGCCCCTTTCGATGGATCCACTGGGAAAGGTGACTACTGCGCGACGCTGGGAGATATATGATTTCCGGGGCCACCATGCGTGGTCGAAAGCACCCCGAATATCGAGTGATTTCAGATGCATTATGGGGCTTATACTCGTAAGTTATGTTGTATTGTATTTGTGTCTTATTGGCATCTAAGACACTTAAGAAAAATTCGGTCTCTTGTCTAAACTTTACTTGTGTGTTTTGTATGTCTAATAAGACACAAGGAAGTATAACAAATAACTATAATTTACCCTTACACACGTGTAGTATAAATAACTATTATCCAACACCTCCTTATTGTAACTTCTTCAACGACCAGTTGTCTTACTTGAAAATTGGCTAGCAAAACAGAATATTAAAGTAAACGAAAAAAGTCGGTGCATGTAACATTTACGTTAAGGCGAAGACAATGTCCATCAGTAAAAATTAATAACTCAGTAGTACTGACCACATTCTAATGTAGTCAGATATCTCGGAATGTATTTAGACTCCAGATTAATTTGGAAAACCCACATATTACAAAACAGAAAAGAAATGAACCTTAAAGTTAAAAAAAAAATGTATTGATTACTAGGCAGAAAAGCACCGCTGTCTATTGAAAATAAAGGCTTTATTTAGAAAGTAATCATAAAACCAGTGTGTACGTATAGAATCGAGCTATGGGGATGTTCAAGTAAATCAAATGTAACGGGTGATCAAAAATTATTTAAATCCCGAACGGCTGTGGTTTGCAATACATGTAGCATTTCTTATTACACACGAATTACTTGTCTAATCTAAAATAAACTCATATGTCATATGTCATTCAATTAAAATTCAAAATGTTAATTGACGGTAACACTTGTTTACTGTAGCTTGAAATAAGTTAATGTGTCTTACAATCCAAAGCCACCCGGGACTGAACACCTTTTTGATCACACATTAGATATTATCCAGCGTTTCCAGTCAAAGACACTACGTGCTATAGACGACGCCCTTTGGTTCATAAAAAAGCTAAAGGTTTAAGACAATTTTTATTCCACTAACTGGGGGCGGGCTGCTATAGGGACCTTGCGTCCCTCTTCAGCCAATAACGGGAGTTATATGATGGGTGAGAGAAAGGAGGGGTGGAGAATGGAAGACAGGCCAGGAAAGGTGGAGAAATACTGCACCATTTGCTTAAGAGAAAGTACACTGTAGACTCAGGAAAACCACCTAAAAACCTGAATCAGAGCAGACAGTCGCGAGAATCGAACCCATGACCTCCCGAATGCTAAGTAGACGTGCTAACCACTAAACTATAGAGCTCGGTGATCAGAGAGTGTGTACACCGGAAGTGCACCCTAGTGAATTTATCCAACCCTTACTGAAAGCTAGGTACCCCAAAAGATTAAAGAGAAAATGGCCATGTGATATAACATCTCAAACTCATTAAAGGTGATATGCAAAAAAATTGTCAAAAAATTAGAGTCGTAGTTTAAATAAATGTTAATTGAGGCATAAACCAATGGGTACCACCCTTCACTTGTCGGTAATAATCGTACTATTAGCTAATAGAATAATTATGTATATACTAAACTGTTGTGATTGCAACATACTTACTTACTTAATCTCATCCTCTTGTACCTTTACAGGTGTCGAGGTTGTCGAGTGACAAAATTTCTCCACTTCTTTCTATCTTTCGTCATCTGTTCGGCTTCTCCGCAAGTTGTTTGCCTCTCTTTTAGGGTTTGCGCAATGCCTGGTTTCCTTGGTCTACATCTGGTTCGTTTGTACGGCAGCTGAATCTTCCAAGTTCTTTTGGGAAGTCTTCTCTCTTCCATTCGTGCGAGGTGTCCAAACCAACGTAACTGCCGTTTTTTGAATTTTCGTGTTCAGTGGTATCACTCCCAGCTCTGTACTTATGATTTCATTCCTTATCCGATCAATTCTCCTCCGTGTTGTTATTCTTCTGAGGTATGACATTTCTGCTGCTTGTAAACTACTTTTCTGTTTCGGATTTAAGGTCCAAGTTTCACATCCGTACGTTAGTGTTGGCACAAACACTGCACTGTACACTCTAATTTTCGTCGACCGAGATACTTTCTTTTTGTTTACAAAACCCTTGTTCATTGCAAAAAACAATCTATTTGCCGCGTTTACCTTGTGGTTTATATCTGCATCTATCGTTTCATCATCAGATATTACAGACCCTAAGTATTTGAATTCCTCCACTTGCTCTAATCTGTAGCTATCCAGCTGTAATATCAATTTTTTTTTATATTATTATTACTTTACTCTTTTTACTTCCTTTTACTACTATAAAGGAAGTATTGGATTCACCCCAAAAATTCGAAATTGAGTTTTCAACAGATCTTCACGTTTTAGAGTCCCCTGATCCCAAAAAACATATTTTTTTTCATTGGTCTGTCTGTCTGTCTGTCTGTGTGTCTGTGTGTCTGTCTGTGAACAGAATATCTCAAAAACGAAAAGAGGTATGGCATTGAAACTTCATATATAAGTTTTGTGTACTATGTAGATGAGACAGCAAGCTTTTGAAGAAAATCGCATAACCGGAAGTAGGTGTTTACTCTTGTGATTTTTCAGTTTTTTTCGATTTTTTCAAAAACGGCTCTAACGATTTTTTTTAAATTTTACATTTTTCTTACATTTTTAATGTGTATTGATGTGAGATAGGTGATTTTCCAGTTGAATACTTCTAAAGTGGGTTTCTTTTGTTTTTTTTTTCTATTTTTTTTATTAACTCCTATTTTAAATAAAACACCCGGTATATTATTACATTTTTGAATTCACCTTAAAATTCTAGAGAAAATTTGTCTCTTCAACTAACACTCGATTTTGTACCGTTTTTGTAGAATTTGTACTTTTTGAAAATTTTTAACAAATGGTTAAAAATTAAAAATGAAATTTTTGACTAATTATAAGATCACTGTAAAAGGAAGTTGTGTGAGTGTATCACACCAGATTTTTTACATTTATCTTTCAGTTTCTATTTGCAAGAGCGGCGTTCCATATTTTTAAGTTGTTTTGTAGATATTTCTGGTTATTAGCAAGTAATACTAAGTCACCTGCAAAAGTTAATTCCGATATGCTATTTTGTTGTAGTCGATAATATCCTCAGTTTAGTCCGTTGATTCTCGGTTTACACTCTTTTATTATATCGTCTATCACTATTATAAACAGGAATGGACTTAGCGTACCTCCTCGTCTAGCTCCCAGGTGCGATAGGAATTCCGGTGACTCTATATTGTTTGTACGAACATAGTTTCTGCAGGTATTGTATAAACTTCGGATTGCGGTTATAAGTTTAGAATTTACCTGTTTCTTCTCTAGCACTTCCCATATTACATTTCTTGGTAATGAGTCGAACGCCTTTATTAAATCTAAAAAGAAGATATACATATACTGAGCGGTGATGTAGGATCGCTTTTTCCGATATTTATCGTAGAGTGAATATCAGATCTTGTGTGCTCTTCCCTGGGCGAAAGCCATGTTGTGCTTCATCTAGTTGTTCTTCCACAGCGGTTCTTAGTCGTTGTTGTAATATTCTTTCATAGATCTTTGCTGGAACACTCAAAGAGTGATATTCCACGGTAGTTTTCACAAGCCCTGTGGTCCCCGCTTTTATATAGTTATCGGCATGATTACTGCTACTTCCCAATCTTTAGGTATTTTTCCCGTTTTTGATGCTATGTTGACTATTCTCAGCAAAAATTCCTGTCCAGCTCTTCCCATATACTTCAGTGCTTCGGGCGGTATACCATTGTCCTTGCTATTGCCTTAAGCATTTCTTCCTCTGTTATCTCGTCTTCTTTTTCTTGTGCTTGCATCTCTTTATTGGTATCTGTAGAAGTACTGTCACCTGGGTTCCCATTTAAGTCTAACAGATCTTTGAAATATTCTCCCCATCTTCTTATAATTGTTTCCTTATCAGTGATCGTTTTTCCTTTTTTGTCATAAATACCTGACAGTCACTTTTACTTTTCACCTCGTACATTTTTTAAAACCCGAAAGAATAGCTTCTGATTTGTATTGTAACTTTTTTCTAGTTTGTGCCCGAACTTTTCCCAATCTTTCCTTGTAGCCTCCAACACTTTCTTTTTTACTATATCTTTCTGTTTCTTGTAGTTGTTATAATCCTCTTGCTTCCTTGAATTTAAATATCGTTTCCATCTCTTTTTCTTTTCACTGAATTCTTTCTTTATTTCCTGTGTCCATCATGCAGTTTTTCTCCTATTTGTTTTTCCTTTAATTTTTCCACAGCACTCCTCCATTCCTTCAACTATTACATTCTTGAATCGAGTCCACATATTCTCTAACTCCTGCTGGTCTTCACAATTTTTCATATTATTTATTTTTTTATCTATACATGTTCTAAATTTCTTCTGCATTTCTTCATCTCTCAACATTTGCACTTTAATTTTAAGTTTTTCTTCTGCTTTGTTATTTTTTTGTAGCTGTTCTTTCTTTTGCACTGACATTGTGGCCGTTACCAGGTAATGATCGCTTCCTATTTCGGCCCCTCTTTTTACCCTTACATCTTTAAATAGATGCTTATTTGTGTCGTGTGTTATAACGTAATCTATTATCGACTTTTCGTTTCTAGAGGGCATCTCTCTTGTAATTTTATGAATAGTTTTGTGTTGGTATTTTGTGTTTAGTATTACTAAGTTGTTTTGTATACAATAATCTAGTAGTTTTTCTCCACTGCTATTTACGACACGATAATACCGGGGGCGATCAAGAAATATAAGTGACGCGATTGTAAGGGGGCAGTGGGTCAACATGTACAGCGACGACAGTACTTCAGATGATAGTAAAAGAAAGCGAGAAGAAAATAAACAAGAAGACTTTTCCAAGAAAAGTAAGAAAACTTCCAGAACTACAACAAAAAATCAACAATCTGATAAACATAAAATGGTCGACAACGATAAAATTGACCGCATTATGGGGATGCTCTTAGAACTTAGGGAGGACACCAAAGAGATTCAAGATAACCACAAGAAATACCAGGAAGAAATGACAAAAATAAAACAGGAAAATGAACGACTTAAGATAGAAAATAAAGAAAACAAACAGGACATACAATACATGAAAGAGAAGATTGAGAGGCTCGAAAAAGACAAGATCAAAAACAATATTATAATAACTGGACTAAATATAGGCATTCGAAGTGACATAAAAGAGAATATAGAACATTTTTACAGCAAAACCTGCGAGTAACAACCGCAATTAAAGATGCTACTAAACTAGGGCCAAAGATATGCAAAATTGAACTGAACAGCTTCCAAGAAAAACAAGAAGTGATGAAAAATAAAAACAAACTTAAAAATGTAAGGGGTAAAATTTATATCAATAGCGAACTTACCAAAGAAGAGGTAGCTATTCAACAACAACTTAGGGAAAAGGCAGAGGAAGAAAGAAATGTGGGCAAGAAAGTCGAAATAGGTTACCAGAAAATGAGAATAGGAGGTACGGAACGACTATGGAATAGAAGAGAAGGAAAATTATTAATAGCTAAAGAAAAAGAAAGAGATGAAAATCCAAAAAACTGAGAAATAAAAAATCGACTGAAACTCCAATGACGACCCAGGCAAAGTATATGGTTAAGAATAGCAAATGTATGACAATTATAATAGGCACGTGGAATGTTAAAAGTATGACAGGAAAATAAAAAGAGTTGCTCGAAGAGTTCGATAGTCATAATTTGCAAATATTGGGTTTAACGGAGACGAAAAAGAAGGGAAAGGGATGTGTCAGGTTAGATGATGGACATGTGTTGATCTTTAGTGGTGTAGAGGAAAAGATTTATGCGGAAGCCTGAGTAGCTTGCTTGATAAGAAATGATTGGGAAGATAAATTTATTAAATGGGATTGTGTAAATGAAAGCCTAATAAAAATTAAGCTCAAAAGAACGGAACTTGGGGAAGTAAATGTAGTCATTGTATACGGTGCCAACTACAATGAGAACAAAATTATCAAGGACAATTTTTATGAACAGCTGCAGCTACTAATCGAAGAGATGGATGGGGAGTTATTAATAATACTAGGTGAGTTCAATGCAAGGGTAGGAAATAATAGCAGCAAATACGGAAACGCCATTGATCCATTTGGCGAAGACATCTTAAATAGCAGTTATTGCAACATAATTATATTAAAAACAAAATTAATTAACCTTTATTATTATGCCAAGTTCAGTTGAATTACATAGATAACACGTAACTTTATAGGTACTATAACTCATTCTATGCCACTTTGACTTTGAATTTTGACAGCTGTCAACACAAAATTTATGTTTTTTTTGTATTTATTGAGTTGCTGGATAAACTTTTGTATGACTGACGAGTGTTTCATAAAAATAATTCACTCCAGAAAAAATCGACTCTGCCTAACGGCCTCTACAGGATACAACATTTCTCGCGTGAGTTATTTGTAATACTAGCTGAAACCCGCGGCATATGCCGCATTTAAAATGTACAACGAATTTAATAACTTTTGTTGCACTAAAGAAAGTTTTAAAAGCACGCTAGAGATTGGCAGTAAGGAAAAGTTCAAAAAAAAAATTTCAAATGGAAAGTCTCTGGAAAGGAAACGCTTGCCTCTGGAAGGCGTCCTAATTAATACGACGTTGTTGGAACGCAGTAACAAAAATGGCGGAAAGAATTAATGCTCTTATGAGATTATATGTGAGAATTATTTGCGCCACCGAAATAATTTTCAGCTGCCTGCAATCTGTGTTTCTTTTCAGGTTTAAGCCGTTGAGGCGTTGAGCGTCATAAAAATATAAATGTGGTAACTCAAGTCTCCAGTTACGCCGTTACTGTTATTGTTAAATAACTCGATTAATTATTATTTCTTTGTCATTTTAAACTGCCATTATTATTATTATCTCTATAATAGTTTCCATCAGTAACTGTTTATAATGTTTATATCCTAGCAAGTTAATTTTCTTCTTAAATCGCTAGTGAATTAATAGTAGATTGTTCTACAAGTTAAAAAAAGTGAGAATTTTTCAGCGAATGTAAAAGTTTTACGTGAGCATGGAAGAATGACGCTGTAGCCCGCGCGCATATAAAGTTTTGCGTGTTAGATAGATATACTTTATTTGTGACATTACAAAAAAAAATTCTTTTACACACGTCTACTATATGGCAAATGCTACACCAAATACATACAATATATACAGTTCACATTTAATTATATATATTTATTCCTAATTCAGTACGTAAAACATGCTTAGAGGCACGTTTTTGATAACGGTGATAAAACTTAGATTAAATTTAGATTTTAGTTTATTGGCATACATGTTTAACGTCAGCGTACAAACAATTTCCAGAATATTTTATACCACATTGAATATTATGTATCATCGGATGAAAATTTTTATTATTTGGCCTGAACGAGATCAGGTGATTAAATCAATGCCAGAATGCTTTAAGGTAGCATTTGGCAACAAGATTTCAGTTATAATCGATTGTTTTGAGATGAGAGTGGAAAAATCAAGTAGCCTTGAAGTACAATGTACTACATGGTCTACGTACAAACAACATAATACGGTGAAGGTACTAATAGGCATCACTCCTCCTGGATCAATATCATTTATATCACATGGATATGGTGGCAGAATAAGCGATAAAGGTCTAACAGAGGATTGTGGGATTTTAAACAATCTCTTGCCAGGAGATTTTGTATTGACAGATCGTGGCTTTTTAATAAAAGACTCCCTAGGACTACATATGGCCACAATGATTACGCCTGCTTTTCTAAAAGGGATACGGCAGCTCGATCCAAGGGATATAGAATCAACCAGGAATATAGCAAGCTTGAGGTAGTGCAAGTATATTATTACAATAATTATCTTAACTACCTATATCTTTTTTTCAGAATACACGTCAAACGCAATATTGGAGTCCTTCGTCAAAAAAATACAGTTCTTCACGAAACGATGCCCATGTTCCTGGCGAAAAAGAAAACTGACGATGTTGCTGTGGTAGATCAGATATTAACAGTTTCTTGTGCCCTCGTAAATTTATGCCCTCCTATAATTGTATAATTATGAAATAAATCTTATTAACAAAGTTAATCTAATTATTTTTACTTTAATAATAATATTAATAATATCTACAAAAGTATTAATAGTTATTTAGACCACAAGTGTTACAAGTGCAACTTTTTTTCACAAGTGTGGAGGGTTATTAAACGAGGCGCAGCCAAGTTTAATATTCCACACGCTTGAAAAATAAGCACGCTAACACGAGTTGTCTATAAGATTTTTTAAAATTTCATTAAACATTCCAATCCAAGCCTATTTTGTATAGAATTGTATTTGCCTTCATTTTAGTCAAGTGCGTTGGTCAGTTCTGGTAACTAAGGAAACGTCGATTGGTAACTAAGGAAACGTCCAATTAGAATCGTTCATTCCTAAATTAAAAGCAAAGTGTCACTTTTTTTCACTGAGTGAAAAAAAGTGGCACTTAACACACCGAAATTAATTAAAAAATGAGTTAATTATCAGTTCTGAGTGTCTTTTCCAAAGTGTGCGAAAAAGTTGTGGCAAATCGAATGGTATCGTTCCTGAATAAATATAGTCAAATTTATATCCATTCGGAGTCACGTGATAATCTAGTATTTTACGTATGTCGATTCTTAAAAATGCAATTTTAGGGAAATAAATGACGTTCCGTTTTGTAGCTTATCCTGACATATGCCTATTTCTAAAACAAGGTTGCTACGGGTTTATTCTCTTATATGAAATTAATAGCTATTAACATATCTAGGAATGTTATGAGTACAGCGTTGGAGGGTGAAACTGTTGATTTACTTTTATTAATATTGTACTCTTCATAAAAAACAATGCATAATATTCAAATTAATTGTTGTGACTGCTCGTTATACCGCATGTTCGATGGTTTCTTTTAATTTCCAGTTTTCGGCTCGACAATTTTAGGTTTTATTACCCTTATCTCAATAACTTACACGAAAAATATAATCTGACAGATTAGAAACGTCAAATTTTTAAAATTAATTTTATGAATCGACATGCCTTTTTTTCAAATTTCTTCCATTTCATCTATTTTACTAAAGATGAACAGTGACAGACAAAGGTCACGTGACTCCGAATGGGTATAATTTTGACTATACAATCTGTTCTCCGATACACAACACGGCTTCAGACAGCTCAGATCTACAGAAACTGCTCGTTTTAGCCTGCTCCGCTATGTTTATCAGCAACTGGATAATGGTAAATTTGTTGCATCAATATTTTTCGACATATCGCGTGCATTCGACACTGTGAATGTGGAATGCATTAGAAAAAAGTTATGTTCCTTAGGCATTCGGGGCCCACTTCTTATGTGGCTGATATCTTTTCTTACTAACAGAAAACTGTTTGTTAAAATTAATGATGTAACGTCCACCACTGTCCGTATAAACTTAGATGTTGTTCAGGGCTCGGTATTAGGCCCCTTGCTGTATCTATTGTATGTTACCGATTTGCCCTTACATGTTACATGCGCGCAGATCGTTAGCTTCGCTGACGACACAGCCTTCACTGTATCTGCCGATACGGTAAAGGAACTCACTTATAAAATTGAAATTTGTCACCTGGAGTTCAAAACTGGTGCTTAAAAAATCAACTTGTACTCAACATGAACAAAACTGTTTGTGTGAACTTTAATGCCTTGAATAATATAAAAGGTATTCCATATAATTCCCAATTGTGCGCTTATCTAGGCATATGTATCGATTCTAATCTCGACTGGAGGGAACAAATAAACTTAGTTTTCAAATTAGCAGTATTTGCGCAGCAACATATGCATTATTTTTCAACGAGTAACAATACTCATCAATATCCCACCAGACATGGTGACCTGTTAGCCATACCTAGGCGTCGGACTGCTGAATTTAAAAAGTCCCCCATTTATAATTGTATTAAAATCTACAATTCGCTACCGATATATATTAAATCATATAAAATCGATAAATTTAACTTAAATTCATTTTAATTAAAAAGTGTTTTTATGACTACCACAATATTGTACTACATTAGGTATTACTTTTATCTGACAATGTCCATGTCACTTTTGTAGTTGATCTGTTGACAATAAACGATACTTACTTACTTACTTAAGGATCTAACGTTAATACTATCCACCACCATTTATTATGTAGAATTATTTGATTATCTTTTTCTGCATGTGGCCAATTAATAAAAAGCAAAATTAGAATATCACATACCAAATAGTTATTAAGGTACCAAGGGGCAATATGAGTAAAATAAGAGCCCAAGATTGTTAGTGTACTAACCGAGGGCCTTTGGCCCGAGGTGTGTACAACAATCGCGGGCTCTTAGCTCATAATGCCTGTGGTGCCTTCAAGGTTTTATGTCCTACCAATTTTCTTACCTAATTCATATTCATATTCAATTCATATAATTACTATGCTATGGTATTTAAGATTGATCTAGTTAGCTGATCTAAGTTAGATTTTTGACATTAGATGAGCTGTCATTAATTTTCATTGTGACAGTGGTGCATAATTTTTGAAATAAAGGTTGTATCCATGGAAACAAATACTGTTAATTTTTCATAATAACCCTAGTGTTCTTATGAAGAAAATAATTGCCCTGGAGCGTTATTTTGTATCTAAGATACCTTAAAATAGAGTCATTAATTTTAATTAATGTACTGGTAGGACATAACATTATTTTTTGTAATACCTACTTGTTAAATATTTCTTTAAGGACTATTTACTACTGCGTAAGCAACCTCTTTACGGCCCGGCCGTAAAAAGTTTCCGTAAAGACCACGGCCTGCTAAATTGTATGCCGAACGTCAAAGTGACGTTTGTCACATAAATCCAGCAGCAACCAAGCCTTCAACTCCACATAGAAGAAAGCGCAAAAGACTGCTATAACTCCTGAACATACGCTAAAATAACTTGCTCATTCACAATCTTAAAGTCTTTAGGAATATCTTCATCATTTTCTACAGATGTCATAAGTTACGAGCTGGTTACAACTTAAAACTGCTTATAGCCATACACAAAATTGGAAATAAATGACATTTACAAACAACAGTTGCAACGTTCTACGCACTCTCAATCATTCTAAAACGTCATTACACAAACCTAGTGTTTTGATGAAAATAAATTAGAAAAATATAGATATGACCGAATTGTATGTAGGTATTACAAAAACTATTGTACAATACGCGTCCGTTAGGGCCTTTACTGCCTCGCCAGTATTATTCGACTCGCTCTTCGAGCTCGTCTCACAAATTCTCTGGCTCGGCAGCAGTGGCGAAGTTAGCCTTCCAATTTTGGAGGAGCTCAAGCCCCATGACCTTGGGAATACAGTTTTAAGATAAAAAACAGCATTTAATCTTCAACATTTTAATTTAAATACTTCTAAACAAACGAATATTTATTGCTAAAAAATGAATAACTCCTTACTAGGCGCGTCACATGTCACTACATATCACTATAGCTTTAATTTTCGGTTTCCTGACTTCAAAAACTCGTTTATTATTTCTTGATGTTCAATATTTTTTGCCATATCATTATTAATATTAAGCAGTGAAAGGCTACTAAACCTATATTGCACCATTCGACTTCGTAACCATGTTTTGATGCGTCGCATGGTTGAAAAAGATCTCTCACAAGTAGTCGATCCAATGGGAAGTGTCAGTGCTACTTGAAGCAGCCTGAATGTGTTTGGGAAAGTACCTTTTGTCACAATGGATGTTAGGTTTGACAACTTATCAGTATCACCGACATTGTCCTCGAGGAAATTTTTTATTACATGCATCTCCGCTTTGAGTGAATCTTTTTTCCCCTGTAATGTTCTATGAAAAACTGGCTTCCTACTGGATTCATTCCTAAAAATTTATCTGTAGAAATAGCCAGCCGTTGACTGGTTTTGCAAAATCGGATTTTCATATGATTTATGATACTGTCAAGCATGCGGTAATGTGTATTGATCAGCCAGAAATTCCTTATTTCGTTCAAGGTTGTTCCTGAACTAGTAGAAGCATCATCATTTCCATCCCGACCTATAGTCGACATTACAGCGTATTCATTCAAATTACTCGACATCGTCTTCTTTCTTTTGCAAGATCTTCCAGTATCTAGGTTAACCTCATTTTCTTGTGTTATTTTTTTTATATCTTGCCAGAGTTCATTGAATGATGCCTCGTTTCTTTTCTTTTCCAGGGTTTTTATTGTTCCATTTATTATGTTTGTGGATGCTCCTAGTGTGTTTTCCTTCCCTAGTAACTGCTTGCTCAAAATATTCACTTATAATACCATGAGTAGTCAAAGTTATGTCGACTATTTTTGCGGTGGTGTCACGAATGTCCATTGCGCTTTGGTATGATTAGGACGAGTGCGATAGCACGAGTCCTAATTCCAAGCGCAATGGACATGAGTAGTGATACCACCTCAAAAATAATCTACTTAACTTTGACTAAGAATGGTATTCGAGGGACTATTTAATGAACCAAACTACTTTTTCAAATTAGTTTTCAGTAAATCTAGCAACAAACTGCGCAATTTCTATAGTAACCGAACACTAATATTGACTTTTTCTAATAAAAATCGCATTTGTTAAAAATAGTCAAGGGTAATACCACAAGCAGTGGATATATTTTTGACAAATATTTTGTCGTTTCCATGTAAATTATTGCCTTTAAATTTCACGATACAAAATCACATCAGAAATGTCACGAGCCGAAGGCGAGTGACATTTAAATGTGATTTTGTTGAGTGAAATTTGCAATAATTTCTATGGAAATGGCAAAATATTTAAAAAAGTATATATCCACTTCGAGTGGTATTTGGGACGACTATTTAACAATATTAATGCATAACGATTAACTTTATTGAAAAATATTCCAATAATGAATATAATTACTCATTTTCAATTAAATTCAGCGGAATACTTCCAAAACACAGCATTTTAAAATTTTTAAAACAAGCCACACAGTTTGTTGGGGTTTAGTGTTACGTAACCTAGCGATATCACTAAGGACAGAACATCGTTGCTAAGCTATACTTCGCAACAAGGCTATTTATTTTTTGAGTACGTACATTGTTTTGTGAATATTTTGCATGGTGCCCAATATTCAGTGATATACTGCTGTTATTGGTTGAAAAAAGCAAATGGCTGCAATGTGATTGGCTTATATGTTATAGTGTTGAATAGTCACTTGAATACCTTCTAGGAAGATATATCCACTGATATTTTTTTGATTGGTCAAGAAACGTCAGAATTCTGGATTTTCATTGGTCACTTTTTGGCAGATGACAGGTGAATTGAATAGTCACAGTTGTCAAGATTTCAGTCAGCAGAACTAAATACACTAGAAATTTGCTGGTTGTTATACTTGATAAAAGACCAATCGCCTCGACAACGTTTCTGTTGGAATTTTCTTCGATTTCATTATTTTTTAGAGCCACAATAATTGAAGAATAATTATTTTTAACAGCTTGACAATTATTGCTCCTGCAGCTCCATCTTGTGTCTGAAATCCTACTCAATTCAAGTGCCTTGCTACCCAATTCTTTTTGTACATCTTTGAAGGCTTTATGGTTTGAAGGCTGGGAAAAGTGCACAAATAAAGATTCTAAGATATTGAAAAATTGTTTGACTTCCTGTATGTCACTGCATGTATCAACTACAGCCAAGTTGAGTCTATGGGCCATACAATGAATATAAATTGCTTCAGGATGTTTCTCCCTAATCTTTGCTTGTAAGCCGCCTTTCTTGCCCGACATGACACTTGCACCATGATAGGATTGTGCAATTATTGGTATATTTCTTAGACCCACTTTATTAAGGAAATCTATTATCAAATTGCACAAGCTTGATGCGTCACGATGCTGGGAGCATTCTGTGAATCCCAAAACCGTTTTTCTATTTCAAGTTTTTTTGTGTAACGCACACAAAATGATAACTGCTGCTCTTTGAAGCACCTTGCTTCGTCAACCATTATCGCATAGGCTCCACAAATGATAAATTACTTCAAAAATTTTAGGGGGGCTAATTTTAAGTTTGGGGGGGGCTTAGCCCCCTCAAGACCCTCCCTAACTTCGCCACTGCTCGGCAGTAAAGGCTATCCTAACGGACTTCTACTGTAAAATACTAAAATAGTACCGTTACATTAACAATCAATAGAATTACACATGCTGTCTACACAACATAAAAGAATAATTAATGTCTAAATTAAGTAAGAAAAATAATTTTAATGCATAAAGTATAAAGGATATTTAGAAGCTATTTAATGTACATAAACAATCAAAATATTTACACAAAATAATTCTATTTTATTTACAGAGTTCACATAACTACTTTCCTTTAGGAATTTTTTTTAATTGTAGGCATGCTGAATGGTACAATTTTATTCTACATTTTCTGTCAGAATATTTTACCATTTGTTCGCCGTCGTCTGGTTTCCTACAGTGACACCATAGCTGCAATCCATAATCAAAATAGGTACATAACATTGTAACATATAATTCACAAAAATACAAACCTCTTCATCATCGGTGCCTATTACAATGTCACTGGAAATTGAACCAACACCTATAGCTCGCATGTCCATGGGGATGTCATCTGAACTTGGACCAGCACTCGTAGATGGCATATCCATCCGGAGATGCCCCAATCTGTGGGTACTGTCGGTTTAGACATAGACCTATTGTTTGCTACCAAAATGTATGTGGGTTTTCTCCGTCTTATTAGTGTAAGCTTGTAGCGCTTTCTTTTCATGTTCACAACCATAAACTGTAGCCGTCGTCTTGAAGCGAGTTGCTAAGGGATAACATACTGAACGTACTCAAGGACAGGGATGGTTTTTCCAGTTTTGTTCTGTGAACGCCTTTAAATTTTGAAGCCGTAATTCGACCAGCTCTGTATTGGTACCACGCAGCAGAATTTGCTTGCTTATTAGTATCATTTTCGAGTTTGCGGCATTCTTCGATGGACATGCTCATATCTAACTCGGAACCTAAAATACAACATTTTTAGCTGTCGTCGTCGTTGATCACATCGGTCATAAGTTGCCATAACAGCATGATTTACCTGTTGGGTTTAAGGAATTCGCAGGAGCGCACCGTGATTCGATTATCTTCTAGGAATTTCTTAACATCTTCATTACTAACTGTAGGTTAAACTTGAGTCGGAAATATAAAAGAACAATGCTCAATGCACACTATACATGCGTTTTTGTTTATTCAAAGTACGAGTTACTTCTTTCGCCCACTTGCATTCATGGATGGCTTTTTCTGCATGAAGTTTTTTGATTTGCTGCTGTCGTCGTTGCCGCTATGATTTACCAGCTTGTTTCATTTTACTGGGCGAAGAGGCCAAGCATAAAAATTTGCAGAAATATAGGTTATGTAGCGTTAACGTTGGGGTCGCTTTTACACTATTCTAGAAACGTACGGCTTGGATTTCGTTGCTTGGTTGCTTGGCAGCGTTCAGTAAGCAGATATGAAAATTAACCAAAGTGGACTTGCCTTCGAAGCTGAGTCAATAGTTTTAAAAAACACAAGAAATAGGCAAAATAAATAATTATTTTCTCTGATAATATCGCTATTAAAAGTTAAGGAAAGTTTGTTTACAAAAACCCGAAAAGAGAAATGGTGGAACGCAACTATAGTACTTTTAGTTGTGTAAACACGGCTTTTAGTCTTCTGCATTATTATAAGTGATAACACACAAGTACCATAAATAACTATTATTCGTATATTATTGATCTTTTTTATACACCGAGTGAAATTTGGAAGATCTCCAACAACGAGACAATTTGCACAAAACATTTGAAACTGGGCGTTTTATTGGTCAAATCAAAACAAGGAAGAAGGGAATTTATGTTGATATACCATCTATCCCCGGATGGCACAGATGGCGTTATTCCTGTGTCACCATAAAATATTGTAATCTTTACTTTCTATACTTCTATGTGGGGTTTCAGTCCTTTTCCACGTCCGTTTGTTTCGTAAAAATAATTGATATGAACTTGGCACGTCTATTGTAAATCACAGGAAGACGTCTTCTCTTTCGATTTATTGCATTCAGATGTTATAGTCAATACAATTTGCAGCTATACATTGTATATCGTTTATAGGAGCAATAAGATCCATATAAGTGTTAATGTTTTAATGCTTTACACGTACTTGTGAGAATAATTAAGAACTTCATTCCAGATATGTGCGCAAACTACTATAAACTGCAAAAAACATGTTCAGTAAAGGTTTCTAGTAGGAAGTTATAACTTTAGAGGTTGTAGTTACACAGTTACCTAATATGAACCAAAATTTGAATTCCGCTAGTTTTTCCTGGTACTTAAAGGCCATTATTAGAAGACAAACGGCTTTGTTTTAATTCCGACGCAGCAGGCACCTCCATAAATTATGGAGATCCTCAATACCATCGCTCAAATAAATTAGCAGAATCGTCATTTAATTATAAAGCACGTCTGTTGAAAAACAAATGGGCAATTTAATTCGAATAATCTAAATTAAGCGAACTGGATTTTAGCAAAGGTGGAACTAAATATTTTCTCAAATTTATGTAAGCATTTTCGGAACTGCCAGATAGCGCATGTGTGATTAAATCGTGAGAAAAAAATAGCAATTAAAATATAATTCATATATAAAGCAAGCAGTAATTAAGACGCATTTTGATGTTTCGACAATGCACTTTCACTTTACAGTGCATGTGAATTCGCGGATCCAATATGAAACTTTAAATTGATAGATTCTTTAAGCAGAGATATAAATCTTACATAGTCAATTATGAATTGAATTAGGACATATTCCAAAATATAGAAATGTACATGAATTTAAGTAATATTGCAAAAAGAGTGCAAAAATTGCAAAAATCTTTTGGCTTTTTAAATTTTTCGTATATGAATAGGTAAATGTATACCGCAATGTATTCAAGGATTTTCCAGAATTTCGTGTGAGGCCAGAGAAGTTGAAGATATTTCGTAAGTTTGTAATATTTCTCAAGGATTATACATGTGAAGTTTTTGACAGTCTTGCACATAAATTGTGTTATTCGACCGCATGATTATGCAATTTAAACATCTTGAAGTCAACATATAATAATAATGATTACTTAAATCTGCGAAGTATAACTTTTATTTTAAAAATTAATTGGCATGAATTTATTATTATACATAGTTTCATTGTTAACTTTTCTCGTATTCAAAATCCTAGTGATCGCCCTTTTAATATAAAATTTTGGTTGGAAGTAGAACGTTTTAGAGCACCTTTTTACTCATTATTATTATCCCTAACGTAGTAATCACTGATTAAAAAAATCAATTTTTATTTTGTAAACTGCCTTTCTCTAACAGTAATTTCAGCTAATATCAGAATAACTTGCATTCATGACTTTTGTCAATTGAATTAGAAACTTACAGGTGGTGCCCTCGTTTTCCAAGATTTTTTGCCATTTGTACTGCCATCTTTAGATAACTTATGAAGAAGCCGGTAAAATGTTAACGAAAAATCTTGAACAGATACGGTCCAACAGAAAGCTCCTTGTTCAAATTGTAGTATAATATGTGAATCTTGTCTTATATTCTCTAAACATTCAAATAATAATGTAGTTATACTATAAAAATAGTTATGAGAAGTAATTAATAACTGCTGTAATAGGTTATGAAGTGGGAATTTTATTTTTATACAGCTAGGGATTTTATGTTTTGGATGGGGAATCATTAAGCAGCCAAAAATAAAACAATATTAGTTTTTCATATGTTACAGAAATTTTGTAAATTTTTAAGGCTAAACGTTTCACTACTCGAGGTAGCTTCCTCAGAAGTTAAAAAAACTATGTAAACTTTTAAAAAAGTTGCCTCGCGTAGTAAAACGTTAATCTTTAAAAAATGTAACATACTTTTATCAGATATTAAAAACTATTGTTTTCCATTTTTGCTGCTTAATTTGTCTCCATTCAAAAATGACATATTAATTACAACATTCACAGAGACAGTAGAAAGGTCATCTCTCTAATCCATTTTTATTTGTATTTGTGACTTGGGTTTTAGATTTTACTGACTCTATTCGGTGAATTAAGTTGTCACAGGAGAAAACGGCACTTGAAACAAAAGAAACAACAAAATCAAAACCCCATACGTGGTCATAAGTTTGTTGTGTGAAAAACCGATAATTAAATAAACCCGCACCAATAATTGCTCTGGCTAGTTTAACAGTCGAGACAAGGGCGGTTTGAGGTACCTAAAAATGTGTTTGTTTGGCTGTTTCAAAATAGGGTTACGTCGAGAATTAACTAGGGTCAAGGCGCCACAGGGTTAATTCAAACTCCAGGTCTTCGAGACGTCCTTCCCACCTTGAAGAAACATCAGTGAAGTCGCAGGAAAAATGGTGAAATGGGCACCTGTTTACTCAAAAGGGTTTTCTTTTCTTTTTACAATTCTATGCGCATAGGTGAAATAAATTAAAGAGCTCTTTATATCCTCTTAACCTATTTTTGATCGCGAATACATTTCGTTCAATGTTTTATCGGATAACTCAATTCACACCTCCAAAGTATAAGAAATGCCCATTGTTTGGCACATATATGCAATATAACATTAAACCCTTAATTATGTTTTCTAAACCTAACTTGTGGTCATTTACTTGGTTTAATTTTGGTGTTTTCTACAAAAGAGGTAATTGAATTTACTTGTTACGTTATGAGTAAGTTATTTGAGGTAAGCTAAATTGCATATGTTTACTTAAACTTAAAATTTTGGCATACTTCAGGTTGTTGCTTAAGCCTCCTACATGACTCAGCGGGTTGGAACCAACCAAATAGGGGAGCAGCTGCTATTATGCAGTCAGGAACCGCTGCCTCGCTTATCGAGTTGAATCTCTGGTTAACAAGAAGCATGTCCGTCGCAGGAATAATAAAGCTGGGTTTGTGGTTAGGGATTCCTAACGATACTTAATTCCGGTTTACTACCATAGTTGATTCTAGATTAGCCATTCAAAAGGCTTCGCAGAGACGCCGTGCATTCTATCTAACTCGAATCACTGCACGCAGCACCAAAGGATAATCGAGAATTGCAGGAGAAATAAAAATCTGAATTGAAGAAAGAAACATCCATTAGAATCCGACATAATAATTAATTGAGTCACTTGTGGAAGTTTTGTCTTGATTTGGGTTTCCGCACAGGTAAATACGAGGCGTCGAATTGATTCAGTGGAAGCGGTGGTATTTAGATATCATTCTACTAAGGTACAGCCAATTTTATAAGTTCTTGTACGAGTGTATAAGCCAGCCGCGTACGTGTCGTGCAGCGAAGCCCTAGATTTGTGGTCCCAGATTCAAAGATATCGATTTAAGAAGTGTGCGAGAGTTGTAGCCGATCACCAGGTGGGTCCGAGCACAGATTTGAGCCTTGCTAACTGCTGGCGTACAACTGCGAGTGGAACATTTGTTTTTCTTTTTTGGTCGTTCCTATGCCCGCATTTATAATTGCTTTGGTGATTGTAGCGTTCATCTTGTTTAATGCAAGATTTTCCATGTTGTTTATGTTTATTTGGTTTTTAAATTTGTTTTTACATGCCTTTTCTTTGCCGATGTTCTTGTATCTATTTGCGTGTTAGCTCTCCACAGCTTCTTTCTTATTTCTCTAAATCTTTATTTTTGGTTGTATTTCGATTTTTGTTTGACCTATTCGGTAGTCACTGCCTGTGCTGAACTGGTTGAGTTCTGTCACATTATTAATTATTTGTTTGTTGTTTGATAATAATAATCGATTTCATTCTTCGTTGTAGCGTTTGGTCTTACATCCACTTCCTTTGAGATTTTCTGCTAAAGAATGCGTTCATCGCCTATAGTCTTTGTTCCTCTAAGTCGCAACAACTAGCCTATCTCCTCTTTCGTTCGATTCATAGCTAAAGATTACAATTTTTTGTTTAGTTTTGTTTCTTTTGTCCTAACATAGCGTTAGCCCTACATAACGAAACAATCAATAACGTAAGACCATCTTCATAATTGAATCCATGTGCTAATTTTGTACTAGCACAAATTGGAAAACGTGAGCAATGAAGAAATATGGAATTGCCTGTGTATGGTAGGAACTACGTATAGCAGAAGAAGTAGAAAATATACAGTTACCTTGGCTTAGCCATAGCAAGAGGATGAGTGAGGTAAGGGTCAACACGAATAAACTGTATAGATGATCTGAATGAGGCCATGAAAGCTAGAAGATTACTATAACAGAAAAATATGGAAACTGGGTACGAAGAAACGGCGACAGCCCTACAGCAGATACGTTTATACAAGATCTTTCAAAATTGAATGCTACTATTTTAAGGACGTGTTCTCTAAGTAAAATAAAGATATTCAATGTAACAGTGGCAAACCAGTCTAGGGGTTGAAAACTAAAGGAAAAGGATGTAAAAATTCTAAGGCTGCAACTGGGAGAAAAAGGCTGTTAGCATTTATAAAATGACCCAATACGTCATTATTTGAAAACAAAACATCGGTTAAATGTGCAATTCTACACATGGCTTATTATTGTTTTATCCAATTAATGCACGCAAATGAATTAAAATAATTGTCTATTTCTATTTTGTACATTCAAATCAATGATAATGCATTCAATGTTGTACTTCTTTATGGGATTTATGTTGTACATATCGTAAATCAATTCTAGTTAATTATCTTTTATGATAGTTGAGTAGTTGAGCATGTTATAAGTAAACGGTCGTCTATAAGTTAATATCTCTGCTATTTATATGAAAAGAAACTCGTTAAACACTACACCGGAGATGTGATTAACTGTGTAAATGGTGACAGACAGCTTTTGATGGTCATTAAACCAAGAAAGTCTAATAAGAGTTAATATTTGACTTGCGATCAACAGGGAAGAGTTCTTTAATAATGTTATTTATACCGTTTTGCATTATGATTATTAATAACTAAGTTATACAGAATGTGATGCGAGCTAAAACACATTATATTTTTACACAAATTTTTAAGAAAAACGAAAACAACTGTGAGTAATAGACTTTCCAGTGCATATTTTTCTATAAATAAAAACCTGTCCGTTGAAAAGTTATAATAAAAACACCTGTAGCAAATTTCAACCTTTTAAAGCCATGCGTAAAAATTACAGAAAATCATAAACAAGTCTTTTATTGGTAGAAAATATCTGTAAATTTTCAGTAATAATACCACGAGACGACTGTGAATTATCAAAAATACTTTTGCTTTCTCACGAAACGGGTTGCTTAGAAACAACACTAGCCGAAGGCGAGTGGTGTTTCTACAAAGCAACCCGTTGAGTTTGTAAGCAAAAGTATTTTATAATAAAGTCGTCGAGTGAGTATTCGATTAGATTATACCATGAATATCAATAAGGGAATTACACTAAAAATGTATTTAATGCGTATCCTAAACAACTTATTGGAAATGGCATGACATTGACAGCTGACAGCTCAAAATTGAAAACACCAAAACGATAACACCACGGTGTTTTCACTTATTAATACGTGGCCTGAATAGGAATTTTGTGCATTATGAATGGTATAATCAAGGGTAATACCACAAGCAGTGAATATATTTTTGACAAATATTTTTTTGTTTTCATGTAAATTATTGCGTTTAAATTTCACGATACAAAATCACATCAAAAATGTCACGAGCCGAAGGTGAGTGACATTTAAATGTGATTTTGTTGAGTGAAATTTGCAATAATTTCCATGGAAATGGCAAAATATTTAAAAAAATATATCCACTTCGAGTGGTATTTGGGACGACTATTTAACAATATTAATACATAACAATTAACTTTATTGAAAAATAATCCAACAATTAATATAATTATTCATTCTCAATTAAATTCAGCGGAATACTTCCAAAACACAGCATTTTAAAATTTTTAAAACACGCCACACTGTTTGTTGGGGTTTAGTGTTACGTAACCTAGCGATATCACTAAGGACAGCACATCGTTGCTAAACGATATTTCGCAACAAGTCTATTTATTTTTTGAGTACGTACATTGTTTTGTGAATATTTTGCATGGTGCCCAATATTCAGTGATATACTGCTGTTATTGGTTGAAAAAAGCAAATGTCTGCAATGTGATTGGCTTATATGTTATAGTGTTGAATAGTCAAGGGTAATACTACAAGCAGTGGATATATTTTTGACAAATATTTTGTCGTTTCCATGTAAATTATTGCGTTTAAATTTCACGATACAAAATCACATCAAAAATGTCACGAGCCGAAGGCGAGTGACATTTAAATGTGATTTTGTTGAGTGTAATTTGCAATAATTTCTATGGAAATGGCAAAATATTTAAAAAAATATATATCCACTTCGAGTGGTATTTGGGACGACTATTTAACAATATTAATACATAACGATTAACTTTATTGAAAAATAATCCAACAATTAATATAATTATTCATTCTCAATTAAATTCAGCGGAATACTTCCAAAACACAGCATTTGAAAATTTTTAAAACAAGCCACACAGTTTGTTGGGGTTTAGTGTTACGTAACCTAGCGATATCACTAAGGACAGAACATCGTTGCTAAGCGATACTTCGCAACAAGGCTATTTATTTTTTGAGTACGTACATTGTTTTGTGAATATTTTGCATGGTGCCCAATATTCAGTAATATACTGCTGTTATTGGTTGAAAAAAGCAAATGTCTGCAATGTGATTGGCTTATATGTTATAGTGTTGAATAGTCACCTTAATACCCTTTACCAGTTTTCATAAAATGACATAACCTAAGTTTAACCTCTCCTTAATATTTCGGTATCGGATGGTAAGAGTCTAGAATTGAACCTATATATAATTTTTTGGTGTTTATTTTGATCCCCTAAACATTATTCTTCAAATATTGGCTTTTCTTCCCCAATAAACCACCTTTTCCCATTTTTCTCTGTTTTTACTTTACTTAATCCTCCCTCTGTTAACGCATAAGCAGTGTCGAGGTTTTTTTTTTTGCTTTACTACTACTGCTATTGCTTATTACTAGCTCTATTAATCAGTAATTTTACTATGTATTGTCATTCTTGGTTTACATTTTTATTTTTTATAAATACGTCCTAGATCTTAAAAAAACCTTTCTATTAGACCAAGCGCTCGCGCAGAAATGACCGCGTTGTAATATGCCAGCGGTTTAACATCCTCAACATGTAGTAATTTTTATATTATTTCATTCACGAATTAACCATTTGCTGAACGCAATTGGTTGCCCAAAATCGCAAAAATTAAAAAGCGAGGCACAACCGCCTCATTTCTACTAGATTGGTTTGTGTGGCGGTAATATTTTTGAAATACGCGTTATAGAAAATTTAAAAAAACATTTAAAAACATTCCGGTCACCGGCAGCTCTCAAAAATTGAAAAAAGAAGCTCAATATTGCCTAAACCGAGCAATTCTTCTCAAGAAGAATACTCTCGATAAATTATGTACTATACTGTTCTTCATTGAAGAGACAGAGAGTGTATAGGTGTGACCCTCAAATCAATGATTTTAATTTTATTTATCTTTATCAGTGTTGTTATAGACCCTTAACCAAATTAATTTTAGTATTGTTAAGAGCTTCATTACCGCACCGAGTGCGGTAATGAATAATAATGGATATTACCGCACTCCTTTTGTATAAAGAAATACATTGAACTAGAATTTATTGATGAAGATAAAATATTGAACAATACACGTTTGCTTATGGCACTTAACGAGACTCGTTTGATTGCCGCAAAACTCGGCTCACCGCCTCGTTTTTGGCAATCTAACTCGTGTCGTTAAGATGCTCATAATCAAACTTGTATCGTTAATATCTATAACCGTACGTAACAGTAATACATTTACAACTATGTAATAATCATATGCTAGCAATTCAGAAATGGAGATTCGGAGGGGGTTTGCTCTATATTTGGTTTTAACAACTATTTTTAGTTACTGTCAGATTCGGTGCTAATCTTTTCCAAGTGCAGTTAAAGATAAACAAAAAAGGGATACTGCTTTATTTCAACAAACAAATACCTTAAACCACCCTTTGAATAATAATAGTAATAATAAAAAATAAAGGTATGAATTATTAACTTTTAGTAAACCACCTTCAACAAATATGGTTGGTACGTATCGTTTCCACACGCTTTGAAAAATAAACATTTGACATAAGTATTAATATTGTATACAAAAACCAATAGTTTATATCAAATGTTTAGCACTGAAATGTAATCAATAGAAGAATAACAAATATTTTCAAAATTACTGAAAAAGGCATTATAAAATAAGAATTATAGAAGGAATATTGTATTTGCTATAGAATGTTTTCTTTATAATACTTTTTCTTTGATGGAATAATTCCCGTTTATTACGAAAATTAACTTTGACAGCGCATAATCGACACTCATCCTTTAAATGTCATTATGACATTACCCGGTATACCTACCTACTTTCTCGATCCAGCTCTCTTCTACCTTTCGGTATAGCGTTAGCTTGAAGTTGAGCTTATGGTATAGTTTGCCTCCATACTTTTTGCCACCTTTTTCTGTTTTCTGTAATTTTTTCATCTCTCACTTAATGCCTTTCTCCTTCACTCGTTCTTCACCCCGTCTTTCGATGCTTTTTTTGGTCGTCTTTTTTTCCCTTTCTATAGTCTTATAAATTTTTCTGACCATTCTACCCTCAGCCATCTTAGTTATATGTATGGCTTAGCCATCTCAATTGCCCCTTTTGTATGGTTAGTTTCACTGGTTCGACTTTTAGCTGCTCTCTGCATGTCTTACTACCTTGGACTCTTCTTAGAAATCGCATTTCCATGCTGTTTAGTCTACTCAGCTGTTTGTGGTTGGTTGTCCATGTTTCACGTGAGTGCGTAAGGCTGCTTTCACTGCTTTCTTAACGACTTCTGCTTTAACCTCTTTCGGTATTTCTATTTATTCAGAAAGTTTGTTTTTATTAGGTTATACAATCTGCCTTTTTTTACTTCGCCATGATCTGCCGAAGTATTACTTTCGGCTTCGACCATTTTTGCTAATGTGCAGTTTTTGCCGCAACTGAATAATCAATCGCGACCAAATTCAAATTATATAAAAGGTATCATCAGGTCTTAACTTTTGTAAAGACAGCAACCGTGTTGGCGTTAAATAAACGTTGGAAAATACAATTTAGTGAAGGTGTCCCGCCGGATAGATGTAAATTCGCGAACTCGAAAGCGATATAACCTATCAGGATAATTCCTGCGCTGGTTTGGCTGGAATATTAATGCAAAGAACTGAAAAACATTTGGGTGGGATTGATCGTTTTCTTTGTGTTTTTCGATTTGCATTCATGCTGCCAGTAATATAGCCATTGAACGGCCACGTAACTATGGAGCATGTTAGTATAATGGTACAGAGTTGGGCCGCCGAGCTTAAAGTCACTAGTTCAAAGCCGGGTACCAAACGTATTTTTTTAAAATTATTGGACGATTCGGATACAAAATTATATCCATTGTCACCTTTGAATATGAAATGCCACATCATCAGTGTCCTCCGCTTCCACACTAAAAGCACCATTTTAACATATTGCAAAGACTAAATGGATGTGCCTTAGAGAGTGGGCGTCCCAAAGAGAAAATGGTAAAAACCACTGCATCCCACCATGGCTACGAAGTATCGATAAAGCGTTTGCATCTTATGATCGTGTTTATTTATATTTCCCAATGAATATCTAAGTTGATTTATCTTAATTCTCGGAGTACGAGAGTGCCACCAAACCTATCACGTCCGGGGAACGTTACCACTTGCCCTAGAATTCTCGAGAACAGGCTAATAACCACGGCTGAGTACGCGCAGGGAGATGGGCGTGGTCCTATAAGCGGAACGCTGCGCCTTAGGGACAAGCCTGAGGACATATACAGGGTGTTACAAAATAATTGGGTGCCACGGAATTCGGAATTTGAGCTCACGTCTGACAGAAATTCGAAAGCCAAACGGGGTAGAGTATGGTGCAACCTTGGGACTACTTGGAACCGGCAGCTGGAGCGCTTGAACCCACCTTGACGTTCACAAATTCGTCCAGAATCCGCTTTACACCAATCTTACACCAGTCGCCAATCAATCGACGACACTGAAACTCAACATACAACACAAAGAAAATACAGCGGAAGCGTTTGACAAATAGGTCTATTGTTCTTCAGACTCATACGGTACACAAATAAGGTACACGAAAAAAGGGGGCTGTTAAGAACAACCATTAGCTAGTACATAAATATAATTAGTACGCAAAGGTGGTTCGCTTGCATATGGCATTGTAAATTGAGAATCTATTGGTACTGCATAATGAAAAGGAGTGATATAACAAACGTTAGTTAGTGCACACTTATGATTACAGACAGTAATTAATACGCAATTGTGATGCGCTTGCATGTGGCACTGTACATTGAGAATCTATTCGCACTGCATAGTGAAAAAGGGGTGATATAACAAACGTTAGTTAGTGCACACTTATGATTAGCGCGAAAAGCTTACGACTAGTACAATACCTTTACACAACTTCACCTGCGGCGGTCGAACGGAGTTCAACTTGCGGTTCGGCGGATGTTTCAAAGACTGGGGGCGGCCCCAAACAACTCCCCACAAGACAACAATGCGATCAGAATAATCAACAAAGCTCTCACGTAAAACCTGACCAGGGGTAAACGCTCTCAATTTGATCCCATTCCACATACACATAGGAGGTTAATGGCACGACGGCCCATTCAACAGAACAGGAAAGGGCCTGGCAACTCGACGGGAAACCAACACTGCTGTCCTGGAACACACAATCCATAACGAAGCTCACTTTGTGAAACTTAATCAATAGGAAAGGCCGGCGTCCCCACGGCACGAGGCCGCAGAGGGCGGCGAGAAGACACACTCCAAGAACTGATTGCAGTTACAACCAAGATCTGTCGTCGACTGCCACTGAGGCGACGTAGCAGCCGAGAAGAGACAGGAAGGGGCTGTGCACCGGCCAAACGAAAAAGAGATAAACCATTCATTCTCTCTCTCGCACTCATAGCCGTGCGTTTTAAATTCATGCCAGAAAAACGCCAGACACCAAGTTCCCGACTGCCTCGAGGCGATAAATGCACAAGTGTGCGACGAGGCAGACCGAAGCAATAACACAGCTGCGTAACGGAATGAAGCCAATGCATGCATAGAACGCGATAAGCTTAACTTAACTAGCGGAAAAATATGAAAAACCCATATACACGCAGGGTCGTAATTTAGAAAATAGGCTAATAGCCGTACATTCGTACACTTTAAAAATGTCCTGACAGCGTAATAGATATTACCGCATTCTTTTTATATAAAAAATACATTGAACAAAAATTATTGATGAAGGTAAAATATTGAACAACACGCGTTTGCTCATGGCACTTAACGAGATTTGTTTGATTGCCGCAACACTCGGCTCACAGCCTCGTTTTGGCAATCAAACTCGTTTCGTTAAGATGCTCATAATCAAACTTGTATCGTTAATATCTATAACTTGCTCAATTTTTTGCATAATATGTTCTTCTATTACAGTACTCCTGTACGTTCTCATGTTTATCTTCTCGAGTTGTTTATTAATTACCATATTATGTGTTACCATATAATTTGGGCAGTATAATTCAGTGACTTTTACCATCCCCATTTTCAAATAACTTAGTTTATATGGTTTCGGGTTTGTTCTTTTAAATTTTTTTATAGCTTTATCCAGCATTACATCGAATTATAAAGGACTCAAGATGCACCCTTCCTTAAGTTCACTTTTAGTATATTTAGCATTCGATCTTTAATTTCTGAGTCTTTTTTTTGTACAAGGTTTTAGTACTTTCTGTAATGTGGCTTCGTATTTCCATTTCTTTTAATATTTGCCACATTTTTTTTTATTCTATTGGATGCTTTTTCTAACTCTAAAAGGCATACGTCTATTATCTTTCCAGTTTTTATAGTCTTCTCGCTATTTGTCTTGATGATAAATGTTTGATAGTGATTCCGAATGCCTCTATAGTGTTGCATTCTTGACTATTCCCTTTCTGTTAATTTAGTATTAAAATTGTTGTCTACCAGTCTTTGGGGTTTTTCCTCCCTCTTTTTATTTTGTTTATTAGTTGTAGGAGTTCTCTTTTTTGGGGTGTAATCTCGTTACGTGCTAGAGCTTTTTATTTGATATTCCGTACTGCTTTGTTCAGTTCTGTTCTTGTTATAGCATCAGAATATCTTCTTTTTTCCGGTTTGTTCTGTGTTATGTTGCCATACCCATTATTTACCTCTTCTTTAAATTCCTACAAACCTCTTCTAATAAACATTGGAACTAGCTTTTCCATATGTCCACAAAATCTTGCTCTTTAATTAACGTTTTGGCTCGTTTATATGTTCTATTCATTAGTGCAGTTTGCCTTGGTTTTCTGAAACTTTTTAATGTTTCGTAGAATAGTTTTTGCGTTTCCTAGTAATTTTTTCCCATATTCTTTCTTTACTTGCCGTTACCTCGAAAAGGTGAAGGAAGTATTGTAATCGTGAAAAACTACCTTCCGAGATTCTTCAAATCTTTACGTTTCAGGGTTGCTAGATGATGAAAGTCATGTTTTCTTAAATCCGTCGGTTCGCCCTTCAGTTGGCGGTGAAGCACATTTTTTTTGTAGAAATAATTTTGCATGGAGATTAGATGTCCATTCAGCGCAAAATCGAATATACTTTCGGTCAAATGTATACAGGGTGAGCACCTTTAAAAATAAACATTCTGCCTGTATACTCGGGAACTATAAGTTAAATAAAGCTAACATTTTGCTCATAGCCCAAACTTTTTACCTTGATGAAAATAGGCTTATTTTGGACCGAATAGATAAAGGTGAACATTTTAATTTATATTTTCAAAATTGTTAGTTCTACTTGCGAGGAAAGTTCCAAATAAAGCCCTTTATTTACTTCTATCTTTATTATTGTTGTTTATCGATTTGTTCTTTTCTTTTATTTATTTCCTATTTGAGTTGCACCACAGCTTTCTCTAACTGCTTATAATAATTTTCTTTTAAAGTATTTCCATCTCTCGTTTATTTCTTAATTTTTCGTGTTAGCTTTATTGATATTCTTGTAGTAAGTTTTGATATTTCGTACTTTTGTTTTCATCTTTTTAGCATGTATGTTCTATTACTTCCTTTTACAATAAAGGAAGTATTGGATTCACCCCAAAAATTCGAAATTGAGTTTTCAACAGATCTTCAGGTTTTAGAGTCCCCTGATCCCAAAACACATATTTTTTTTCATTGGTCTGTCTGTCTGTGTGTCTGTGTGTCTGTCTGTGAACAGCATATCTCAACAACGGAAAGAGGTATGGCGTTGAAACTTCATATATAAGTTTTGTGTACTATGTAGATCGCATAACCGGAAGTAGGTGTTTACTCTTGTGATTTTTCAGTTTTTTTCGATTTTTTCAAAAACGGCTCTAACGATTTTTTTTAAACTTTACATTTTTATTACATTTTTAATCTGTATTGATGTGAGATAGGTGATTTTCCAGTTGAATACTTCTAAAATGGGTTTCTTTTGTTTTTTTCTATTTTTTTTATTAACTTCTATTTTAAATAGAACACCCGGTATATTATTACATTTTTGAATTCAGCTTAAAATTCTAGAGAAAATCGTACGACACTCATTAATGACCAATAGAAAAATTAGTTCACGAGCCGTAACTAAGACAACAAAAAAATTTCTTGGAAATTTTTTGTAGATAGACATTACTTCTTTTTAGGGTTTGTATCGTTACGATTTTCTTACCGAATCTGCATTCGAGCATTAATTCATATCTGGAAATCATTCTTCGTGCAATCCAACAACGTCCTAATTTGCCCTCGCGTCCCGCTCTGGCAAATTAATACGACGTTGTTGGAACGTACTCAAAAAATTTCCGGAAAGAATTAATGCTCTTATGAGATTATATGTGAAAATTTGTTTCTTGAACTGACACTCTATTTTGTACCGGTTTTGTAAAATTTGTAATTTTTGAAAATTTTTGACCAATGCTTAAAAATTTAAAATCCAATTTTTGGCTAATTATAAGATCACTGTAAAAGGAAGTTGTGTGCGTGTATCACACCAAATTTTTTTAATTCGACACGAAGTGTACGAAGTATTGAAATTCCCTCATATCGAAAACCACTCTGAGTCAAATATCTCTAAAATTCGTGCCAACCGACTAATGAACCCGCTATACCAAATCTCCGTCTCGGCTGTGCGGATCTTTTGGTGAAGACCCCAGTCCACTAGACCCCTCCCTCGTATTGGGGGGCGCCTAAACGTGCTGTGCGGGGGATGTATGTTCGTATGTGTACACGATTTCGGTCGCCAGGAACATTCCTGAAGTCTTGGATCTTTTTCATACGATAGGGCGTCCGAAAATGAAGGCAACATCAACTTTTGAGGTATAGTCGAAGGCAAAAACCAAAGATATGGCACTTTCTGACCTTTTTCATACAACACTAAAACCTCGCCTTCTGCTGATATTTTTTAATTGGTCAAGAAACGTCAAATTCTGGATTTTCATTGGTCACTTTTTGTCGGGTGAATTGAATAGTCAAGCTCATATTTTAAAAGTAAATTACATGGATTTGTCAGTAGCTTAGGTTCCGTCGAATTCACGACAGTACCTGAGGTATTGCTTGCAAAGATAAGGTTATATTGACACTTTGATACGATCATAAATCCACGTAAGTCAACATAAATAAATAAAGCACGTCATACATCCTAGTCAAATTTATAGGACTCACCGTAATATGTTTGCAATCCGCTAAACTTATGAATTTTCCGTAACATAACCTGAAAATGGCCCGGCAGCGAAGAAGTCAAATAAGCAGTGGAGTAGAAAGTAGACAACAAAAGCGGCGGTAAAGACAAGAGCGCCAACAGCAGCAGCAGCAATGGTAGCAATCCACCGAAACCCACAAAGAGCACAGGTGGCATTTTACAGTGATTTTGAAGGATATAGATACAAACACAAGGTTCACCTAATGTGCCAACATAACCAAGACATACTTTTTGAGGGCTATCCCTTTCTCAAGCAAAATAATGTATATGTACAGAGAGATTTTCTTTACTACGAACACGGCAGACGATATGTCGAATTTACAAATGCCGAGAATTTGACTTTGACAGTTCGCGTATTTTGTGAGTAGATAATATCTGCTGTCTTTTCTATCTTTAAAACCGATAACTACGAAGCAACGGAACAGTGCAAATTGTAAAATGGTATTATCAGGGTCCAACGGTCGGGGAAATTCAAAATTCTTTCACAACATTTGGGAATAGGCGTTCTTCATCGTTATCAACGTTACATGGAGTTATTTAAAATTTTGGAAACTTTGGATGTGTTTCTCCCCAAAAGCACAAAAGGCTTAATGTTCCCAACGAAGACAGGAATTTAAAAGAGGTTTGTATTACCGCTAATGACTATCCAGATTATTCATTTAAATAAATTGCAGAACTAGTAGATTTAGCTGCGATATTCTTCCCGTTGACTATTTCAGAAGTATGGAATTTTGTGAAGCTCAGACAGAAATGCCGAAAATTTCCTCTGGAAAGTCGTTTTCACTACAACTAACGATTTGAAGAACTGCGTTTAAAAATTAAAGGGGTTGTTCAGAGTACTAGCACTAATACGTCAAAGGCAGGCTCTTTGCAGAAGAACTAATTTAAACTTCTTGAATTTTGTTGTTTGAAATAAAAATAGTTTTATTTTTGTTTATATCTTTTTTTTACTATGAGTTAGTTTGTTCGGAAGAAATTATAGTCCAAGAGCCAGCGACGGATATATTACAGTATTTTTAACAAGTCTGTAACTGTTATGGAAGGTTCCTTTGAATATACTGAGACGAGAATCCGAAGTCTGGCAAGCCTGCGGTGGTGGTTTTAGCCCCCTTGTGTCCTTGAAGGGCGGAAAAAAATAATGTGTCAAAACTGACACAAAACCTAGGAATAATATGTTGGTAACTCTGTAAGTCTATGTCAAATTCGAGGTTAGCAGGTTAGATTTTGCGTCAGTCTGTGTCAAAACTGACGGAAAACACAGACTGACGCAAAATCTAACCTGGTAACCTCGAATTTGACAGACTTACAGTGCCACCAACTTATTATTTACACGTTTGAATTTCCCCGGCCCGCTGAGGATCAGTTTTTTTGGATCTCTCGATATTTTACAGTAAATGGTTAAGTTTATTATGCAACTTTATGTGAATCTGGGGTAAACTTACCACCAGCGAAAGCGTCTGTCAATCTTTTTACTTACATAAGATATGATTACCTTTAACATAGCAAAGAGCCAGACTTGTTATTATACTTTTTTTAAATTTTTTTCCATCCTTCAAGGACGCAAGAGGCCAGACTTCGGGTTTCCTTATCAGTATATTTAAAGGGACCTTCCATAACAGTTACACGCTTGTTAAAAATACTGTAAGCAAACCCGTTGGCGGCTCTTGGACTATTATGTCTTTCTTCAGAATGCGTTTTACTTTGTGAACTACCTTCTTTTACTTTACTGTTAACCTCTAAAAATCCTGTTTTTTAACTCTGAATTTATCACCTGAATTAATCATAGAATAACACAGTACCTCATACATACTATCTGTGATATAATAATTAACAAAAATTACTAGGCGTGGATGCCTCGTCTGCGTTGAACAGTTAAACAATCAACGCAGACGACCCGTGGATTAATATCAGAGTACCTTAGATCGACTGTCTTGGCGTCTTTTTAGGCAATCCTAAATTCGCCGTGATTTACTCGTGTTCGCAGTTCGTGAATTTTCACTGTATGTACTTGGTATGTACGGCTATCGCCTTAAAAATCTGGTACACCAAAAAAATTTTCCCTTTGTGAATACAACTGAAATAACATAAGCTACGTCCACAATATGTTGGTGGCACTGTAAGTCTATGTCAAATTCGAGGTTATCAGGTTAGGTTTTCCGTCAGTTTTGACAGAAACTGACACAAAACCTAACCTGCTAATCTCGAATTTGACATAGACTTACAGTGACACCAACATATTATGGACGTAACTTATGTTATTTCAGTCGTATTCACAAAGGGAAAATGTTTTTGGTGTACCAGATTTTTAAGGCGATAGCCGTACCTATTTATATCTGTTCCAATTGCGCTGCCAACCCTGAAGCAAAAGCACCAAAATTTAAATTGTTAAGATGTTATATGTCATGATAGAAATGTCAAACTGACACTAAGGAATCATGTATTTTCAATTTCTAACAAATACATTGTAACCAATTGGTTCCAACTACCTAGTTTTCATCTTTTGGTAAAGGATATGCATGTTAGAATTTCTAATGCGTTTTTAATACTACTTACGCTACCTGTGGTAGGCAATGCATGTCAAGAGTGAAATGAAATATGTAATTTAGATGTGATTAAGACGTTTACAGTAAAAATAAATGCGTATTATCCACAAATCCAAATCCACAATAAATGTTTGAGTTTGACATTTTATGTGTCATTCATAAGAAGGTGCAATAATCAAGGGTAATACCACAAGCAGTGGATATATTTTTGACAAATATTTTGTCGTTTCCATGTAAATTATTGCGTTTAAATTTCACGATACAAAATCACATCAAAAATGTCACGAGCCGAAGGCGAGTGACATTTAAATGTGATTTTGTTGAGTGAAATTTGCAATAATTTTTATGGAAATGGCAAAATATTTTAAAATAATATATCCACTTCGAGTGGTATTTGGTACGACTATTTAACAATATTAATACATAACAATTAACTTTATTGAAAAATAATCCAACAATTAATATAATTATTCATTCTCAATTAAATTCAGCGGAATACTTCCAAAACACAGCATTTTTAAATTTTTAAAACAAGCCACACAGTTTGTTGGGGTTTAGTGTTACGTAACCTAGCGATATCACTAAGGATAGAACATCGTTGCTAAGCGATACTTCGCAACAACGCTACTTATTTTTTGAGTACGTACATTGTTTTGTGAATATTTTGCATGGTGCCCAATATTCAGTGATATACTGCTGTTATTGGTTGAAAAAAGCAAATGTCTGCAATGCGATTGGCTTATAGGTTATAGTGTTGAATAGTCAAAAATATACGTTTTTGAAAAACAAAATAAAACATGTTGTGTTCTATATCTAGAGTGCTGTACTCGCAATAGCAACAAGGCTAGAGTATATTCGTATGCTGTATTACAGAAGAAGATAGCTCGAAAATAGTTATTTACCTAACAAGTTCGGGAAGGTAATTTTCCCGAATGAGCACTTGTAGTGCGAATTCGGGAAAATTCTTCCCGAAGGAGTTAGGTACAATGTTTTTTGTAACGAATAACTGAAAATATTTTAAAAAATAAAAAAATTATTATTTAGTGTTTTACTAATTTACTGAGCTGACAGCACAAATCACTAAACTTTTATCTACGCACCTGTCAGCTTTTGTCGACGTTTACAGCGCCTCTGGTGTTTGCAGGCGCAATTAAACCAACGAGGGACAATCCTCTGTATAATAAAGGAGAATGATCCACACGTGTGTGTCCCGAAGGCCCCCTTGGAGAGGGGCGGAGCCCCAAAAGCCTCCTTAGATATGGGCGGAGCCCCGAAGGCCCCCTTGGAGATGGGCAAAGCCCGAGGGCCCCCTGGAGAGGGGCGGAGGCCCGAGGGCCCCCTTGGAGATGAGCGGAGCCCCGTGGGTCCCCTTGGAGATGGGCGGAGCACCAAGGGCCCCCTTGGAGATAGGCAGAACCCTAGGGCCCCCTGGAGAGGGGCGGAGGCCCAAAGGCCCTTTTGGAGATAGGCGGAGCCCCGTGGGCCCCCTTGGAGATGGGCGGAGCTCCGAGGACCCCCTTGGAGAGGGGCGAATCCCCGAGGGCCCCCTTGGAGATGGACCAAAGTAATAGGCCAAAAACCTGGTGGTAAATTGAATAGAATAGACCGAGCAATAGCTCGCGCAGCCCCGTTTATTAGAAAAATTTACAAAAAACAAATTCCCCTAGTTTTTGTTGAAAAGTAAAAAACACCGCAGTGCGGGAAAAGTAAGTTTCGGCGCATCGGGAATGACCGGGAAATATGAATTTTGAAGTCATGAGTACAAAAAGGGATGTTACATATCTTGGCACATAACCGTATGTAATATATTAATGTTGTATTTGTAGCTATATCCTTCAAAATCACTGGCATTTTGTCCTACTGGAAGCACTTCATAGGTTTTACTTGTTTTGCCATTGCTGTAGGTGTGGGATACATGGGCTATCTTGAAACTAGAGTCAACACACCTTATGATGACAGAAAGGTACTCGAATCTGCTTGTTTCGAGTACAAATCAACATTTTTTTCTGTAGGTAGATGGTCATGAAAAGCGGACTTGATATACCAGAACGTTTTTGGGGCAGCTGCAGGCCAGGCACATATTACTTCGACACGAAGTGTATGAAGTATTGAAATTCCCCCATATCGTAAACCACTCTGAGTCAAATATCTCTAAAATTTGTGCCAACCGACTAATGAACAACCCACTATATCAAATCACCGTCTCGGTTGTGCGGATCTTTTGGTGAAGACCCCAGCTCACTAGATCCCTCCCCCGTATTGGGGGGTGCCTAAACGTGCTGTGCGGGTATGCATGTTCGTATGTGTACACGTACACGGTTCCGGTCGCCAGGAACCTTCCTGAAGTCTTGGATAGTTTTCATACGATAGGTCATCCGAAAATGAAGGCAACATCAACTTTTGAGGTATGGTCGTCGGCAAAAAAAATATTTTTAGGGTTTTTTTTTTAATAAATAACTGGTTCATAACATTTCATTGTATTGGTGAAACAGAGTGATGTTGAGTGTCGAAGTATTATTGGAAAGCACGGAAGGGCGCTTTTCTTGGGTGGGGGGATACCGTATATTTTTGTATTACTTTCAACTCCGTTCATAGTAAATAGTGGCCACTCCCTAGTAACGCCCCCCTCTTCACTTTTATACTTTTTTCAGTTAATTACGAATTTACCATTCCTTGTTGGTTCTTCTCTTGTAAATTTAAAAATATACGGTACCCCCCACCCAAAAAAAGCGCCCTTTCGTGCTTTCCAAGAATACTTTGACATTCAGCATCACTCCGTTTCGCTAATACAATCAAATATTATGAACAAGTTCATTATAAAAAAACAAACACCCAAAAAAAAAATTTTTTTGTCGACGACCATACCTCAAAAGTTGATGTTGCCTTCATTTTCGGAGGACCTATCGTATGAAAACGATCTAAGACTTCAGGAACATACATACCCCGCACAGCACGTTTAGGCACCCGCCAATACGAGGGTGGGATCTAGCGGGCTGGGGTCTACACCAGAAGATCCGCACAGCCGAGACGGAGATTTGGTATAGTGGGTTCATTAGTCGGTTGGCACGAATTTTAGAGATATTTGACTCAGAGTGGTTTTCGATATGAGGAATTTCAATACTTCGTACACTTCGCGTCGAAGTAATGTGTATAGATATATTCTTATCATATAATATTGTGTTTGTCGTTACTAGACACCCGGCCGGGCTCCATAGCTCACTGGTTAAGCATTCTGGCTACTGATCTAAGGATCGAGAGTTCGATCCCCGATCCGGTGAGACTTTAAAAAAAAATGCTGATGAAAACCTCTACAGGATGCCATCAACGGAAATGATGTAAAGCCGTGGGTTCCATGTTACTACGATGTGTGGTATGTAAAAGATCCCTTGCTCGGGTTGGAACTCTTTAGTCTCGGCAAAATTCTAAGTAGGACTAAGGTACCTGGTACTCTGCATTCCTAGACCTTGTCCACGAGGTTGGCAAAAGGGCCTATGAAGGTTTACTTGCTAGACATTCAGTCTCCCCACAAAAGATGTAAACATGTTATAAGTGGAAAGTTATGTAATTACCAGTATCAATTTAGCATATTCTTATTATCTTTCTTTAGAAATGATCTAAACTTTCCAAATGGAACCCATTTTTGTTTAATCCTGTTATAGAAACATGTGGTTTCTTCCTAAGATACCAAGCAAGAAACCATTTGTTTTGCTCACACAGATTGTTTTTATGGCAACGGGTGGGCGAAAGTAGTGAGTGAAAGTAATTTTTCGCCCACTGTCACTGCCCAGAATAAAATACAACATTTTTAACATTTTAACTTTATTTGAACACTAACTACATTATTGTTTAATTATTTGTATAGAAATTAACCACACAATTCTGGAAAACTGGGTTACTTCCATTAAAAATGCCAGAAGTGGAAAATTGATGTGCTTCAACGATTCCCGTTCCTGCAGTACCTTCTGTCACGGAATTTTCTGTTGCCTCAACTTGAATAGGTTGACCACAACGAAGAAGATGCATACTTCTCAATTAGGCCGTTAAAATAGGCTACAACAACAGTTTCAGTTATCACTTGTACCTTTTTTGCCTTCATCCATTCACGAAATTTTTCCATTTCTTTCATGTATCTTCCCTTTGACTTTTCTGGCTACAAATGAAATGTAGCGGCATCAGCAGCTTTTTGGACGTCGTCGGGCACAACAAATTCTTCAGTTTGCTCCATTTTTGTAGCAATTTAATAAGGCAAATTCAGGAAACTGAACCACGCGTCAAAATATTGACAATTTAAATTTTGGTTATTAACAAACCATAGCAACGTAACAACACAACCTGCCTACGTTTTTTATACTGAATAATTTTTGTTTGTCATATCAAAATTGTATTTGCAGAAATTTTTTAGATATTATAAGTGCAGGATTAAACAAAACGCTATACAGCACTCGTGGAGAAACCGTTTCGCTCACTTATTTGCCTTTGCACACTCGCCTGGCGGCTCGTGTGCACAACTGGCAAATGCGTGAGCGAAATTCTCAGTTTCTCCACTTGTACTGTAATATACTATTATTACCATGGCCTGCAAAAAGTCCGGACTTGAACCCTATCGAAAATGTTTGGGGGTATTTAACTAAAAAAAATTATACCAGGGAGTTTGCACCAAACAACGCAGATGAATTATGGGAAAGAATAATAAATGCTTGGAAGGAACTGAGAGAAGGATACAATATGGAAACATTGGTCAACTCTATGCGAAACAAACTGCAAAGCGTAGTAGCAATTGAATACTGATACATATTTATTAAATACATAGTATTATATGTATAGTTGGTTTACTTGTGAAACTTTGCTAAAATACAAACATTAAAAAAGTAATACCTATTCTTACAATCACAAGCAACGCCACTGGAGAAACCCTCATTTAATAAGCCGAAAAATAGCAAAAATAACCATAGTAACAAAAAACCGTGCACTTTGAGGTGTCCGTAACTGTACATTATCGAAAGTTAGTACATGCGTAACTATGGATTTTGCCGTTTTTTATTGGTTGATGTTAGAGAAAGTGGTATAATCTAAATAAAACCACATTTAGAAGAAAAAATCAAAAATTAAACATATTCAAATATATGTATAAACCGTTCAATAGTTATTTTCCTGGTAGGTAGACATGAAATTTTGCTTTTAAGTTTAATAAAACTAAAACTCCCTAAAATCTTTCTCTGCCACTTTGTCAGAATCAACTGTTATGTACAGGAGGCTCACGAAAGTGTCTAATTTGACATTTTGAGGTTAAATGTGCAATGTTGCCAGTGCTTTCATACTTTGTTTGCCACTAGGCATAATATTTATGGACATCGGCGTCATGGCTACCTATCTATCAACAAATTGTAATACTAAAGCAAATATGCCGAAAGTCATTAAATGTAACACAAAACTACTAATTACAAAGGCCTACAGGCATTATAAAGTCGACAGGCCAGACCGCAGTGAAACTAAAACCTTACCCGGCTTAGTGACATTTGGGACGTAAGTATTTATGCATGGTTTAATTTGGGCTTTATACTGTTTTAGGTATCTGAAAGAACTATTAGAAATATTATTGGGGGGTGGGGGGGGACAATTTTGAAATTAAACCTTTTGGCCCACGACCTAAAAATGACACATACTATAAAGGTTAAGATGGTTTGGGCATATACGGAGAATAGCAGATGGAAGAGCTACTAAGATAGTATTGGAAGGCAAAGCGCAAGAAACTAGAAGAAGAGGGCGACCAAGAAATAGGTGGAAGAAGGTAGTAATGGAAGACAGCAAGGAAAGGAATAGAAGACTAGAGAAATAAAATCATGAATAAGGGACAATGGAGACAGATTGTTATGCAATGGGCCTAAAGTGGCTTGTAAAAGCTTTATTTATTTATACTGAAAACAATACATAAATTGTAATATTTAAATATGTTTGTATACAATTTATAATTACAATAAAAAAACGATTTTTATTATACCATTATACCTACTCAACAAAGTATGAAACTTATTCAGAATCAGCAAGTTGTCTTTCATGAAATTTATCTTAACCAATAATGAAAGTGGCACAATATCCAAAACCAAATCTGGCAACCACGTTTTGTACATTAACATAAAATTATCATTTTGTATAAAATGGGCATAACCTAACTTTTGTTAATGACTGACAGCAGATTTACAGGGTGAAATTCATCACCCTAACAAGGCCTCCTATCGGGAAAATAACTATTGAACGGTTTATATGTGTTAACCCAATTACTGTATACCCAATAACAGCAATGCCAGTTGATGTACCGCCATGAAGGCACCAATAGCAATTATTTGTCCGTAAGGTGGAGCTACACGCGCTGAATTTTTGTTGCAGTTTACATTGAAAGTAACATGTATAATAGTTATTTACTATACAAGTGGGATAACAGTATCATTAATATACGTGTGTGTAAGTTACAAACGAGTGCGTAGCACGAGTTATGTAAGCACACAAGTTTATTAATGATGCATTATCACACATGTATTGTACAAAATTTTATCTACGACTGCCTAAAATTGAGAAAAGTGCATTAAGAGAAATGTCAGATCTGTCATTTTCAAAACTATTTTAGTAGGCAAATGTCATTATGTCATTCATTTGACACTATTTCAGTTACGTAATGAAGTCATTACACAACTCAGTTGCGTAATGAAACCATTACATAACTGAGTGGTGTAATGAGCTTCATTACGTAACTGAAATAGTGTCAAATGAGTGACGTAATGCGTTACTTATCCCACTGGAGTAGATAAAATATTTTACTTTTACAACGTGTAAAAATTTAACATTAAGTTACAAAGTAGTATTGAAGACGTAAAAAGGAAATTTTACTATGGTATCAAATTGTCAAAAAGTTACGTCAAATAGAACGATATCAACTTATCAACGCCCCTCCAAGAGACTAGATCGTGAGTGGTGCATTGTATTAAACGATTTTACTATTAGAATAGAAAAGTACGTATAATTTTACATATTCCTAAAACATTGCACGTTGTTTTTGTAAAGTATTTATTTCAATTTCACGTGATAATTAAAAATGTAAGCCTAAAAAATATATAGTAATTTTTAAAACAAATGATTTCAGACACCGAAACGTAAAATAAGTTAACAAATAATAAAAAGTAAGTGCTTTTATATTTAATTTGTTCTATGCATTTACAAAAGTATAGTAAATATTTTTTCTACGGTCACCTCTAAAACTGACTATTAAGCGCTCACTGTCAATGCGAAAAGTTAGCGATTCACACATTTTTTCCCTAGTAACCATTTTAGCATCGCAACCACGTAAACAATGTCTTAATGAAATAATCGCGTCACTTTATTTTACTTTACGCATCGCCATGGCTAACCTGATTATTAATTTAATTCGTCATTTTTCTGGAACTGGCTAAAATTATTGACAATTGCATCACGGTGCGTCCATCATCACGCAACAGATTTATCGAGTTTGTGAGTTTTTGTGAAGTTGAAGATGGAATCTGAAGGTAATTGCACCCCGCCTGAAGTATTTGAAGCGACCCAGACAGCAACCAACGAGTGTTGTTGGCGGCCAAATCGCGCGGCCTTTATGAACGGCGGTACAACGACTTCATCAAATGGTGTGTATCGAAATTTCAATTATTTAACAATTTTGTTATTTATTTAGGACCGTAGAAAAAATGTTGTATGTATTTCGAGTGTAAAGAGCCATTTTGGTATTCGGTTGCTTTTTCGCGCCTCGCTGCCGCTCGGCACGAAACTCGCATCCTCATACCAAAATGGCTCTCTTTACACACTAAATACATAAATATCTATTAATTTATATTTGTCTTTTTTTAACGAAAAATCGAATCAAAGTTCAACTTTTTTTAATGCAAAAATCGTGAAAAAAGTACGCTTTTTTGAACTATTTTATTGAAATGTCAATTTGACAGTTGTTAATTCCGAAGTCCTTTTCGACTAAATTTCGACCAAGAGATCACTATGAAAAAAATCGGGAGTGTGCTCCCCTAGACTTTCTCGCAAATACCTTGAAGCAAACTGGTACTTTACTTGAATGGATACCGCTACCTGTTTAGGTAAAATGCCACTTCCGGTTAACCGATCATGCTGAAATGTAATATCTGGTAGTTTTTCTACATAAGAAATGTATGTACAAAATTTTGTTCAAATATCTCGAAGCAAACTGGTACTTTACTTGAATAGGTACCGCTACCTGTTTAGGTAAAGTGCCACTTCCGGTTAACCGATTTCGCTCAAAATTTGATAGGAATCTACAAATTTTGAATAATGACTATGTACATAATTTCAAGGGTCTAGCTTATTTCGTTTTTAAGTTATCGTGTTCACACACACACACACACATACACACACACAGACATAATTCGAAAAATGGTTTTTTCGGACTCTAGGAGGTCTAAAACGTCAAGATTCGTCAAAATCTCGAAGTCGATTTTTTGACGATTACAATACTTTCTCTATACTACCGTATGCGAGAAAGTAAAAACTACGTGAACAACACGTTTTGAAAGTTCTTTTTTTCATTCATTTGCTTGATTATCTCGGGCATCGCTACTATTATCTAATTCCGTTTTGAAAAGTTGGCTTTTACGTCACTTTTTGACGTTATCAGACATGACATTTTCCATAACTGTCATGTAACACAGTTGTGTTTGTTCCAATTTGAATTTCATGGAGCAAAGTCGCATGAGTGTACTCTGTGTGATTGCAAGTAATAAGTACGGTGACTATACCGGGTGATCATAAATGGTTGTGATTTTTTGTCTGTGGTTGGCACTGTTAATGTTGGTTACCCTGCTGTCAATTTTGGTGGCACTGTAAGCCTATACTCAGTTTACTACACATCCGCACTGTCAGTGTCAAATTTAAAAAAAATGTCTTGACTTCTTCTTCTTCTTCTTCTTTTATATAGGCTTTAGCTTGTTTTTCTTCACGCATCAAAACGTCAAAACTGACGGAAAACCTATCCAACATTACCAGTGCGAACCTAAGAAAAAAATCACAACCATTTATGATCACCCGGTATAATCACAGTGCGGACATATGATCATTGAACGCCATGTTTTCACCAACGTCAAAATAAGCTTGTGCCATGGTGATGTAATGAAAAGTATGGCATTTTTTAACGATGTAAGCGACATTTGGTAACAAAAAAATTACTAAAGTCAAAATTATAAGGTTAAAATTTTGTTTGCATTTTTACTTACCTAATTTTTGTGTATAAAATAACACAAATATACATAAATAATATAACTACATCTATTTTGATACTTAAACCGTGTTACAGTGTCTTATTTTGACATTAGTAACTAAACATTCTGTACAATGTTAAAAATTACATTAACTTGGAAAACTAACGGCGGATTTTGAGTTCATCCAATAAAAAACATGACCACCGCATGGCCACACAGAAAAAAATGAACTGCTGACCTCGACCGATTTCTTGAAACCGGTGCGTTATCTCATTTAAACTATAAAAGAGACACATACTCTAATGTATAAAGAAATAAAAATGATTCCACAACCGCAAATAAATGATTGTGCCCCTGCCCACAAGTTTAACGGACAAGAACAAATAACACAACAACCAACGTGGCAGCTACCAATGTTGCAAAAACCAGTGATGCAACAGTCAATAATAAATTCAAATCAGCAACCCTTTTATAACATTATGAATATGCTACAATCCTATTTTAATCAAAACGCCACGAATTATCAAGGAGCCTACCTAAGAACAACACAAACAACCAATAATAAATTATTCAAGAAACAGAAATTGCACAGACAAAGCCGAAGAAGAAACTGATCTAACAAGTAAATTTACATGGAAAACAATCAAGAAAAGGAAGTTATAAAGTTATCTCCAGAGATAAGAATTGAGAAGGAACCGCCCGCTCTTGATACCCAAAACAAATATGACGAATTATCAAACCTACCCGATAACGACGAAGATATGAATACTAAGGAAGACAACAATACTGCGACACAATCCAAAAATCCAGGGCCAAAAGAAATAAAACTCCACCAATATAATACAATTAAAATCAATGTCAACACGCCTGATTCGTACCGAAAACTAATCAAACAATTAAAAGAAGATGGTGTAGTCCATCACACATACCAAATCAAACAAGAGATAACGTACAGGTTAGTAATCAGACACTTACACCACTCAATACCGGAGCAAAATATAAAAGTGGAATTAAAACAAAAAAGGCACACAGTCCGTAACATATTGAACCTTAGACACCGCAAAACTAAAGAACCACTACTATTGTTTTTTAAAGACTTGGAAACTCAAGATAACAATAAATACATTTACAATGTCAAATACCTAAGTAATAAGAGAATCACAGTCGAAGTCCGAAGAAAGAAAAACACAACAGCGCAGTGTACCCGATGTCAATTGTCCGGGCACACAAAAACATATTGTACAAGACCATATACATGCGTTAAATGTGGAAATAATCACCATACAAAAATTGAAAAAAAAAACAGCAGATACACCTGCCAATTGTGCGTTTTGTCAGGGTAATCATCCTGCTAGCTGTAAAGGATGCGATATCTACCTAAAACTACAAAAAATAAAGAGAAAACAACTAATCACCGACGTTACAATATACCTCATTCAAACCTAAACATACATGACAATAACCAATTTCCATCAATAAGCACAAACTCAGTCCTTATCTAATGGTCGGTCTATATATTCTCAAGTAATTACTCAAAATCAGAACCCTCCAAACATGGCAGAACAACTTACAGTATTCTTAAATGAGTCCAATGCAATGTTTAACCAACTGATTAATCAAAACAGCACGATATTAAATATGCTCAGTACAGTAATAACTAAATTGGCACAGTAATGGCGCACCCACTAAGAATAGTTTCATGGAACGCTAATGGTTTATTAAACCATAAACTAGAACTAGAAAATTTCCTCCACTTACAAAAAATAAATATCGCTTTCACTTCAGAAACATCTTTCACTTCGAGAACAATGTTTAAAATATTTATTTAATTCCGTTTTGAAAAGTTGGCTTTTGCGTCACTTTTTGACGTAATGAAACATAACATTTTCCATAATTGTCATGTAACACAGTTATGTAAAGTAGTTGTGTTCTAACTTTACATAACCGGCCATGTTTCCAATCTAATCATACCTCCATACAATTAAAAGAATAATTTGTTAATTACAATAAGTATTAAGCTACCCATTGCAGCATTGGCGGAGTCTTCAATATCAGAAAGTACTTCTGAATCGCGGCTTAAAAACATTTTTATTTCATACTGATGTCAAAAATGACATTTTTCGGATTATTTATGGTACAAAAAATGGAACATTAAAATCCTAGTACTTTAAAGTAAAATTTTAAAGTTCAAGTACTTTAAAACTTATTTATTGTACAAAAAATAGAACATTAAAGTCCTAGTACTTTAAAGTAAAATTTTAAAGTTCAAGTACTTTAAAATTATACGTCAGTTGTTGACATGAAATTTGAAATGATTTACAACTTTTTATTTAAAATTTTGCAGTATGAAATAAACCGTTGTATTCACCACGAACGAAAAGTGTTTTTAAAGGTCCTCGCAAGTAATTCCGTCCTCGGCTGCTACTTTCTCGTCCTTAAAATGCCACTTTTCGTTCTAGATAAATAAACTACTATAAATAATTATTGGTGAATTCTTAGGACTCGTGAAAATTTGACATTTATTTTAGCGCAGTCTTGTTTCTGTAGTAACGATGGCCATACGCCTATCTGATTTTGTAATGTAGTGTGAGGAACGTTATTCATCAAATTGATAAAATAATTCTCATGGAATTAAAGAAAGTTTTGTTCGTTATGAACTATGCGATATTTTTTGACTCGCTTAATTTGCAAAACTCGCTAGCGCTCGTTTTGGCAAACATTACACTTGTCAAACAATATCACACTTTTTATAACTGATTACGTAATAGTAGTATATTAAGTATTAAGAACGGTAAGGACATTAACCGATCGAAGACAATTCTTTGGAGGAGGAGCGAAGCGACGACTCCAGTTATTGTCTGAGATTGGTAATTCCTTAACGTTCGTGATGCTTATGACTTTTTTTTGCACAATAGAAATGTATTTTTCTTTAAATGTCAGTAAAATGTGACATTATACCACAGAATAATATGTTGGTGGCATTGTAAGTCTATGTCAAATTCGAGGTTAGCAGGTTAGGTTTTGCGTCATTCTGTGTCAGAACTGACGCAAAACCTAACCTGCTATAACCTCGAGTACACTGCACTTTATAAAACTATATTTGAACTACATACAATTAATCTGTATTAGTTCATACGACTTTAGCAAGGTTTAATGAGCTACAAAAACATGCAAAACTATGTCATTCAATAGTAATTTTTTGCATAGCGAACAAGAAAGTAGTCTCTTTTAACGCAAAATCGTGAAGAAATTAAACACTTTTTTTAACGCAAAATTGTGAAAAAGTACACTTTTTTAACTATTTTATTAAAATTGTGAATTGTCCATTTGACAATTGTAAATTCTGAAGTCCTTTTCGACTAAATTTCGAGTTACAAGAGATCACTATTTCATTAATTTCGTTGATTGTAAGGGTTAGGTTAATATAGCTTGATTACCGAATGAAAACTATTGACTTTCAAAACGTGTTGTACACGGAGTTCTTTTGTACAGTGATCTCTTGTAACTCGAAATTTAGTCGAAAAAGTCTTCGGAATTTACAACTGTCAAAGTGAAAATTTACAATTTTAATAAAATAGTTTAAAAAAGTGTACTTTTTTCACAATTTTGCGTTAAAAAGTGGTACTTTCTTCACGATTTTGCCTTAAAAAGACGACTTTTATGATCACTATGCAAAAAACCATATTTATAGATTAAATTGAAAAGTTAAATTAAAATAAGACGTTGAAAATAATTTTTTAACTTCAATTGTTGTTTGTACAACTAGTTTTGAATGTGATACTTTTTTTCATAAATTTGCAGTTTGATTAAGGACAGCGAAGCCCGAGTTAATCAAGCAAATGAATGAGAAAAGGGACTTTCAAAACGTGTTGTACACGTAGTTTTTTTGCATAGTGATCTCTTGTAACTTGAAATTTAGTCGAAAAGAACTTCAGCATTTACAACTGTCAAAGTGAAAATTTACAATTTTAATAAAATAGTTTAAAAAAGTGTACCTTTTTTCACAATTTTGCGTTAAAAAAGTGGTACTTTCTTTACGATTTTGCGTTAAAAAAGACGACTTTTATGATCACTATTCAAAAAAACCATATTTATAGATTAAATTGAAAAGTTAAATTAAAATAAGACGTTGAAAATAAATTTTTAACTTCAATTGTTATTTGTACAACTAGTTTTGAATGTGATATTTTTTTTCGTAAATTTGCAGTTTGATTAAGGACGGCGAAGCCCGAGTTAATCAAGCAAATAAATGAAAAAAAGACTTTCAAAACGTGTTGTACACGTAGTTTGTTTGCATAGTGATCTCTTGTAATTTGAAATTTAGTCGAAAAGACCTTCGGCATTTACAACTGTCAAAGTGAAAATTTACAATTTTAATAAAATAGTTTAAAAAAGTGTACTTTTTTCACAATTTTGCGTTAAAAAAAGTGGTACTTTCTTCACGATTTTGCGTTAAAAAGACGACTTTTATGATCACCATGCAAAAAAAAACATATTTATAGATTAAATTGAAAAGTTAAATTAAAATAAGACGTTGAAAATAAATTTTTAACTTCAATTGTTATTTGTACAAAACTTGTTTGGAATGTCATACTTTTTTTCATAAATTTGCAGTTTGATTAAGGACGACGAAGCCCGAGTTAATCAAGCAAATGAATGAAAAAAGAAACTTTCAAAACGTGTTGTACACGTAGTTTTTTTGCATAGTGATCTCTTGTAACTTGAAATTTAGTCGACAATTTTTTGTGAAATTGGTGATCCAATGAAATTAACTCTTTTCTAGTCATGTGGACAAAATCATCCAATCAGATTATCCTTACATTGAAAACTACCCATGGGTTGTTATTACTTTGTGTACAGCAGTCAGTTCGGGTTGCTATGTTACGTCAAGTTTTTGACAGTTCGCAATGAAGTATTCTAAGATGTCATATTCTTTTCATAATTGCACTTCCACTAAATAAATGTAAATAAATAGTTTCAAGGGTAAAAAATTGTTCAACCGAATATCCCTCGACCATTGATGCTTTTAGTTTAAGAAAATGTACCTTTTTCACGAATTTTCATTAAAAAAAGTGGTACTTTCTTCACGATTTTTCGTGAAAAAAGACGACTTTCATGATCACTAAAAAAATGTACCATGCTATGTCAACAACAAGCATGTTACAGATTAATCAAGATTGATTATTTGCAATGACTCCCTCGATCAAGTTTATTTTTGATCTCCCTGTACAATAATGTCCAAGACGAAACCTTCGTAACGGTATTATTTCTCATTTCTGCCAAATTTGTGTTACTTGGAAATGTAAATACTGGAACGTCGTTGGATGTGTTAAGAATTAGACTGCATGCGATACCTTTGACAACTAGACTTGTAAAGGCATCGTTGGCATAACCAAAAAGTACAAGTTTTTCGTAAAAAAAGACAGTATTGCTAGTTTAAAAAAGTATGACCATTAACCCAAAATTAGATGACTTAGTGCAGAGTGTAACTTTATACAGTAATGTAAATACGTTGTTTCACGGGTACATTTTACCCTTTGTTATAGTCTATGTTGGGTGGATATATGTTTGGTGTGGTGTATACGAATTCTTGGAGTTCTACGAAGGAGGTTGTGTAGGTTTAGCAGTAATAGCATGTATACAAATCCTTTGTTGTTTGTGTTGTCACTGGTCAGTACATGTACGATGTTTCTTTACATGTAAATGGGTAAGTATGAGTATCTCAGGCTAAACGGGAGTATTACAGTGTGCATTTTAGGAAAAGGACATTTCCAAAGCAACTGTAGCAAAAGTAGTACCTACAGCTAATAATGGATCGTCAGAACTATTGCGATTACATCATACAAAGGTAAGTTTTCCCTAACAATTATGCCATATGGCATTATTTATGTCAAAATAAATACGTCAAAAGCAAATTTACCTTTGCGGTATGATTGTTTAAGTAAACAAGTATGTGTTACTAATAAAATTATGATTGATATGTAGTGTTACTCTTATGATGTTATTAGAAGCGGCTACAGAACATGTTGTGTTTTATAACCATGTTCTTATTAAATTTATACCATATGTTATGATTATTGTCTTTAAAAAAAAACTTCTATAATAATACAATTGAAGCAAAATGGATTTCAATAATTTAAATATATCCATAGTAAGATCAAAAAGCTTCCAGCCTGACCTTGTTCGAATAAGAACTGAAGGGTTGTTTGATCGTTGGATTATTTATTTGTCAGTATCTCGGGCACTATAGATAAAATAGCTATTTATGTAGCAAGTTGCAAAATTAAAGTGCCCTACAAGCAAAGCGAGTTGGGCAACACATTGTGTGTGAAAAACACTAATTTTGTAACTTGTTGCATACAAGATTTTCTGTAATTGAGTCATATTAATTTTTATAGTAAATAAATTTACTTAAATCTATGGTGTTAAGAATACAAGGTGAAACGTTCCAGGAGATGCGCAGTTGTTCAGAAAGTAGAGGGAAGATGTTAACCAATCCCCATTGCGGCTAATCAAGAAATACATCATGGCCGTGATGATGGTGTAACCATGGCCGCGATCGTATATTGTTGCTGGCACCGTCAGTCGATGTCAAATTCAAGGTTAGCAGGTAAAGTTTGTTGTCAGTCTGACACCAACTGACGCAAAACCTAACCTCGAATTTGACATCGACAGCGTCTTCAACAAATGTCAGTACTACCAATCGTGTACTTTGTGGGCCCATTTCTTATTGGTTGAATTTGGGGTCCACCCACAATGCATGCATTCTGCGGAACGTTACACCTTGTATTCTATGCACCATGCTTAAATCTACAAAGTTGTTCTGCATTTTCATATTAGTACTAATGTCAATATGAGATCTCATATTGCAACTAGTGCAAATATATGCATCATTTTGGTATTGAAACTGACAACAAAATGCCATTATTATTAGATAAAAATTACAAAAAAATTATTTTAATGCATTCAGCTTTTTATGGCATATTGTTGTATGTACTTGCATAATAAACGCTTCAAATCAAAGAGAACAAATTTGAGTATATCTAGCATGATTAATTTCTTGACAAAGGTGGTCAAAGTCCAACTGGTTATGATGACATTTCCCCATCATATACTACTGTGAAAGAGTAGACAAAACAATTTTGTCTAGCTAAAGAATCAATGAAGACAATACGTACCACAGGCCATCGATTTAGTAAAATTTAAAACAAGAGGATTGATTGCAAATTGTGGACTTTCAAAAACAATGGTGCTACTGATGCTGCATATATATCTAGGTATAAATAGGAAGCACCAAAAATTGCTACATAAACTTCTTTTGGCAGTTCAAACTGTGGCTTCAAAGAATTAAATTGCTCACTCTTCATGCCTAGCTTTGCTCCAAGCGATTATTATTTACTTGCGGAATTGAAGTCAAATTTACGAGAAAACACAGGCAAGAGGAATGATGAGATGACGTCTGCAGTTTTAGCTTCTTTTAGAGTCAAAATTTCATACAATTTTTTAAGGACATCGATTTTTTTATAAAACGTCAGAGGTGTGTGGAGATGCATTTTATTATTTCTCTTCTGCATGATGGTTAGACTGGAAACTTTTGGATTTTACTATATATAAATATAACATGTGAGCAAACGAAAATGAAATCAAGCTTGGCTTTGAAATATTTGTTTCATGAATAATATGTTGATGGCACTGTAAGTCTATGTCAAATTCGAGGTTAGCAGGTTAGGTTTTGCGTCTGTGTCAAAACTTATATTTTTTTTTAAATACATTGCCATTTCCATAGAAATTATTGCAAATTTCACTCAACAAAATCACACTTAAATGTCACTCGCCTTCGGCTCGTGACATTTTTGATATGATTTTGTTTTGTGAAATTTAAACGCAATAATTTACATGGAAACGGCAAAATATTTGTCAAAAATATATCCACTACTTGTGGTATTACCCTTGAATAATTTATAAAACAAATGTGATTTTTATTAGAAAAAGTCAATATTAGTGTTCTGTTACTATAGAAATTACATAGTTTGTTGCTAGATTAACTAAAAACTAATTTGAAAAAGTAGTTTGGTTCATTGAATAGTCCCTCGAATGCCATTCTTAGTCAAAGTTGAGTAGATTATTTTTGCGGTGGTATCACTACTTTGCGCTTAGGATTAGGACGAGTGCTGGCGCACTCGTTCCAATTAAACCTAAACGCAATGGACATTCGTGACACCACAGCAAAAATATTCGACATAACTTTGACTACTCATGATATTATAAGTGAAAACTTGCGCACTAAAAATTAGTCTTTCAGTAAACTATTAATTATTAAATATTGTTCTAAATGCTCCATTGTTAAATTTGTCGCCTTTCACTTAAATGATCTTATACAGGGTGGAACATAGCAACTTGCTGTTTTCAAAATTAAATAAAAAACTGTACAGGTTTGAAAACCCTTCATTTTTATTTTTTGTAACATAACATGGGAAGTTTGATATTACACGGTTTTAAAAAGAATGTCTTGCGAATGTCGTCCTCCATTGCCAGTACACTGGTTAAGTCGAATTCGGAAGTTTCTCTCCACATTTTGGAGCATGGCGACCGGTGTGTTGGCAATTTCCTCTTGAATGTTGTCCTGTAGGGCTTCCAGGATCTGGGGGCGATCGTTATAAACCAGGGATTTGAGATAACTCCAAAGAAAGTAATCGCAGGGGGATAAATCAGGCGAGCTTGCCGGCCAGTTGATGTCCCGCCGATCTTGTACAGGTGCAAATGAAGTTCATCATAAAGAATGCGATGAAGAGAATATGTTAAAATGCCAAGAGCAACCAAATGTTTCCGGGCAGTGCCTGGGAGATCGCAGCATTGATAATCGAACTCGCTCGATGTTTTCCGATGTTGTAACGGTTCTATATGGTTCTCTTCGTATCGTGGACTCATTCCCTGAACTCAAGGGATATAATAAAGTTGTTCGGACGTTCGTATGTTCCGCGAATTGCTCCGCACTAATTATCAAGTTTCGGCAAAATTAAGATTCGGGTAACGTGTGTGAGAGCATGGAAGGGTGTGTATAGTCCTGCGTCACGTTGTGATTTTGTGGCATAAACTGGACATTATTTGGTGCTTGTGAGTGGAGGTGGGTGCGAGTTACGGGCTACTCTGTGTGTGGGAGAAGGAAAGAACTCATCGTAAACTTTCTCCAGCGTAGTATCAGCCGTGTTTCGGCCTCGACACTCGCGGCAAAAATTACTTCGTGGTTTGTCAGAATTCCACTAATTTTCCCAGCAGCTCTCTCATACAACGTGAACACACAGAGACAGCTGAACGCCAACTGCACTTAAGACCGGTAGCCGCCACCAGCCAGTAGCAGGCGCCTCCGTACATGAAAAAGAGATTGAGTAACAGGAACGCAGAAGTTAAGTGAAGCGGGTCAACTTTTCTGTACGCAAAAAGGAGAACAAATAACAGAAGTGCAGCAGTTGAACGAACCGGGGTAATTGCAATCCAATGTTTGTATCGCCGCTAGTTCGGATGAATAAAAAGAAACAAACGCAACAACGAGATAAGGCGAGCAGTGTTGGGCAATTCGGCGAGTTCTTAAAAAGAAAAAGAGAAACAACCACCAAACAAGCAGATACAAACGCTGAAGAGCACGCAAAAGTGTTTCAAAGAAGCAAAATAACAATAAGATCGCCGATTAAGCAAGCAGGATCGAGGTAACGAAAAACAGACACAAGAAGCAGGGGAAAAAGAGAAAACAGAAAAAGAAGAAAATATGGAGGAACTAAAGAAACTAATAACAGACATGAACGCCGACCTGAAAAACGAAATAAGCAAGAATAATCAGGAACTAAGAAAAAACAAAGAAGAAATGGGGAAGATGAAAGAAGAACTAAAGAAGAACAATGAGGAAATAAGAAGACTGAAGGAAGAAATGATATGAAAAGAAACAAATTGGGAGAGAGAAAGAAACCAACTTACTAAGAGAATAGAAGCACTAGAAGCAAAAACTGAGAACCAAGAAAAAGCAAAGAAACGAAACAACATCATCATAAAAGGGTTACAACTAAGACAGGATGATATGAAGAGAGGAGTAGAGATTTTCATGAGCGAAACACTTGGAATAATGCCAAAGATCACGGCAACATACAAGGTTGGCTAGAGAGGAAGGAAAGCAAGCAATACTGGTAGAATTGAGTGAATGGAACCAAAAAAAGAGTGTAATGGAAAATAAAAATAAGCTAAAAGGGAAAAGGATTTATATACAGAGTGACATGACATTAATGGAACGTAAAATATCGAAGGCAATAAGAGAAAGAGCAAAAGAAGAAAGAGAGAAAGGTCATAAAACCAAAATAGGATACCAAAAACTAGAAATCGGAGAAAAACTGTATGTGTGGGATAGCAGAAAAAAAGCTGCAACCAAAAAACTGAAAAAAGGACAACAAAAAGGAACAACGACGACCCAAGCAACGAAAAGGCTAACGATTAAGGAAAATAATATAAAGCAGAAGTCAAATAAACCAAATAATACATACGCAATAGAAAAACTAAAAATGAAAAACACAATTAAAATACCACCACCAGCAGAAAGAATAATACGAAGATTGAGAAACCTACAAATATATAAAAACTATGTTGGCAACGGACAAGCAAGACAAGGAAAGGGAGCGTTAAAGATTAAGGACAAATTAAAACTCAAGGATAGTGAAACAGAAATAAAAGTAATCTTCTGGAACGTGTCAGGAATAAAATATAAGGATGAAGATTTTTGGGAATACTTAGAAAGATATGAGATAATAGGACTTAATGAAACATGGACAGAAGGGAACGATTGGGATAAGATAAAGCAACAACTAACCAAAAATTACAACTGGAAATGCCAATATGCAACAAAACAGTACAAGAAAGGTAGAGCAAAAGGAGGAATAATTACAGGGCTAAAGAAAGGAATTGAAGATATGCAAGATGCAAAATACGAACAAAACCAACAAGAAGGAATTCAGGAAAGAATATTAAAAATTAAAGGAGACTACTGGAGAATAATAACAGTATACAGTAATCAAAATATAGAAAATATTATAGACAAACTAAAGAACCAGATAATAGACAAAGAAGAATATAAGTTATTAATTGGCGGAGATTTAAACGCAAGAACAGGAACGTGGGGAACAATAGGAGAAGGCAGTGAAGAAGAAAAAAGAAAATCCAAAGACAAAATACAAAACACAGAAGGACTAGTATTGACTCAATTTATACAAGAAAGAGGATGGAATATCTTAAATGGTAATATAAGTGGAGACGTAGAAGAAGAATATACGTATATAGGTCCTAGAGGAGAGACGGTAATTGATTATGTAATAACCAACAATACAGGCCTAGAAGATATCAAAAGCCTAATAATAAAGGCGAGAACTGAGTCAGATCATCAACCCTTAACAATACACTTAACAGCAGAAACAATGAAACCTGTATCAAAAGAGAAATAATATAGGCGAATAAATAAAAATGTATGGACAAAAGACCGCATAAAAATATACAAAGAGAATTTAAGAAGGATTGAATTCAGAAAGGAAGGAGTAGAAAGTGCAATGAATGAACTCACAGGATAATATAGTGAAAGAACAAAAGACAATACAGAAATGGAAAATAGGTAGAAATCCTTGGTGGGATAAAGAATGTAAAAATAAAAAGCAGCAAATAAGACAGTGTTTAAGAAGATGGAAAATTAAAAAAGTTGCAAAAAATGTATATATAAAAGAGATGAAGGAATACAAAGAACTAATAAAGAACAAAAAAAAAGAGGAAGATGGAACAATATCGAAAAGAGATAAGGGAAATAAAGAACGAAACAGAAGCATGGAAGTACATCAACAAAGAGAGAAAAACAAAATCTCAAATAAGTGACAAAATAAAGATGACAATATGGGAAACACACTTTAGGAAGATACTGAAAGGAAGAGAAGAAAGAATTATACAAAGACAAGAAACAGCAATAGCAACAACGACAACAACAATAAAGGAAGAGGAAGCAAGATGCCAAATAAAGAGATTAAAAAAGAACAAATCCCCCGGGGTAGATGAGCTGCAGAATGAAGTATGGATAAACGCACTAGATAATATAATCGGTAGACCAACAGAGTGTTTAAAAAATATATGGGAAGGCAAAGGATTTCCAGAAATTTGGAAAACAGGAATAATAATCACGATATATAAAAGAGGAGACAGAGACAAGGCAGAGAATTACAGGGGAATAACCTTAATAAATACAGCTTATAAATTATATGCCATGATCATGGAAGGAAAGCTAAAACAAGAAATGGAAGAAAAGAACATTATTCAAGAAACACAATCAGGATTCAGAAAGGGAAGAGGTGCAATAGACAACATATATATCCTAAACTACATAATAGAAAAGGAAATAATGGAGAAATAAGATAAGCTAGTTACATTTTTCGTTGATCTCAAAGCAGCCTTCGACATGGTGAATAGACAAGAACTGTGGCAAATGATGGAAAGAAAAGGAATACACCAACACATGATTACCCGAATAAAAGAACTATATGAGGAAACTGTAAACATTGTCAAAATTAATGAAAAGACATCGAAAAGGTTTTGGACAGAAAGAGTACTACGACAAGGATGCCCTCTCAGCCCGACTGTTTTCTTTTTATATATGTTACGGTTAAAGTGTTTACTTGGCTAGTTTATAGGCTAGCTGGATAGTATACAAACTATCCAAATGTCTGGCTATTTTGATGGAAAATCATATTTCTACTAAAATAGCCATGATTATTGGCTGGTTTGTATATTATCCAGCTAGTTTACAAACTATACAAGATTTATCGCCAAACTACAAACCACAAGAAAAGTACACACATTAACCGTTGTTTTTGGCTAGTTTACAAACTATCCACAGTATTTGGATAAAGTGTGAACTTAATATTAGTAGTAATACATAATAACCAACTCGTTGGTTAGTATGTAAACCAACCAATTCCATTTGGCTAATTTATTAGAAAAGTGAGGTTATGTTTATGGCAAGTGCTGTGTGTTGTTATTGTTTACTGTCGTGTCTTGTGAAATTTGTTTAAGGATAGGTATCTGGTTATTAAAAATGAATTAAGGGCAACAATTTGAAAACCTGCTTTTGGAAGATTACGAGCAAAAGTCGCAGAATTCAAAATTAATGAATGACAGTGATTATAGTGAACTTTTGCAACGTATAAAGAGAATACGCGAAATTGTTTTGAGATTTATTATTAATATTTTGTCACACAAATAGTACCTGTATGTCACTTTTGTTTTTTTACTTAATTTTAAGTAGTAATAGCAATGTTATGTTGTACCTATAATTAAACTTAATTTTTTACAAAGAATTATTTTGCTATCCTAAACTAAATTAACCAAATAGAATAGGTTAGTTTATATACTAACCAACGAGTTGGTTATTATGTATTACTACGAATATTAAGTTCACACTTTATCCAAATACTGTGCATAGTTTGTAAACTAGCCAAAATCACCGGTTAATTTGTGTACTTTTCTTGTGGTTTGTACTTTGGCGATAAATCTTGTATAGTTTGTAAACTAGCTGGAGAGTATGCAAACCAGCCAATATTCATAGCTATTTTAGTAGAAATATGATTTTCCATCAAAATAGCCAGACATTTGAATAGTTTGTATACTATCCAGCTAGCCTATAAACTAGCCAAGTAAACACTTTAACCGTAACATATATATCAAATGTGGAAGATAAATTAAGCAAGCAGGTGGAGTGATAATTGGTAAGAAGAAGATTTGGTCATTAGCATATGCTGATGACATAGTACTTCTGGCAAAGGAAAAGGAACAAATAAAAGATATGATGATAAGATTCCAGCGATATTTACAGAAAAAGAGTATGGAATTAAATGTAGAAAAATCAAAAATTATAGTCTTTAGAAAAGGAGGAGGAAGAGATAAAAAAGAAAAATGGAAATGGAACGAAGAAGGAATAGAAAAAAACAAATGAAATAAAATACCTAGGATATACATTCCAAAGAAACAATGGGCCAGAAAAACATTTAAAAGAAGTCACAAGTAAAGCTATGAAGGCATTGGGCCAAATATGGGGAATAGGAAAGAGAAAATTCGGAGAAAACTTTAACATAAGGCTAATGATGTTTGACACAATAATAAAAAGTATAATTCTGTATGGCACAGAAATATGGAGTTGGGAAGAGATTGAGAAAATCCAAGTAAAATACATCAAATGGCTATTGGAGCCTGATACAAACACGCCATCATGTATAGTGCTAGAGGAAACAAAAAGAAGAAAACTAAGGATTGAGGCAGGACATAAAGCAATAAAATATGAAGATATAATACGAAGCAACACGGAAAAGAAAAGGGAAAAGTACTACCAAAGAGTCGGCTACTCCACACAAGAGATAGAAAGAAGAAGACAAGATCAACAACTGTCAATAAGAAAAGGACTCATAAGAAAAGATGAAAAAATACAAAAACAGGAGCAGTTTAACCAAATAAACCGCAGTACCAGTAATAACGTATATACCGTGTGTCCACAGGGTTTCGCACCATGGAATCAGCAACGTTAATTTATCACAAAGATCAGCTCTTGCTTTTACGAAAACAGCTTAATGACAAACCTTATTATATTTATTTTTCTATGGCAATAAACGATTAGTCGTATTCAACTTGATGTACGGTGTCAAATTCGACGATAGCAGGTTAGGTTTTTGCGTGAGTTTTGACACAGATTGACGCAAAACCCAACCCGCTAACCTCAAATTTGACATAGACTTCAGTGCTTAGCAACCGTTTGACGATCAATTGCCACCAGAAGAGTAGATCTTTAAAATAAAGTAGCATCACTTCAACGCCATGGTGCGTAGTCTCGTGGACGCATGGTAGAAACATTATGACGACAGAAGTACCCAAATACCTAATAAATAAAGAAGACAAGGGACATCATCAAACAATTGCAAGGTATAGATGTTGAAATGAAGAAAATGGTAAAAAAATATGGAAAAAAGAAGAAGAGAAGACGTGTAGGTTATGTGGAATAGAGGAAAAAACAATCTAGTGTATGGATGTTATAAGACTCGGGATATAAGTGAGGGTAAAGCAGTGAAAAGTATACTAAGTGAAAGTGGCAAGGGTATAGGGTGGATGAGAGAGGTACAAAGAAGACGAGGAATAAAGGACAAGAATGAGTGACCAGCGTAAAATAGGTCAATGTAATCAATAATGTAGTAACCGAACCCTACTACAAGCTGAAAAGCAGCAGGATAAATAAATTACTACTACTACACATTCACTGAACCCCTGAATGCATCCACCCAAGATAAAATCTATTGCTGGCAAGGTATACGAACCGTAAAGGAAAAGTACGTTATATCGTGATGATCGATCGATTGTTAGAAAAATAAACCTCAACGGCAAAAGCGCGCTCCTCCATTGAATACTGCATTTTCGTGACTAAATCGAGTAGGAACACAAACTTCCCATCTGCCCCTCTCCACTGAGACCATCCCCCATTAGGGGTGTTCGGTATCACAAACTAAGTATCGAATAACGAATTAAATTAAATATCTTATATTATTCGAATAATTTATTGCAATAACTTATTCGAATAACCAGTTTATTCGAATAACTAACTAATTTGAATAACTAATTTATTGGAATAATTAGTCAATTATTCGAAAGTTATAAACTATTGCTCTACACCCCATTTTATTGGATTTTAGTTTTAGATAAATACATTTTTGAACATTCACAAAGCTAATGAACAAAATGAACTAAAAAAAAAATTGTGAGCAATAAAAAGTAAGTGATATTTAAAAGTAGGACAATGTTAAAATAATAAAGGTCCATGGTATATTTGGATTTTTTAAACTTAATTTTAATCATGATTTAAATCGGGTCAACCATGTAACATGTATAACAATAGCAGTGCTTATCTTTTCTGACTCTGAACACTGATCTCTAAATCTGAGTAGCTTTGAAGCACAACAAATGTTAACAGCACTAAACAGTATTTTTCTCCTTTGAGAAAGTACAAATGCAGAAAATAATTTACTGTTCACCTTCGAACACAAACGTAAACTGTAATTTTTGAACAGAATTGGGCATTGATTTATTGAAACGATATTTTAAATTATCGCTGAAGGGGTATCCCCACATCCCTGGTTTACAATTCCGACCAATAGGCAATATGTATCATTACTAGAATAAGTTATTAAAAATCAATTAACAAATTTCTAGAAATAGTAATCTTCTGTTTAACCCATTCTATCTGATATCTGATACAAGTTTTCTGACTTATGATGATTAATGGCCGTTTGCTAAATACAAATAGTAATCATTAGGCAGGCATTTGTTTTGGTATTATTGTAACGAAATTAAAAAGGACTAACAATGATTAATGATAACTGATAGATCTTCTTCTTCTTCTTCTTCTTCGTATGTTAGGCCTTAAGGCCTGTAGTTAACGGTTTGTCACTCCCGAGATTTGGACTGCCAACTGTCCTTCCATCGTTTTGGCGGTTTTTCTCCTCTTGGTTTTCCATCCCTGGCGATGCGCGTACTAGCCTGTTTCTGTGCATCCTATCGACGTGCGAGTTCCATTCCCTTCTCCTTTGTCGCGACCACCTCACTACATCCTGTGTTTTACACATTTCCCTCATATCGTCGTTCCTAATCCGGTCTCTTAGAGTCTTACCTGCTATCGCTCTGAGAACTCTCATTTCCGTTGTCTGCAACTTTCCCTTTGTTTGCGATGTATCTGCCCTGGTTTCAACGGCATAGGTCATTACAGGTCTTCAGCAGGTTTTATAAATTCTGACTTTGCTTTGAATGTCCATGTTTTTATTGTTTCAGATTAGATCTCGTAGACATCCCGATATTTGGGCTGCCTTGGTTGTTTGTTTCTGTACTTCGTTCTGTAGGTTAGTGAAAGCTGATATTTCCACCCCAAGGTATGTGAATGACATTACCTGATCTATGCTTTGGTCATTCACCGAGAGTTTGCATCTAGTTGGTTCTCTAGCAACCACCAAGCATTTTGTCTTACTTTTTGAAATTTGCATGTTATATATTTCTGAGGTTTCCTTAAAAGTCAGCAGCATACGCTGTAGGTCGTCTTCTGATTCCACGATTAAGCATACATTGTACGCATAACATATAATTTTGATCTCTCCCGCTCCTAATCTATATCCTCTTTCTGTGGTTCGTACTTTTTCAATAATTCTGTCCATCGTTATACTGAATAACAATGTCGAAAGCTTTGGTAAGGTCAATGAAGCACATATATGCTGGTCTGCAGAATTCTAGTAATTTTTTGGTTATCTGTCTTAATATGAATATCGCGTCAGTTGTGGAGCGGTTATTTCTAAATCCCTGCTGTTCTTTTGTATACCATCGATATCTTCTGTGCCACAATTCGTGTTAGTAACTTTATCGGTGTACATAACAAGGTTATTGTTCTGTAGTTGCCGGGGTCGTTTTTGTGTCCCTTTTTCAGAATAGGTATAATGATATTTGTTCTCCATTCGTTTGGGACTGTAGAGTTTTCTAATATTTTAGCATAGAGCTTTGCGATCTCTTTGGTTAGGTCTTCGCCGCCGTATTTCACTAATTCATTGTTGATATTGGCCGGACCCGGGGCTTTTCTATTTTTAAACTTTTTTATAGTGCATTCTATTTCTTCTTCGGTTATATATATTGCGTCTGTGTTTCCGTTATATGTAACTTCGTCATTGTCTGTGTTGTTAGTATTATATAACTGTTCGAGATATGTTGTCCACTGCTTACTGTCAATAGGGTTCGTTGTGACATATTCATTTATTGGCTTTTTTCTGGATTTTAGCAGTTTCCGTATCTTTTGTGATCCGTAGAGATCATGCTCCATATCCTTTGTAAATTTACTCCAGTATCCCCTTTTGAGTTCTCTTATTTTGCCGTTAACTCTATTTCTCACTGTGGCGTACTTTTCATGCTCTTGCGGTGTTTTATTGTTTCTATATAGCAGATATGCCTTTCTCTTCTCCAACGCCAGTATCTTCACTTCATCCGTAAACCACGGTTTAGTAGTGCGTGTATATATTAATTATATTAATTTTCCTTACGCCCAGTGCTTCAGTTCCGGCTTCCAGTATGTTCTGCTTGATCTTCTTCCAACTACTTTCGACGTTGTCATCTTCTAGTATTGGTATTGATGATATTTTTTGTTGTAGCGGTTTTTTGTAGAGCCATTTGGTTGTGTCATCTTCCATTATTTCTATGTTTAGCTTTTCTATGTATTCCGGCGCCGGTTTCTTTTTTAGGCACATTCTTGTGTTAATCTTGGCCAGTACTAGTTTATGGTCTGATCCCACATTTGTGGATGTTAATGCCCTTACGTCCAAAATTTGAGAGGGGTGTAGTGCTCTGTTGGTGATTATGTAGTCTATGGTACTTTTTCTTCCCCTAGTGTCTTCCCAAGTGTATTTATGTTGTTCCTTGTGCGGAAAGAGAGTATTATTAATCCTTAAGCTATTTTGGGCACAGAATTCTATTAATGCACATCCGTTTTCATTACACGTATCTTCGTTAAACCTCTGTTTCACTCCATTTACTGCATGATTACCTACTCTTGCGTTTAGGTCTCCTAGTAGGATTATTTTCTCCCTGTCTGGGAATTTATCTATGGTGTCTTGCAGATTCGTGTAGAATTCTTCCGTTTCATTTGATGATTTCCCTGAGTCTGGTGCATAGACCGATATTACATGGAGTGAGTTGTTTTCAAACTTGAGTGAGATGGCTATTATTCTATGGTTAATATACTCTATGTTAGTGATGTGCTGCTCGAACCTCTCGTGTATCAGCAGCCCTACTCCAGATTTACTTCTCTCATCTTTTCCTTTGCCTTGGTACACAAGGATGTAGTTTTGGTATTTTGTTGTACCTTTGCCTTTTTTCTTAGTCTCCGACAGAGCACAGATGTCTATTTTATGTTCGTTCATCTCGATGACGACTTCCTGATCTCTCTTTGTCCAGGAGAAAATGTTCCAGCAGGCTATTCTTAAGGTATAGTTTTGTGTCCATTTTCTCGCCTTGATCATCTAATCTAAATAACTTTTCAAGCAATGATAATAAACAAAATAAATAATTACGCACATCTAGGAACCCTAATATATGTCATAGCCAGCTTGATAAAAAATGAAATTGCTCTGACCGTTTTAATTTTAAGTAATTGAAATGTTTACAGTTTGATATTTGTAATGTGGCTTTGTATTCTAATAAGTTTTACTTGCATAAATAAGTATTTATTCCAATAATGCTTTATTCGCTATTCGCATAAATTTATTAACAATAAACTTATTCGAATTATCCAATAAATATTTAACGGGATAAACTTTTATTTGAATACATTTTTATCCGAATAATTATTTATTCGATAATTCCAATAAATTTATTCGAATAATTATTTATTCGATAATTCGAATAACTTTTATTTTAATATCGTTATTCGATATATCGAATTATTGGATATATTATTCGAATTATCGATACAAATGCACAAACCTATCCCCCATCCTTCGTGACCCTCTGAAACTTCACGCCGTCCTTGTCAAAAACGCAAATTCTTGCGCTCCACCCTGTATGTAGAAAAACTTCTTTTTACGTCAACACTTATTATTGGAGTATGTTTTAAATTTGCTACAATAGTCGGATCAATCTCAAAATCTTCTGCAATTTCGCCTGCCAAAGTTGTGAAAATTTTACCTAAAATGTTATAGCCTTTTTTTTAAACCTTACATTTAGAAAGAACTATTTGACCAGCTCGCCCAGCTACTGCACAAACAAATAGTGCATTTCAACTGTTTTTACAAAAATATTGCAGCAGGAATATCCCAGCTGAAAGTACAAAAATCCAAAATATGCATAAAAAGGCAAAAAAAGCATAAAAAAGTTAGTGTCAAATACTTCAATTTCCAGCAATTTGTAATCATTTTTAGAAATAATTTTCCTGCTTTTAATGTTCAAACATCCGCTCTCTATTAATCACCTACAAAATTCGTGCTTCTAGTGAATTGATTCAATGCAAAATTTTTATAAAATGTCATTTCACCATATCATCCACGTATAAACAGTCCAAGTTACCTGACATGCATACTAATAGAAAATTATTTTCAGAGTGAAGATGGAATTAGTACCTGGTTTATATTTCAAAAGACAAAATATATATATTCATACGAGAAAAAAACGTTTCAAGGACTTGAGTTTCCTATCAACAACTCGTATACAGAGTACATGAACTGGAAAGGATACCAAGAGGACCAAGATGTGCAACAGGCAGAACAACTCTATGGCAAAAACCAGCTCGACATGGTCATACCTGAATTTATGGAACTCTTCAAAGAACGAGCCACAGCCCCTTTTTTTATATTTCAAGTCTTTTGTGTGGCTCTGTGGTGTTTGGATAAATACTGGTACTACTCAATATTCACATTAGTAATGTTAATATTATTTGAATGCACACTAGTACAACAGCAATTGCGCAATATGGCAGAAATTCTTAAGATGGGCACTAAGCCTTATAACATATTGGTTTATCGAAATCGCAGATGGCGCACACTACTTACTGATCAACTCGTACCAGGCGACATAATTTCAATAACCAGATCACAAAATGACAACTTAGTGCCATGTGATGTGCTACTGTTGCGGGGGCCATGCATAGTTGATGAAAGTATGCTCACTGGAGAGTCCGTGCCCCAAATGAAAGAATCGATCGAATCTGTTGATCTCAATAAAGTATTAGACCTAGAAAATGATGGTAAATTACATGTCCTTTTCGGCGGCACTAAAGTGGTGCAGCATGCTGCACCTTCAAAGGGCGTGGGTGGATTGCGAGCACAAGATAATGGTTGTGTAGCATATGTTTTGCGAACAGGCTTTAATACTTCCCAGGGAAAACTGCTCCGAACAATTCTGTTCGGAGTAAAGAGAGTAACGGCGAACAATCGCGAAACATTCGGCTTCATCCTGTTCCTGTTGGTTTTCGCAGTTGCCGCCGCCGTATATGTTTGGCAAAAGGGATCAGAAGATCCGGAGCGCAATCGGTACAAGCTTTTCTTAGAGTGCACTTTGATTATTACCTCAGTCATTCCACCCGAATTGCCAATTGAACTGTCGCTTGCTGTGAATACCTCGTTACTATCATTGTCAAAACTGGGTGTGTACTGTACGGAGCCATTCCGAATTCCATTTGCTGGCAAAATTGAAATATGTTGCTTCGACAAGACAGGCACTTTAACCAGTGATAATTTGGTAGTCGAAGGTATAGCACTAGCAAAAAGTGGCTCCAAAGTTACACCCATATCAGAAGTCCCCATAGAATCTGCCCAAGTTTTAGCTACGTGCCACTCACTAGCCCACGTGGATGACGGCTTAGTGGGCGATCCTCTAGAAAAGGCAACTTTAACAGCAGTGGATTGGAATCTAACCAAGTCTGATGCTGTGATACCTAAAAAGGGAAAATCTCCAGGCTTTAAGATATTCCTACGCAACCACTTTTCATCAGTGCTTAAAAGGATGTCAGTCATAGCTGGCTACAATCCACTCGGCTCCACGGAAACAATTTACGTTGCTACAGTAAAAGGTGCACCTGAAACCTTAAAATCGATGTTTGCTGATGCGCCGGATAATTATGACGATGTTTACTTAGAGCTCTCTCGGAGAGGTGCTCGAGTCTTAGCTTTAGGCTGGCGAGAAATTGGAAAACTTAGCTCGCAAGAGCTTCGGGACCTTCACAGGGACGAAGTTGAGAAGGATTTGAAATTCGCTGGATTTGTAATTATTTCGTGCCCACTTAAAATGGACTCTAAGAATGTCATAAAGGAAATTATCAATGCATCTCACCAAGTTGTAATGATCACTGGCGATAATCCCTTAACAGCGTGCCATGTTGCAAAAGAATTGAAATTTTGCCCAAAACCGATTTTGATATTAACCCAACATAAAGACCAGTGGAATTGGGAAACCATCAGTCAAAATGAGACGCACGAAATTACTGATTCAGTCAAAGAACTGGTAGCTAAGTATGATCTATGTATTACGGGAGATAGTTTGAATTATTTGCGTGAGAATCATAATACATTCCTGAACCAAATACTGCCCCACGTAAAAGTATTTGCTAGATTTGCTCCTAAGCAGAAGGAGTTTGTCATAGTTTCGCTTAAGGCTTTAGGATATACTACGCTTATGTGTGGAGACGGCACTAACGACGTCGGCGCCTTAAAGCATGCCGATGTAGGTGTCGCCATACTTGCCAATGCTCCGGAACGACCCCCTGAGAAGAAAGACGCCCGCGAGAAGCTCGAGAGGGAGAAGGAAAAGGAAAAGAAGTTGAGGGAATTGCCTGGACCTAAAAATCGGTCAAATCATGCACTGAGAAATGCTGAAAATAATTTAGCCACGGTGCAGTCGAATTTGCAGAAGATCATGAAAGAAATTGAAGAACAAGAACAAGCACAAATAGTTAAATTAGGAGATGCCAGCATTGCTTCTCCGTTCACTAGTAAATTATCGTCGATTTTATGCAGTAAGTATTTCAAAATCATATTAAATTAAAATTTTACGTATTTTACATGTAAATAATATACATTTTTATTGGAAATACTAAAAGTTTACGTTCTTATTAACATTAAATTTATAATATCCTGCCTTGATATGAAGTATTACACCTATAGTTTGAGACGCCATATAAAAATTCATAATCAGGAAATGTCTAATTTGTTTTCACTTATAAATTATATGTAAATAGAAAATTATGTTTAAAAATTCAAATTGCATAATTTTTTTAATGTAAGTTACTGTAGTACCATCAGCCATATAGTCGGAGAAGTCCAAAGAAGCAAGGTTGCTTATATTTATTGTTAAGTATTGGAAATTCTTCACTGTTGCACTTGAAATGAAATTAAACATGTCTGATTAATGTGCCTGTTAAACTCTGTACTTTAAAGTAATAGAAATATTTCATGTTATTCATTGAGAGCTAACTCCATTACTAATAATTATAATAAGAAATTAAGGACTTTATAATAGTTACATGTCTTACACCTTAACGAACACAAAAGTACTTTAGTGGTTTCCACCACTGGAACTATTATGATGTTTATTAAGTTCAGTAAGATGTAACTAGGGTTGTGCCTTTGACCGGTCAACAACTTTTTGGTCAATTGACCGGTCAATTGACCAGCCAATTGACCGCTCATTTGACCATTTTAATTTTTTTAATTAACCTTTTTTTAATCAATTGTATTGATAGTTCTGTAAGTTTAAGCAAATCACAAAGTTAACTAGTATCATATTACCACCAACCCTTTTGATTAGTATTTATAAGTGCATATAATTAACAGTTTTAACAATTATTTCATTTTATACTCTCGGTAACTAAAATAATACACCATTTATTGGCCATATATTTATGCTTCAATAAAAACAAATCATTACTGCATAAGTACAGCAAAGAAGAGAATAATAACAAACTAAAATGTATTAAGAAACCCCCCAAGAAACATTGGTCGCTGTGTGAATCCCCTCGCTAAATATGTAAATCCCCTGCATTTTTGCAATTTCAGTAAATGTTTGATGAGTTACAGGCTTACAGCCAATAATAAAGACCTTCTACAAAAAAAAACGTTGATTGATAGTGTAATTTAATATAAGCAATTTTAAGGCTAAAAGAGCATTTGACAGCGAATTTGACCACACAGTTTTTGACCGTGGTCAAATTGACCGGTCAATTGACCAAGGCACAACACTAGATGTAACGGTTTTTGGAAAACAATAACATTCCTTTTATTTACTTTAGAACACATAAAAAATTACAAACATATACAAATTTATCAAATGTTGATTTAAATACAAATAGGAACAGTGAGTAGCCTGGTTTTCCATAAATTGCTTACAGCCAAATACGCGGCGGAAACGGGATATCCGCCGTTGCATTTACGTTCATTTACATCTGTTTTGGTCACAAAAAGTTTGGTTTACATAGGTTGATATTAAATCAGGTGGCAGGGATTTAAAAATGTGCTGTTTATGCGGCACTATGGGAGTATTTAGTCACATTTTATTCCTGTTTATGGACTGTTTTTCATCTTCTGGGATTGTAATTTTTACAGCGATGGCTGGGAAATAATTGATGGATTCCAAGTTGGAAAAATGTTTATGGGAATGTGAAAATTTTGAACCTGACTAGTCCTACTGCATCTGAAGTTGAACAAAATAATCATCATACCTCTTAAATAATGCACAACACTACATGCTGTGTTAAACCGGCAAAAGTACCAAGGCTTCATTCAACGGTTTACTATTTTCGGGTTTTTGTTAACAAACTTCCCATTACTGTTAATAGGGATATTATCACAGAAAACAATTGGTTATTATGCCTATTGCTTGTGTTCTTTTTAAAACTACAAACACAAGTACATTTGATTTAATAATAAGGAGGGTTTATTACTGCCTTACTGAATGGGACCCACAATCGCCCACACGCTTTCTTTAAACACACCCTTACGAATTGAGTCCTTGATGTTTCGGTGTTTGACAACTTTTTGTGTGTGACCTGTCTCGTGTTTGGTTTTGTGGTGTTTCATCTGCTAGCAGTGGCTACTGGTATTATTTCTGTGATAATGGTTATTTGAAAATATTTTTTTGGAACTTCTCCTTACAGCCCATATCTAGCGTGCTTTTAAAACTTTCTTTACTGCAACAAAGTTATTACATTCGTCCTACATTTTAAATGCAGCATACGTCTCGGGCTACAGCTAGTTCTGGGAAGCATTGGCGCAGTTGATTTGATTGAAAAGAGCTGTTAATTTTTTAGCCCACAATTGAGTTTTTTTAGAATGTGGACCTAGATTCTATGGATTCGAAAATAGGTGATAATCTTTCAGTTTTAGATTGTTTCCAATTTTTTTTCTACTAGAAAATTTGGTACTACCACCTGAATGAAGACAATAACTAAACCCCAAATCAGACTCACAAGGAAAATGGACCTACATGGACCCTGACGAAATATATATACCTATATATATGCACTAACCCTTCTGAGGCCTCAAATACAAAAATTAAGGTTTACTGACTATTGGACCAAGGATTATTGCTTGGCAACTCCATTGTTTGATCAACCAAGATGAACCAAGTCCACACGCACTTAGACATCAAAATGGGCACTTTGAGCTAGAGATCCTGTATTCAGTGTGGAAATAAATGAATTCATTAATTTTGTCAATATTAACTTTTATGAAAAAATCTTGAAGGGGATAGCGATTTTACTTGTAGGACATACACTACAACCACCTTTATGTTGCTACGTCATTTGTTTTAAAAGTTATGACGTCATCGACTTTTTTTATAAATGACAACCTGTATTTTTTATTATTGATTTTGGTAGTACTTTTTATGTTGTTTTCAATTATATAAAATTTTCAATATGTTACATCTGAAAAAAATTGAGAAAAATGGTCTTAAAGTTTAAATATTAAAAACCAATGTAGTGAGAAAAATAAATCTAGTTAACGGTGGATTAACTTTGAATGGAGTTCTAGTTGTATTTTTCAATTGTTTTTTTTTAATTCCAATAAAAACGAATGTGCCTCATATCCCCTTTCTTCCAAATCAGCACAATTATTCCTCTCTTCCATTCCTCTGGGATTTTTTCATTTTCCATATCTTGTTTATTAGTTTGAATATCCTTTGTTTTAGTTCTTCATCTGCTTTGTAGCATTCTTTTTTTGTAGGTATTTCATCATCATCTTCTTTATTTTCATTCTCCTCCGTCCACTCTTCTCCAATTTCTTCCATTGTTCCCATCGTTACATTCAGGTATCTCTCCCATTTACCTTGCTCAATATTTGCTGTTGTTCTTTTTCTACTTTGCTTTCTTATTATTTGGTATAATTTGGTGTTATTATTATTGTCATTTTCAATATCTGTCATAATATTATTTACCCATTTCTCTCGTTTTTTCACTATTAACTTTGTACATTGTTTCCTTTTTTCTTTGTATATCTCACTATCTTGTTGTCCCGTTTGTAGCCATTTCAGTCTTGCTTTATTCTTTTCTCCTATCATCTCTATGCATTCCTCGTCTAACCATTTTTTTTTCTTTTCTGAACTCTTCTGTCCTATTATTTTTTCTGCCACTTCTATTATGCTTTCCTTTATATTTCTCCATTCTTTTTCAATATCTTCAGTCTCCTTTTTTCCTTTAAGTATCTGTTCAATTTGTCTTTCATACTTTCATTTCGGTTCATCTTTTTCTAGTTCATCTACTTTCCATGGGCTATACTCATTTATTTCTTTTAAATTTTTTATTGTTAATGACATTACAAATTCCTACGTGTATTTCATTCTTCATTATTTTATTCATCATACTTGTTTTGATTTTTTGTTAAGTCCTTTGTAATTTACTGTATATTCCCTGTTCGTATTCCTACTCATTGCTAGTTTCACTTCTCTATATCTATCACAACACGTATAGTCCAGTCAAATTAGATATTTACTTGACAAAAATACTACCTGAAAAGTGAAAATGTATTTTTATAGAAAAAAATCCGTAGAATTCAATGAACTACAAAGTAACAGCTGAATCAGTGGAGAAATTATTCAAAATGGGTGGTCAAAGTAATGAAAAAACGGTATTTTGCATACAATAATGCACAAAAGTAATTTAAATTTTTTTTTAAATATACGCTTATGTAGCTTAAAAAAACAAATAAAACAAGCTTTCGATGGTCAAACTTAATTAATTAGAAAAAACGTTATCGCCAAAAAATCTCGAAAAATGGCCGATTCTTCAATTGTCATAACTTTAAAAACAAAACTTATATAACGTTAACATTTTCAGAAAACATAGTACTCGGTGAGCAGAAAACGCACGTTTTTGAAATTTGCAAAAATGTTGATTATTTTTTTGCATAAATCAATTTTTTCTAAAAAAACGGTTTTGCAGAAATCAATTTACTCAGGTTACAGAAGCCCTACAACATTCGGCTTAGTTTTTTCCTTAAGAGCTATACTATCGCACACAATATGAGCGCGAATTTTTTTGCACTTGCAAATATGTGCAAATTCAATTTGAAGAGTGACCTTTTTTACGCGCACATAATGTTCAATATTTTTGTCAATTTTAATTGTACCGAAATTACATCAGCACCATATGATAGCTGTCAACTTTCTATGAATTTAAATGCGCTTTTGTTTATTTTAACAACAAAATACACTTAACTTCAGATTAGTGGTCTTTATAAGACTGGCTGTTAGTGTAATTATATATCAGTCCCAGTGTGTCAAAGAATGCTTGGTTGGTCTTCCTATGTCTGGGTGGGCAATAAACTGCAGTAATAGTTATCTCATACGCAAGGGTTTGTACTGTTGTAGATGTTTATATTATGTAACAATTTCTTGTAAATAATTTGTTTAAATATTTCTTATAATCCTATTTTTAATAAAAATATTTTTCATGTTTAATGACAGTTTTTTTTCGAAAAAATTGATTTATTAAAAAAATAATTAACGTTTTTGCAAATTTCAAAAACGTGCGTTTTCTGCTCACCGAGTACTATGTATTCTGAAAGTTTCAACGTTATATAATTTGTTTTGTAAAAGTTAAGAACAATTGAAGAATCGGCTCATTTTAGCGGTTTTTTGATGAAAACTTTTTTCCTAATTAATCGATTTTGACCATCGAAAGCTCGTTTTATTTGTTTTTTTAAGCTACATAAGCGTGTATTTTTTTAAAGATTTTAAATTGCTTTTGTGCATTTTTGTATGCAAAAAACCGTTTTTTCAGTACTTTAACCGCCATTTTGAATCACTTCTCTACTGATTCAGCTGTTACTTTGTAGTTCATTGAATTCTACGGATTTTTTTCTATAAAAATACATTTTCACTTTTCAGGTAGTATTTTTGTCAAAAAAATGAGGAATTTTCAACAATTTGACTGGACTAGTAGTGTTTTTTGTTTAATAATAATAGTAATATATTAATTTTCGAATAATTATTTGGCAAAAAAATAATGTAAAATTGGGAAACCACAGGGTTCCAATTAATCTCCATTGTCGCGTCCTATTTCCTCTTCTGTTTTTATACATATACAAGTTTTAAAATCCTATTTAGCTTTTTTCAAGTTATCGTTGGATAAAATTCGTTAAGTCTCTATCATTATTCAAGAGTAAAAAGTAACATGCAGCCAACATTTTAATTAAAAATCGAGAAAAATTCTTGCTATTAAGGTAGCTTAAACTGTTTTAAAATATTCAAGGTCTATTCAGACTGGCGGTTTTTAATTAGTAGGCATTCATACAGATTGTGGTAGTTTGATGGTGGAGTTTGCTTTGCTAGAGACGTTCAGAGACATGCAAGTTACAAGTTGATTATAAGTTTTTTAAACAATGCTCACAACACAGATGTAGTGTAGATAGTTCTAATGAAGAGTTAGAATCAGTTGTGATATCCTCTAAAGATAATACAGTTATGGCCAAAAAAAAGTGGGACAACTTGTATAAGAAATTTTGCTTTAATTTAGTTGTTAGTGTTGGCTTTTAAAACTTGACTGAAATGTCATCAATTTGACAATGATACAGTTTTGCTTAAAAATACCACAAGTTAATATTGTTGATAAAGCAAGAATAACTGCTATATTCCGTTCACGTTGTTTTGGCATAATATGAGGCCATGGAAATTTGGCAGTAAAGCTGTCTGTTTAATTAATTTGAGGTTATACATAGCATCAATATCTAGTGCATATGCCTTGCCCAAAGCAGGAATAACCCGATGAATAATCCAATTTTGATAATTTTTAGCAGACTTGATCAAACAATACCATCTCGTTTCAAAGTTGTGTATGGTCGCGTGAAATTCAGCAACACGGTAAATATATTCGCATGTCAGGCACTTCACTGACGCAAAATGTTGTCACAAAAATAAATCATGGCCTATTATGCCAAAACAATGTGAACAGAATATATTGCAGAACTGTTCCACTTTTTTTTTACCGTAACTGCACTACCAGAAAATGGAAGCGCATCTGAAGACATGGCATTCCTTCCACTAAATACGTAGTTCCACACGCTATTCAAACAGCATCTAAAAGACAAAAACTTTTTATATTTTCTTTTGATAGATACATTTAATCAATTATCAATGTTCTCTGAAAAAAGTTGAATCAGTTGTTCTTCCATTTTATTAGAAAATAACGTCTGAGTGCACGTATAGACAGTACTGAACTGCTTATTTTACTACAAATTATTGGTTTCTCTATATTTAACCATGCGATTTGTTCATAAACATTACTCCCCAATCGTTCCAAACCTCGCCGTCGGCAAGCCACCCTATTACCGCCGGGTTACCGTTACCTCGCCGCTTTCGCACTGCTTACCAAGCATCCAAAAATAATAATTAAAATAATTGTGAAGATATTAAATAAAGATAAAAATTGTAAATTATTTGGTAGATTGAAAATCCCAATATATAAAATAAAATCTGGTGTGATACACGCACACAACTTCCTTTTACAGTGATCTTATAATTAGCCAAAAATTTTATTTAAAATGTTTTAAGCATTTGTCAAAAATTTTCAAAAATTACAAATTCTGCAAAAACGGTTCAAAATAGAGCGTTAGTTGAAGAGACAAATTTTCTCTAGAATTTTAAGCTGAATTCAAAAATGTAATAATATACCGGGTGTTCTATTTAAAATAAGAGTTAATAAAAAAAATAGACAAAAAAACAAAAGAAACCCATTTTAGAAGTATTCAACTGGAAAATCACCTATCTCACATCAATACACGTTCAAAATGTAATAAAAATGTAAAGTTTAAAAAAAAATCGTTAGAGCCGTTTTTGAAAAAATCGAAAAAAACTGAAAAATCACAAGAGTAAACACCTACTTTCGGTTATGCGATTTTTTTCAAAAGCTTGCTGTCTCAAATACATAGTACACAAAACTTATATATGAAGTTTCAACGCCATACCGCTTTTCGTTTTTGACATATTCTGTTCACAGACAGACACACAGACCAATGAAAAAATAGTTATTTATGCATCTAGGACGAAAAATTGTCTTTTTATGGACGATGCCTGCAATTGCTGGCCGAGACGATAGCCGAGGCAAGCAATCAGGCAAGGCCAAAATACTATTATAATAAGGTAATCAGAAAAAAATCGAAAACTAAACATTCATTTATTTAATTAATTAATAATTATGAACATGAATTGTAAATTCCGAACAATTATGAAAATTAATAGGTGTATGAGAATTTGAAGAAGTAGATGCAATCGTAGCAATATCGTCCCCATTTTTCGTTGTTCTTGACGAATTCATTGCTGTTGTAGTGTCTGTGGTAATTTGCAGTGGACTTGTAGCAGAACTTGCTTGAATTTCAAGCAGTGGGTTTTTATTAAGTGTGCTTCTAACACTTTCAACTGATGTGCCAGTTAAGATGCTTTTTGAAATATTAATTTTATTGGTGATGGAATCTTCCACATAGCCTTTTGCTACAGTGGCGGACTTCCATCCCCCATGTCTTTTTAACATGGAAATATTAGCACCAGTATCTGCTAAAAGCGAGGCAGAAGTACGGCGATAGCAATGGCCAGTGTATGCATTTGAATCAGGTAATTTAAGATATTTGGCAATTAAGCTCGGAATTTTTGTGAAAGTATGCACACCAACAACTTGTGTGGAGCACTTCCCTGATCGGTAGTTTACAAAAAAAGTATTATGTTCACAATGATTAGGTCGCAAAGCAGCATAATTTCTGAATAGCTCTAAGGGGTTTATCCCTTCAATGATATCGGATGTGAGTGTAAACGTCCATGTCTTCCCATTTTTAGAGTCTGGTATTGTAATTACCAACATATCAGCTTTATCGACAATATCTTCAACATTCATTTTCCGGAGTTCATCTCTGCGACAAGCTCCAGCAATTCCAATGAGTAAACACACCTGCGAAATACAATAGGTAATGTTGTTATTAATAAATTGTATACAGCTCTTACCTTCCACATTAAATAGTTGACATTAGGAGCTTCTCGAAGAAATGTATTCAGCTCATACCTGCTGAATACTTTGGACTTCTTGGGTTTGTACCCAACACTTTGTTTCTTCAGAAATGCGCGAAGTTTAAGGAATTTACTAATGTCAGTATTATTTTTAATTGCTAACGTTGATTTCAACATTGAATATATTGACCATAATGTTGATGGCTTTAAATGGTTTGTTTTTGAGGAGAAATAAGCCAACATCACGTTTTCAGTAACGTCTTTAACGTTTTTTTCATTACACCATTGCATAAAACTGGAGTATTGCTTTTCATACAAAATTCTTGATCTTTGTGGCAACAGTTCCAGTGTTGCTTCACTAGCGATATTTTGAAGTTCTGGTGGAGTATTACCAAAAAACTCTTCGTCGCTATTGTCATCGGCCATCGCGAAATAAACACTTTTTCAATTCAAATAAACACCGAGTAAGCCTAACGTAGTCAAAAACGCGGAGCAAATTTTAAAACACCAAAGACAATGTGTCAAACTTTCGTAGATGACAAATCACAGCCTACGTTAGTGCTTGCCGCTAATTAAAGTTCACTGAACAAAAATGTAGCCGCGTTTTATTTAATAAATCCACGGCCTGCTGAATTATGTGACAAACGTCACTTTGACGTTTACCACACAATTCAACAGGCCGCGGCCGTGAAAAATCAATCAGAAATAATTCTAATGTGATCGATTCAGTTAAAACTTGATTAATTTTCTAATCATATTTGATAATAATTTAAATTTAAATAGAATTATGTAATTTATAAAAGTTGCTGCGGACGAAAATCGTTTGCGGACGAAAAGCATTTCCGGACGAAAAGCATTTGCGGACAAAAAGTGTTTGCGGACGAAAAATTAATGGTGTCCAAAAAAGTGACATTTTTGGTACGCAAATGCGTCCGTAAAATCACATTTTATAGAGAGGTCGACGGAAAAATATGTTTTTTGGGATCAGGGGACTCTAAAACGTGAAGATCTGTTGAAAACTCAATTTCGAATTTTTGGGGTGAATCCAATACTTCCTTTATCGTAAAAGGAAGTAAAAATGATCATTGAAAATGGCAACAGTGATTTTAGTATATCACATAGTGCTTACAATACCGGACCAAAATCTTAATACCGGTATTCGGTATTCAAAATTTTTAATACCGGGATACCGGTATTAAAACCGGTATTACTATTTAAAATGTACTTATTAGATTTATACCTAGTTATTACGACATTAAAAATAACATCCAAGAAACAAAGAAAAATTGATTGTTAAAATTAACGTTGCTTACAAAAGGAGTTATAGTTATAGTTTCTCTAATAATCTTGCTATATCCTAGCACCATATTTCCTATTGTGAGTGAAGATTTTGGTATATCTTTAAACCCCCTTGCACTCAAACCTTTTCGTATGTCATAAAGAAAATATTAAGACAGGCCATCGCGAACGGTCATGCGTGCGAGCACTTCTATAATGGTGAGGCACTAACACCCCATGAAGGAGCTTGGCCTGCAAGGCGGAAGGTTAGAGCTTCCGTATCCTCGCTCTCACACCCGGCTGTCGCGTGTCAAATTCATGACACGTGGTGATGTGGTGAGCACCACGCATTAGACAACCGCATTATTACCCCTTGTTCTTTCAAACGCAGGTTCCCAATTATTTAAAGCGACTGGGTAGGCCGCCCGCCAGGCATCGATCTGGGATTTGAACTCCAGACTTCCGCGCCGCAGTCTGATGCTCTAACCATCAGAGCCACGCTGGCGCCGCGAGCACTTCTGGAAGTTTATTATTTTTATTGTTTTTAAAATAACCAGGGTATTAATAGTTTCGGAAATTTCGAAGCACCTTGTCTGTCACTGTTAGAGAGTTCACACTTTTTAAAGATTTAATCTATGCATTGTTTTTAAATAGATATGAAGGCCACAATTAGAATCTCAACCGCATTTTATTTCTTTAGAACACGTTACATTTAGCCCATTGCCAACTTTTTTCTGTTAGGAAATGGTTCCAAACGGAAGCTTCATCGTTTCCTTTTCTGTGCTCAGCAAGGTATTTTGTATCCGACCTCCATGGGGTTATGGTATGTCTAATAATAATTAAAATATGTTAAAATTAATTATGCTATAATTTGTTTAACTAAAAATACTTTGAATAAGTATTTTGATTTATTGGTCACATTATGAGACATATTTCATTTTTAACTGTAATAAATATTTTTATAAATGTAATTTTTATAGTAATACGTTAATACCGAAATACCGGTATTTTTGACATCAATACCGGTTTTCAATACTGGACAAAAATTGTCCGGGATCCCGGTATTGTAAGCTCTAATATCACAGCTTTAAAAATTAAATCTATATCGTTAATTAACAACAAAGTACTGTTTTAATGCAATTAATGTACCTCAAACATTTATAATCGATTTCATAATTTCAAATACTAAAACAAATATTAAATCATCATCATAGTTGGCTTTCCAGTCCTAGCGGACTATAACCTGCTTCTTCGAAGCTTCCAAAATCCTGATAGGGATTATAAGAGAGGTGGATTGGTCCTCCCTTCCCATGCATAGGTGTCGAAGTCAGATTTGGTTGTTTGTTTTAGTCTCTTCGACTATTCTTCGCCACTGTCTTCTGTCGTGTATTTTTGTCTTCCAGTTCGCAATACCCATGGTTTGCAGGTCCTTGATTACATCGTCCATCCAGCGAAGGTCTGGTCTTCCTCTTCTTCTCTTGTTGTCTGGACTCCATTTAGTTATTATTCTTGGTGCTCTCTCCTTCTCCATTCTGAACACATGCCCTAACCACCTTATTCTTTGCGCCTTAATAAATTTTACTACATCTTCCCCCTTTGTCTCCTTGTATATCTCATGATTCATTCTGCTTCTAATCTGATCATTTTCATCTATGATTGGACCCATTATTTGTCTAAGTATTTTCCTCTCGTTTACTCTAAGTTGTTCTTCATCTTTCTCTGTCGTTTTCCATGTCTCTGCACCATATGTCATCACTGGTCGTACTAAACTGTTATAAATTCGCAGCTTTGTCTTCATGCTTAAGATGTTGTTTAATAGGACTTGTTTGTTGGAGTAGTAGCATCTATGTGCTGCTTGTATTCTGTTTGTTATTTCTGTGTTGGTGTTGTTATTGATATCTATCAGTGATCCTAGATATGTAAATTTCTCCACTTCTTCAAATTCATATCCTGCTATTTGTATTTTTGTTCGTTGTAAATCTTTGTTTGTCCTTCTCATGTATTTCGTTTTTTCACTGTTTACTACTAATCCCATCTTTTCCGCTGCTATCTCCATTTCTTGAAATGTTTGTATTAAGTCCTTTTTGCTCCTGCTAATAATCACCACATCGTCTGCATATGCACACATCTGCGTAAGATGAATGTTTCTTAATCCCTGTGCCTTGGTTTTTCGTATTATCGCTTCTAGCGTTAGGTTAAATAGGACTGGTGATAGCGCATCCCCTTGGCGTACTCCTGTACTAATATCTACTCTGTTCGTTAGGCCTACGTTGGTTTTTATCAAGAAGACTATACTAAGGAGATGCAACTTCGTATGACGGCTGTATATAAACGCGGCCCTTATGTCGGGGATTGCCGTCGCGGCGCTGTCGACAGCGTGTACTGCCGTTCGAGAGTTGGAAGCGAGCTAAATTAACCTGTAATCGCGGTTAAAAGTCAGTTTACGGTTGTTAATCCAATGGAGTGCATTTCAAGTGTGTTATTAATTGTTAAAACATGGTCCGAATTTCCAGTTACACTCAGCAAATGTTTGACATTGACAGTTCACGAGTTTTGTGAATGAATAATTGTACACCACGGCCGCCTTACTTGTCAGCTTTTAGCGGTCCGCTTCGAAACGGGAGTTGCGTGTCCTTAGTATAGTGTTCTTGGTTTTTATATATGCGTGAGAGTCTTCCATAGTCATTTTTACTAGCTTCACTATCTTGTATGGTACACCTAGATGTGTTAGCTCTGCATACATTCTGTTTCTCTTGATTGTGTCAAATGCTTGACGAAAATCTATGAATAGCAGATGTATCTCGACGTCAAATTCTTTACTTTTTTCTAGTAGTTGTCTTATTATATGTATACCATCGATTGTAGATCTGTTTGGTCGAAACCCATTTTGATAGTCGCCTATTATTTTTTCGGAGTAGTTTTCCATTCTTTTTAGTATGAGGCTGGATAGCACTTTATACACTACGTTTAGCAAAGTTATGCCCCTATAGTTGTTACACTCTGCTTTATTGCCTTTTTTGTGTATTGGTATCACTATTCCAGTTTTCCACTCTTCCGGCATTCTTTCGGTGTTCCAAATTTTTGTTATGAGTTGAAATATTTTTTTTTTCAGATTTTCTCCCCCATATTTAATCAATTCAATTGTTAAATTGTCCTGACCTGGTGCTTTTTGATTCTTCATGTTATATATTATTTTATCCATTTCTTCATATGTTGGGTTTTGTATTTCTTCCTCTTCCAATTCCGTTTCTTCCTGGCTGACCGTTTCCTCCATTTCCTGGTTTTCAGTTGCAGTCTTAAAGTGATCTTGCCATCTTTGTAGTATGTCTTCTTTTTTGTGTAGGTATACTCCTTCTTTGCTGTTACATCCTTGTATAGTTAGTTGTGTCTTCTTCAACGAGTGTTCTTTTATTTTTTGATATAATTTCCGCGTCTTGTTGCGGCTGCCGAGCTGCTCGATCTCTTCTAGTCTATTGTTCGTCCATTCACGCTTTTTTCTTCTACATAATTTTGCTACGTTATTTCTAGTTTCTCTGTAGTTTTCTCTTGTTTCTGGTGTTTGTTTATTTATCCATTCCATCCTTGCTTCGTTTTTCTTTTTAATTTGATCTTTGCATTCTTTATCAAACCACTCTCGTTTCTCTTTTTTTGTTTTGTAGCCGATTTCTTTTTCTGCCACACTCCTGATACTTGCTTTTATTGCTTCCCATTCTTCTTCTAAATTCTCTCTCTCATGTTTCTCCTGCATTATCTTTTCCATTGAGGTCCTATACTGCTTTGAGTCCTTTGTTGTAGTAATTCTTTGGACATCCCAATTTCTGTTTATTTTAGTATTTTTGTTATTTACGTTTGCTATCTTTTGTTTAACAATAGCTTGAACCAGGTAGTGGTCTGAATCGCAGTTTGCCCCTCTAAAGGATCTTACATCTTGGATTGTTGTTGCTCTCTTTCTTGAAATTAGTATATGGTCTATCTGATTTTCACTGTGCCCTCCTGGTGCCGTCCATGTAACTTTGTGCACCTTTTTGTGTTTGAACTTGGTGCTGCTGATTATAAGATCGGTCGCTGCTGCTAGTTGGCATAACCTTTTTCCGTTATCGTTAGTGCTGTCATGAATTGTATGTTTTCCCGCAACCTCCTTCACATAGTCTTCCTTTCCAATTTTGGCGTTAAAGTCTCCCAGCAAAATTAGTGTGTCATTTCTTGGGACCCGTTCACATTCTTGTTGCATATGCATTTATTAAAGTGATATTTGCAAATTTTCCATGAATTCTTAGAGTACAGAGTCTTCCGTTTATTGGTTTGAAGTGTATTAAATTTTTTTTTATTCTATTTGTAACAATGAAAGCTGTTCCTTGTTGACCTTGTCTTTCTTCACCACTAAACCATATGCTGTATTCGTTTTTCTGTATTGTTCCTTGTCCTTTCCAACGTATTTCCTGTATTGCGGCAATATCTATCCCATATCTCATAATTTCATTTGCTACTTCGTTCATTTTTCCCGGGGCCAACATTGTTCTGATATTCCATGTTCCGCACTTAATTTTATCCTTCTTTTTCTGTGTCCCGCCTGTTCTTCTTCTTGGTTTTACTCTTTTTGTAGTATCATTTTCATTGTCCTGTTTCATTGCTGTGGTCTTGGTAAAAAAAAAATCTATTTCCAGTGTTAAATTTCATCAGAACTAGGGATGTTCGATACATCGAAAAGTACCGGTACCATCGTATCGTATCGTATCGACTTAAAAGTACCGGTTCGGAGCAGTATCGTATACAAAAGTACCGGTACATGAAATACCGGTACACAATCGATCCGGGATATTTTCGAAATTTATTTACCGAACACTCACGGTGACCGCGATGTAGTGACGAGTGACACAATTGTGGCAATTGCCTTATAGGCACATTTTTTTATATTCTCGCTCGGGTATAAAATTTTTCTCGGGAATTTACCGAATTTCGCTGCGATATCCTAGTGAGAAGTTGCTGTTATTTTTTTTTTTTTTTTATTATTTAATCGAGTACCCTTCTACCGATTGGTGTAGGGTGTTACAGTGTGTACTTAAATTAACTAACTACTTTGTCAGAATGTTTACTATTATCTAAATATCAAAATAATCTGAATTCTTATCTTAGTCGCTCACTTGTGTGTTTTCATTTACCTCACTCGCGTCGTTCACTATACACAAACTTTCGCCACTCTTTTCTCTCTTGGGCTAACACTTTTGCTTCCGCCCACGTTTTGCCTCTTGCTTCCAGTATCTTCTCTATCGTTTTATCCCACTTCTCTTGTGGCCTACCCCTGTTTCTTCTCCCGGTGGTTTTTGCCTCCCATATTTGCTTCACCTTCCTCTTTTCATCCATTCTCTGCATATGTCCCCACCAGCTGAGTTGTCGGTTTTCTATAACTTCTGTCACTGGGTTTATTTTTAGCTCTTCTCTAATTTGTGCACTCCTTACCCTATCTCTAAGTGTCACCCCTCTTACTCTCCTCAAAAATTTCATTTCCACTGCTTCCACTTTTCTCTTAATCCTTTTTGACATCACCCAAGATTCCGCTCCATATGTCAATATCGGTCTGAATATTGTTTTAAATACTTTCACCTTTGTTTCTCGAGACACTTCCTTCTTACTTATAAAAGACTTGTTCATCACTTGGAATAGTTTATTTGTTTTCTCCATTCTTTCTGTTATTTCTACTTCTTGTTTGCCTTGTTCATCTATAGTCACTCCCAGATAGTTAAATTTCTCTGTTTGTTCTATTTGTCTGTCATTTATTTTTATCTCTGTGTTCTGTCTTTCTTTGCTTATCACTAGTATTTTTGTTTTATCCGTGTTTATTTCCATCTTGTTTTCTGTCAGTGTTTTATTCCATATGTTTAGATTTCTCTGTAGGTTTACTTCATTTTCTGTTATGAGTACCACGTCGTCTGCGAATGCGCACTCTGATATATATATTGGCTGTAGTTTTCTGTATCCTACTAACATTTTCTTGGATTCTGGTTGGCATTTCTTTATTATTTCATCCATGAAGATATTAAACAATGTTGGGCTCATCACTCCTCCTTGTCTCAGCCCTTTCCTCGTTTTAAATTCTGTAGAACTGTTGTTATTGCTGATGACTATATTTCTAGTATTGTTATATAGGCTTTGGATTACTTTGCACAGCTTTGGGTCTACCCCTTTGTTCTTTAAGCATTCCCATACTTCTTTTCTGGGCACTTTGTCGAACGCCTTTTTAAGGTCAAGGAATGCTAAGAACGTTTTTTTATTGTATTGTAGTCTTTTTGCACTTATTTCTTTGATGGTGAATATATGGTCTTGTGTGCCTCTTCCTTTACGAAAACCGCTCTGCGCCTCTTCCAATGTCTGGTCTGTTATTCTTCTCAGTTTTGATTCCAGTATCCGCTCGTAGACTTTGAGTGAGGTACAAAGCAGTGTTATGCCCCTGTAGTTGTCACACTGTTTGTTATCACCTTTTTTGTGTATGGGCACTATTTGGCCTATTTCCCAGTCTTGCGGTATTTTTTCCTCTCTCCAAGCTTTATTGTATATCTCCAGCAGCCATTTCTTCCCTTTTTCACCCATTTCTTTGATCATTTCCGATGTAACCTTGTCGTAGCCCGGAGCTTTCCCATTCTTCATTTTTTGTATGGCCTCTTCCATCTCTTCTCTGGTGATCTTGTCTTCGCCTTCGTTCTGTTCATTTCTGGTACGTTCTTCTACGTTTTCTATATTTGTATTGTCTTCTTCTGCTTCTGCTTCAAGTAGCTCCTCGAAGTACTCTTTCCATCTGTCCATCGTTTCTTTGTTGGTCTTCGTTAATTCCCCCTGCTTGTTCTTCACTCTTGTTATTCTTTTTGTTTTCCCTTTTCTTATTGTTTTTAGTACTTTGTAGAAAAGTTTTTGATTTTGTGTACTCTCTTCTTCCATCTTCCTTCCGAATTCTTGCCATGCTTTCTCCTTTGCTTCGATTACCATATTCTTCACTTTTATTCTTTGTTCTTTGTATCTATTATATTTGTTTTCTGTTCTGTTTGTCAGGTATTCTCTCCATACTTTTTTCTTTATTTGTACCTGTGTTTTTATTTCTTCGGTCCACCAGCTCGTTCTTTTGTGTTCGTCGTTTCTCTGTTTACTAGTTCCACATATTTTGACCACTGCCTGTGTGATTATTTCTTTAAGTTTCTGCCATGACTGTTCTACTGTTTCGTGTTCTGTGTATGTCATCTCCTCTGATATTAGTCTATCTACCGTTTGTGCATATTGTCGTGCCACCTCTTTGTCCCTCAGTTTGTACGTTCTTGTTATTTCTTGGTTTCGGTTGCTTTCTCGTTGTTCTTCTCTGTTTCCAGTCCCCGAATTTTTAATTTTTGCTTCTAGTAGGTAGTGGTCACTGTATATTTCTGCCCCTCTTTTAACTCTCACGTCTTTAATGTACTTCCTGTTTTGCTTCTCCACTAACACATAGTCAATTATAGATTTTTCCTCTGTCATTGGTTTTTGTCTGGTGTATTTATGTATATCTTTGTGTTCAAAGAATGTATTTGCCACTATTAGGTTGTATACTATGCAGAAGGCTATTAATCTGTCTCCGTTATTATTTCTTTTACTTTCACCATGTTTTCCTATTACTTTTTCCGTATCGTTCCTCCTTCTCCCTACTCTTCCGTTAAAATCTCCCGCAATATATATTTCTCCTTTGCTGCTGTCTGTTGCCCTTCAACAGATCATAGAATGACAATCTTAATATATATTTATTCAACACATGTTAGTTCTAGGACTATACTAGATCGATTTTACAGCTCTAAAGTGGCTCATAATCCACTAGTGAGGTAAAAACCATAACCCACTAATGAGATAAAAACCATGTCTCTCGCTACTGTATTGCTGATAGCACTATCAAGCTATGTCAAATTCGCGATTTGCAGGTTAAGTTAGTCTGTGTCAAATAACAAACAAAACCTAACCTACTAACCTCGAATTTGACAGAGATTGACAATAAAGTTTAGTACTGCCAGATACGACTCACTGGCGACGCTAATTATATATTTATTTTATCCCTCAGTACTTCCCAATTTATCACTATGACTTTTTACAGCTGTCAATACAAAATTTGTGTTTTTTTTTTAATAGTTTATTAAGTTGTTGGATAAAACTTTGAATGGCACGCGTGGGTTATTAGAAATAATTCACTCGAGAAAAGACTCGATGGATCAGCTTTTCTTTTATTAATTATTTGTAATATAACACTCGTGTACCATAAATATGTTAAAGATGAATTTTTGACGTTTGACAAAGACATTTATAGTTAAAAATACTTGTCAAAAGTCAAAAATTATAACCTAATTTAAAAGCATATATCTGACATTTGGTAGGTCAGTTTCACACAACTGCACGTGACCTACTGGGAATACTTTTCCCAAGGACCATGAGAAACTGAGACATCTCTATGTGTAGACCTTGCAATTACTACTTGATATGTTTATTTATGTATGTGCAACATGTACCTGTATTTTATTTGTTTTTGTGACAATCTCGATACCATGATATAGTTTGGTCTAATGAGAATAAATGCTTCTATTGTATTCCATGCTATCCACAATTCATTCTTTCTCATCTTCCAGAGCTGCACGAGATTTAATTTCAGGCATTTTTGCCAAATTTGATATACTTGATTTAAGTTAAGTACGTTTGCGATTCTCT